>JAUJYP020001447.1:0-69563 GCA_030674075.2 Linum usitatissimum
AAGTATTTGGGTCGATTGGGTCGGATATCACCATTACCAAGTAACTAAACCATAGCTCTCGAGTTTACAAAACATAGCTCTCGGTTGAGAAAATATCCTACACATACTCAACCATCAAATATAAAATGCAAGGATTAATGGAAGCAATAAATTTCTTTTTTATAATATTATCCAAAAATCTTTACGATGGTAGAATTTAGAAAAATATATTATTTTTGCTTTCTAATGGATAAAACTCTCTTATGATTAGTATTTTATGCCTAAATAAAATTATTTATTCATATAAAAAATTAGGAAATGGTGCTCAATTGATTTTGGTAACTAGTTAAAGAAAAAATCAAAAACTAAATCAAGATATTTGAACTTCACCAATAGGGCCGAGAGCAAATATGAGGAACTAGGTCGAGAAGAAATTGTAGGAATTGAGTTGAAAAAAATTTTGGGAACTCCAAATTTTAGGAACTTGGTCGGCACTAAAATTAAGACCCTACCTCTATGTAAATATAGAGATAGAATTGAAAAATGCCAAAGTATTGAGATACTACTAACTACACAAGTATTTGGGTCGATTCGGTCGGATATCACCATTACCAAGTAACTAAACCAAAGCTCTATGTTGACAAAATATCCTACACATACCCAACTATAAAATATAAAACGCAAGGATTAATGGAAGGAATAAGTTTCTTTTTTATAATATGTTCCAAAAATCTTTAGGATGGTAGAATTTACCAAAATGTATAGTTTTTACTTTCTCTCATGTATAACACTCTCTTATGATTTGTATTTTATGCCTAAATAAAATTATTTATTCATATAAAAAGTTAGGAAATGGTGCTTAGCAGATTTCCGTAACTATTTAAAGAAAAAAACAATAAATCATGGTTTTTGAACTTCATGAATAGGGCCGAGAGCAAATACGAGGAACTAGGTCGGGAAGAAATGGTAGGAATTGAGTCATGACAAAATTTTGGGAACTCCAAATTTTAGGAATTTGGTCGGGACTAAAATTAAGACCACTGCCTCTATGTAAAGATAGAGATAGAATTTAAAAATGCCAAAGTATCGAGATACCACCAACTACACAAGTATTTGGGTCGATTGGGTCGGATATCACCATTACCAAGTAACTAAACCATAGCTCTCGAGTTTAGAAAACATAGCTCTCGGTTGAGAAAATATCCTACACATACCCAACCATCAAATATAAAATGCAAGGATTAATGGAAGCAATAAGTTTCTTTTTTATAAAATTATTCAAAAATCTTAAGGATGGTAGAATTTACAAAAACGTATTATTTTTTCTTTCTCTAATGTATAACACTCTTTTATGATAAGTATTTTATGCTTAAATAAATTATTTAGTCATATAAAAAATTACGAAATGGTGCTCGGTTGATTTCGGTAACTAGTAAAAGAAAAAATCAAAAACTAAATCATGATTTTTGAACTTCACGAATAGGGCCGAGAGCAAGTGCAAGGAACTAGGTCCAGAAGAAAGGATAGGAATTGTTTCTGACAAAATTTTGGGAACACTAAATTTTAAGAACTTGGTCGGGACTAAAATGAAGACCCTACCTCTATGTAAATATAGAGATAGAATTGAAAAATGCCAAAGTATTGAGATACTACTAACTACACAAGTATTTTGGTCGATTCGGTCGGATATCACCATTACCAAGTAACTAAACCATAGCTCTCGGCTTATAAAACATAGCTCTCGGTTAACAAAATATCCTACACATACCCAACCATCAAATATAAAACCCAAGGATTAATGGAAGCAATAAATTTCTTTTTTATAATATTATCTAAAAATCTTTAGGATGGTAGAATTTAGAAAAATGTATTATTTTTGCTTTCTAATGGATAAAACTCTCTTATGATTAGTATTTTATGCCTAAATAAAATTATTTATTCATATAAAAAATTAGGAAATGGTGCTCAATTGATTTTGGTAACTAGTTAAAGAAAAAATCAAAAACTAAATCAAGATTTTTGAACTTCACGAATGAGTGGCCGAGAGCAAATATGAGGAACTAGCTCGAGAAGAAATGGTAGGAATTGAGTCATAAAAAAATTTTGGGAACTTGCTCGGGACTAAAATTAAGACCCTACCTCTATTTAAAGATAAAGATAGAATTGAAAAATGCCAAAGTATCAAGATACTACCAACTACACAAGTATTTGGGTCGATTGGGTCGGATATCACGATTACCAAGTAACTAAACCATAGCTCTTTGTTTACAAAATATAGCTCTAGGTTGAGAAAATATCCTACACATACCCAACCATCAAATATAAAACGCAAGGATTAATGGAAGCAATAAATTTCTTTTTTATAATATTATCCAAAAATCTTTAGGATAGTAGAATTTAGAAAAATGTATTATTTTTGCGTTCTAATGGATAACACTCTCTTATGATTAGTATTTTATGCCTAAATAAAATTATTTATTCATATAAAAATTAGGAACTGGTGCTCAGTTGGTTTTGGTAACTAGTTAAAGAAAAAATAAAAAACTAAATCAAAATTTTTGAACTTCACAAATAAGGTCAAGAGCAAATACGAGGAACTAGGTCGAGAAGAAATGGTAGGAATTGAGTCATGCGAAAATTTTGGGAACTTGCTCAAGACTAAAATTAAAACCCTACCCCTATGTAAAGATAGAGATAGAATAGAAAAATGCAAAATTATCGAGATACCACCAACTACACAAGTATTTGCGTCGATTGGGTCGGATATCACCATTACCAAGTAACTAAACCATAGCTCTCAGATTACAAAACATAGCTCTTTGTTGACAAAATATCCTACACATACCCAACAATCAAATATAAAACGCAAGGATTAATGGAAGCAATAAGTTTATTTCTTATAATATGTTTCAAAAATCTTTAGGATGGTAGAATTTACAAAAATGTATTGTTTTGCTTTCTCAAATGTATAACACTCTCTTATGATTAGTATTTTATGTCTAAATAAAATTATTTATTCGTATAAAAAATTAGGAAATGGTGCTCAGTTGATTTTGGTAACTAGTTAAAGAAAAAAGCAAAAACTAAATCATGATTTTTGAACTTCACGAATAAGGACGAGAGCAAATACGAGGAACTAGATCGAGAAGAAATGGTAGGAATTGAGTCATGACAAAATTTTGGGAACTCCAAATTTTAGGAACTTGGTCGGGACTAAAATTAAGACCCTACCTCTATGTAAAGATAGAGATGGAATTGAAAAATGCCAAAGTATCAAGATACCACCAACTACACAAGTATTTGGGTCGATTGGGTCGGATATCACCATTACCAAGTAACTAAACCGTAGCTCTCAGTTTACAAAACATAGCTCTCGGTTGAAAAAATATCCTACACATACCCAACCAACAAATATAAAACGCAAGGATTAATTAAAGCAACAAATTTCTTTTTTATAATATTATCCAAAAATCTTTAGGATGGTAGAATTTAGAAAAATGTATTATTTTTGCGTTCTAATGGATAACACTCTCTTATGATTAGTATTTTATGCCTAAATAAAATTATTTATTCATATAAAAATTAGGAACTGGTGCTCAGTTGGTTTTGGTAACTAGTTAAAGAAAAAATAAAAAACTAAATCAAAATTTTTGAACTTCACAAATAAGGTCAAGAGCAAATACGAGGAACTAGGTCGAGAAGAAATGGTAGGAATTGAGTCATTCCAAAATTTTGGGAACTTGCTCAAGATTAAAATTAAAACCCTACCCCTATGTAAAGATAGAGATAGAATAGAAAAATGCCAAATTATCGAGATACCACCAACTACACAAGTATTTGCGTCGATTGGGTCGAATATCACCATTGCCAAGTAACTAAACCATAGCTCTCAGATTACAAAACATAGCTCTTTGTTGACAAAATATCCTACACATACCCAACAATCAAATATAAAACGCAAGGATTAATGGAAGCAATAAGTTTCATTTTTATAATATGTTCCAAAATTCTTTAGGATGGTAGAATTTTCCAAAATGAATTGTTTTTACTTTCTCTAATGTATAACACTCTCTTATGATTAGTATTTTATACCTAAATAAAATTATTTATTCATATAAAAAATTAGGAAATGGTGCTCAATAGATTTCAGTAACTAGTTAAAGAAAAAAGAAAAAACTAAATCATGATTTTTGAACTTCACGAATAAGGACGAGAGCAAATACGAGGAACTAGCTCGAGAAGAAATGGTAGGAATTGAGTCATGACAAAATTTTGGGAACTCCAAATTTTAGGAACTTGGTCGGGACTAAAATTAAGACCCTACCTCTATGTAAAGATAGAGATGGAATTGAAAAATACCAAAGTATCAAGATACCACCAACTACACAAGTATTTGGGTCGATTGGGTCGGATATCACCATTACCAAGTAACTAAACCATAGCTCTCAGTTTACAAAACATAGCTCTCGGTTGAAAAAATATCCTACACATACCCAACCAACAAATATAAAACGCAAGGATTAATTAAAGCAACAAATTTCTTTTTTATAATATTATCCAAAAATCTTTAGGATCGTAGAATTTAAAAAAATGTATTATTTTTGCTTTCTAATGGATAACACACTCTTATAATTAGTATTTTATGCCTATTAAAATTATTTATTCATATAAAAAATTAGGAAATGGTTCTCGGCAGATTTCCGAAACTAGTTAAAGAAAAAAGCAAAAACTAAATCATGATTTTTGAACGTCACGAATAGGGCCGATACCAAATACGAGGAACTAGGTCGAAAAGAAATGGTAGGAATTGAGTCATGATAAAATGTTGGGAACTCCAAATTTTAGAAACTTGGTCGGGACTAAAATTAAGACCCTACCTCTATGTAAAGATAGAGATAGAATTCAAAAATGCAAAAGTATCGAGATACCACCAACTACATAAGTATTTGGGTTGATTGGGTCGGATATCCCCATTACCAAGTAACTAAACCATAGCTCTCAGTTTACAAATCATAGCTCTCGGTTGAGAAAATATCCTACACATACACAACCATCAAATATAAAACGCAACAATTAATGGAAGCAATAAGTTTCTTTTTTATAATATGTTCCAAAAATCTTTAGGATGGTAGTATTTACCAAAATGTATTGTTTTTACTTTCTCTAATGTATAACACTCTCTTATGATTAGTATTTTATGCCTAAATAAAATTAATTATTCATATAAAAAATTAGGAAATGGTGCTCAGCAGATTTCCGAATCTAGTTAAAGAAAAAAGAAAAAACTAAATCATGATTTTTGAACTTCACGAATAGGGCCGATAGCAAATACGAGGAACTAGCTCGAGAAGAAATGGTAGCAATTGAGTCATGACAAAATTTTGGGAACTCCAAATTTTAGGAACTTGGTCGGGACTAAAATTACGACCCTACCTCTATGTAAAGATAGAGATGGAATTGAAAAATGCCAAAGTATCAAGATACCACCAACTACACAAGTATTTGGGTCGATTGGGTCGGATATCACCATTACCAAGTAACTAAACCATAGCTCTCAGTTTACAAAACATAGCTCTCGGTTGAAAAAATATCCTACACATACCCAACCATCAAATATAGAACGCAAGGATTAATTAAAGCAACAAATTTCTTTTTTATAATATTATCCAAAAATAATTAGGATCGTAGAATTTAAAAAAATGTATTATTTTTGCTTTCTAATGGATAACACTCTCTTATGATTAGTATTTTATACCTAAATAAAATTATTTATTCATATAAAAAATTAGGAAATGGTGCTCAACAGATTTCCGAATCTAGTTAAAGAAAAAAGCAAAAACTAAATCATGATTTTTGAACTTCACGAATAGGGCCGATATCAAATACGAGGAACTAGGTCGAGAAGAAATGGTAGGATTTGAGTCATGACAAAATGTTGGGAACTCCAAATTTTAGGAACGTGGTCGGGACTAAAATTAAGCCCCTACCTCTATGTAAAGATAGAGATGGAATTGAAAAATGCCAAAGTATCGAGATACCACCAACTACACAAATATTTGGGTCGATTGGGTCGGATATCACCATTACCAAGTAACTAAACCATAGCTCTCGGTTTACAAAACATAGCTCTCGGTTGAGAAAATATCCTACACATATCCAACAACAAATATAAAACGCAAGGATTAATGGAAGCAATAAATTTCTTTTTTATAATATTATCCAAAATCTTTAGGATTGTAGAATTTACAAAAATGTATTGTTTTTACTTTCTCAAATGTATAACACTCTCTTATGATTAGTATTTTATGTCGAAATAAAATTATTTATTCGAATAAAAAAATAGGAAATGGTGCTCAGCAGATTTCCGTAACTAGTTACAGAAAAAAGGAAAAACTAAATCATGATTTTTGAACTTCACGAATAGGGCCGAGAGCAAATACGAGGAACTAGCTCGAGAAGAAATGGTAGGAATTGAGTCATGACAAAATTTTGGGAACTCCAAATTTTAGGAACTTGGTCGAGACTAAAATTAAGACCCTACCTCTATGTAAAGATAGAGATGGAATTGAAAATTGCCAAAGTATCGAGATACCACCAACTACACAAGTATTTGTGTCGATTGGGTCGGATATCACCATTACCAAGTAACTAAACCATAGCTCTCAGTTTACAAAACATAGTACTCGGTTGAAAAAATATCCTACACATACCCAACCATCAAATATAAAACGCAAGGATTAATGGAAGCAATTAGTTTCTTTTTTATAATATTATCCAAAAATCTTTAGGATGGTAGAATTGACAAAAATCTCTAGGATGGTAGAATTGACAAAAATGTATTATTTTTGCTTTCTAATGGATAGAACTCTCTTATGATTAGTATTTTATGCCTAAATAAAATTATTTATTCATATAAAAAATTAGGAAATGGTGCTCAGTTGATTTTGGTAACTAGTTAAAGAAAAAATCAAAAACGAAATCAAGATTTTTGAACTTCACGAATAGGGCCGAGAGCAAATACGAGGAACTAGGTCGAGAAGAAATGGTAGGACTTGAGTCATGACAAAATTTTGGGAACTTGCTCGGTACTAAAATTAAGACCCTACCTCTATGTAAAGATAGAGATAGAATTGAAAAATGCCAAAGTATCGGGATACTACCAACTACACAAGTATTTGTGTCGATTCGGTCGGATATCACCATTACCAAGTAACTAAACCATAGCTCTCAGTTTACAAAACATAGCTCTCGGTTGACAAAATATCCTACACATACCCAACCATCAAATATAAAACGCAAGTATTAATGGAAGCAATAAATGTTTTTTATATAATATTATCCAAAAATCTTTAGGATGGTAGAATTTTCCAAAATGTATTGTTTTTACTTTCTCTAATGTATAACACTCTCTTATGATTAGTATTTTATGCCTAAATAAAATTATTTATTTATATAAAAAATTAGGAAATGGTGCCCAGCAGATTTCCGTAACTAGTTAAAGAATAAAGCAAAAACTAAATCATGATTTTTGAACTTCACGAATAGGGCCGAGAGCAAATACGAGCACCTAGGTCGAGAAGAAATGGTAGGAATTGAGTCATTATAAAATTTTAGGAACTTGCTCGAGGCTAAAATTAAGACGCTACCTCTATGTAAAGATAGAGATGGAATTGAAAAATGCCAAAGTATCGAGATACCACCAACTAAACAAGTATTTGGGTCGATTGAGTCGGATATCACCATTACCAAGTAACTAAACCATTGCTCTCAGTTTACAAAACATAGTACTCGGTTGAAAAAATATCCTACACATACCCAACCATCAAATATAAAACGCAAGGATTAATGGAAGCAATAAATTTCTTTTTGATAATATTATCCAAAAATCTTTAGGATGGTAGAATTTTCCAAAATGAATTGTTTTTACTTTCTCTAATGTATAACACTCTCTTATGATTAGTATTTTATGCCTAAATAAAATTAATTATTTATATAAAAAATTAGGAAATGGTGCTCAGCAGATTTCCGTAACTAGTTAAAGAAAAAAGCAAAAACTAAATCATGATTTTTGAACTTCACGAATAGGGCCGAGAGCAAATACGAGCAACTAGGTCGAGAAGAAATGGTAGGAATTGAGTCATTATAAAATTTTGGGAACTCCAAATTTTAGGAACTTGCTCAAGGCTAAAATTAAGACCCTACCTCTATGTAAAGATAGAGATAGAATTGCAAAAGACCAAAGTATCGAGATACCACCAACTAGACAAATATTTGGGTCGATTGGGTCAGATATCACCATTACCAAGTAACTAAACCATAGCTCTCAGTTTACAAAACATAGCTCTCGGTTGAGAAAATATCCTACACATACCCAACCATCAAATATAAAACGCAAGGATTAATGGAAGCAATTAGTTTCTTTTTTATAATATTATCCAAAAATCTTTAGGATGGTAGAATTTACAAAAATGTATTGTTTTTACTTTCTCTAATGTATAACACTCTCTTATGATTAGTATTTTATGCCTAAATAAAATTAATTATTTATATAAAAAATTAGGAAATGGTGCTCAGCAGATTTTGGTAACTAGTTAAAGAAAAAATCAAAAACTAAATCATGATTTTTGAACTTCACGAATAGGGCCGAGAGCAAATACGAGCAACTAGGTCGAGAAGAAATGGTAGGAATTGAGTCATTATAAAATTTTGGGAACTCCAAATTTTAGGAACTTGCTCGAGACTAAAATTAAGACCCTACCTCTATGTAAAGATAGAGATGGAATTGAAAAATGCTAAAGTATCGAGATACCACCAACTACACAAGTATTTGGGTCGATTGGGTCGGATATCACCATTACCAAGTAACTAAACCATAGCTCTTAGTTTACAAAACATAGTACTCGGTTGACAAAATATCCTACACATACCCAACCATCAAATATAAAACGCAAGGATTAATGGAAGCAATAAATTTCTTTTTGATAATATTATTAAAAAATCTTTAGGATGGTAGAATTGACAAAAATGTATTATTTTTGATTTCTAATGGATAAAACTCTCTTATGATTAGTATTTTATGCCTAAATAAAATTATTTATTCATATAAAAAATTAGGAAATGGTGCTCAGTTGATTTTGGTAACTAGTTAAAGAAAAAATCAAAAACGAAATCAAGATTTTTGAACTTCACGAATAGGGCCGAGAGAAAATACGAGGAACTAGGTCGAGAAGAAATTGTAGGAATTGAGTCATCACAAAATTTTGGGAACTTGCTCGGTACTAAAATTAAGACCCTACCTCTATGTAAAGATAGAGATAGAATTGAAAAATGCCAAAGTATCGGGATACTACCAACTACACAAGTATTTGGGTCGATTCGGTCGGATATCACCATTACCAAGTAACTAAACCATAGCTCTCAGTTTACAAAACATAGCTCTCGGTTGACAAAATATCCTACACAAATCCAACCATCAAATATAAAACGCAAGTATTAATGGAAGCAATAAATTTTTTTTATATAATATTATCCAAAAATCTTTAGGATGGTAGAATTTTCCAAAATGTATTGTTTTTACTTTCTCTAATGTATAACACTCTCTTATGATTAGTATTTTATGCCTAAATAAAATTATTTATTCATATAAAAAATTAGGAAATGGTGCTCAGATTTCCGTAACTAGTTAAAGAAAAAAGGAAAAACTAAATCATGATTTTTGAACTTCACGAATAGGGCCGAGAGCAAATACGAGCAACTAGGTCGAGAAGAAATGGTAGGAATTGAGTCATTATAAAATTTTGGGAACTCCAAATTTTAGGAATTTGCTCGAGGCTAAAATTAAAACCCTACCTCTATGTAAAGATAGAGATAGAATTGAACAATACCAAAGTATCGAGATACCACCAACTACACAAGTATTTGGGTCAATTCGGTCGGATATCACCATTACCAAGTAACTAAACCATAGCTCTCAGTTTACAAAACATAGCTCTTGGTGGACAAAATATCCTACACATACCCAACTATCAAATATAAAACGCAAGGATTCATGGAAGCAATAAGTTTCTTTTTTATAATATGTTCCAAATTTCTTTAGGATGGTAGAATTTTCCAAAATGTAATGTTTTTACTTTCTCTAATGTATAACACTCTCTTATGATTAGTATTTTATGCCTAAATAAAATTATTTATTCATATAAAAAATTAGGAAATGGTGCTCAACAGATTTCAGTAACTAGTTAAAGAAAAAAGAAAAAACTAAATCATAATTTTTGAACTTCACGAATAGGGCCGAGAGCAAATACGAGGAACTAGGTCGAGAAGAAATGGTAGGAATTGTGTCATCACAAAATTTTGGGAGCTCCAAATTTTAGGAACTTGCTCGGGGCTAAAATTAAGACCCTACCTCTATGTAAAGATAGAGATAGAATTGAAAAATGCCAAAGTATCGAGATACCACCAACTACACAAGTATTTGGGTCAATTGGGTCGGATATCACCATTACCAAGTACCTAAACCATAGCTCTCGGTTTACAAAACATAGCTCTCGGTTGACAAAATATCCTACACATACCCAACTATCAAATATAAAACGCAAGGATTAATGGAAGCAATAAGTTTCTTTTTTATAATATGTTCCAAATTTCTTTAGGATGGTAGAATTTTCCAAAATGTATTGTTTTTACTTTCTCTAATGTATAACACTCTCTTATGATTAGTATTTTATGCCTAAATAAAATTATTTATTCATATAAAAAATTAGGAAATGGTGCTCAGCAGATTTCCGTAACTAGTTAAAGAAAAAAGCAAAAACTAAATCATGATTTTTGAACTTCACGAATAAGGCCGAGAGCAAATACGAGCAACTAGGTCGAGAAGAAATGGTAGGAATTGAGTCATTATAAAATTTTGGGAACTCCAAATTTTAGGAACTTGCTCGAGGCTAAAATTAAGACCCTACCTCTATGTAAAGATAGAGATAGAATTGAAAAATACCAAAGTATCGAGATACCACCAACTACACAAGTATTTGGGTCAATTTGGTCGGATATCACCATTACTAAGTAACTAAACCATAGCTCTCAGTTTACAAAACATAGCTCTTGGTTGACAAAATATCCTACACATACCCAACTATCAAATATAAAACGCAAGGATTAATGGAAGCAATAAGTTTCTTTTTTATAATATGTTCCAAAATTCTTTAGGATGGTAGAATTTTCCAAAATGTATTGTTTTTACTTTCTCTAATGTATAACACTCTCTTATGATTAGTATTTTATGCCTAAATAAAATTATTTATTCATATAAAAAATTAGGAAATGGTGCTCAACTGATTTCAGTAACTAGTTAAAGAAAAAAGAAAAAACTAAATCATAATTTTTGAACTTGACGAATAGGGCCGAGAGCAAATACGAGGAACTAGGTCGAGAAGAAATGGTAGGAATTGAGTCATCACAAAATTTTGGGAGCTCCAAATTTTAGGAACTTGCTCGGGGCTAAAATTAAGACCCTACCTCTATGTAAAGATAGAGATAGAATTGAAAAATGCCAAAGTATCGAGATACCACCAACTACACAAGTATTTGGGTCAATTGGGTCGGATATCACCATTACCAAGTACCTAAACCATAGCTCTCAGTTTACAAAACATAGCTCTTGGTGGACAAAATATCCTACACATACCCAACTATCAAATATAAAACGCAAGGATTAATGGAAGCAATAAGTTTCTTTTTTATAATATGTTCCAAATTTCTTTAGGATGGTAGAATTTTCCAAAATGTATTGTTTTTACTTTCTCTAATGTATAACACTCTCTTATGATTAGTATTTTATGCCTAAATAAAATTATTTATTCATATAAAAAATTAGGAAATGGTGCTCAGCAGATTTCCGTAACTAGTTAAAGAAAAAAGCAAAAACTAAATAATGATTTTTGAACTTCACGAATAGGGCCGAGAGCAAATACGAGCAACTAGGTCGAGAAGAAATGGTAGGAATTGAGTCATTATAAAATTTTGGGAACTCCAAATTTTAGGAACTTGCTCGAGGCTAAAATTAAGACCCTACCTCTATGTAAAGATAGAGATAGAATTGAAAAATACCAAAGTATCGAGATACCACCAACTACACAAGTATTTGGGTCAATTAGGTCGGATATCACCATTACTAAGTAACTAAACCATAACTCTCAGTTTACAAAACATAGCTCTTGGTTGACAAAATATCCTACACATACCCAACTATCAAATATAAAACGCAAGGATTAATGGAAGCAATAAGTTTCTTTTTTATAATATGTTCCAAAATTCATTAGGATGGTAGAATTTTCGAAAATGTATTGTTTTTACTTTCTCTAATGTATAACACTCTCTTATGATTAGTATTTTATGCCTAAATAAAATTATTTATTCATATAAAAAATTAGGAAATGGTGCTCAACAGATTTCAGTAACTAGTTAAAGAAAAAAGAAAAAACTAAATCATAATTTTTGAACTTCACGAATAGGGCCGAGAGCAAATACGAGGAACTAGGTCGAGAAGAATTGGTAGGAATTGAGTCATCACAAAATTTTGGGAGCTCCAAATTTTAGGAACTTGCTCGGGGCTAAAATTAAGACCCTACCTCTATGTAAAGATAGAGATAGAATTGAAAAATGCCAAAGTATCGAGATACCACCAACTACACAAGTATTTGGGTCAATTGGGTCGGATATCACCATTACCAAGTACCTAAACCATAGCTCTCAGTTTACAAAACATAGCTCTTGGTGGACAAAATATCCTACACATACCCAACTATCAAATATAAAACGCAAGGATTAATGGAAGCAATAAGTTTCTTTTTTATAATATGTTCCAAATTTCTTTAGGATGGTAGAATTTTCCAAAATGTATTGTTTTTACTTTCTCTAATGTATAACACTCTCTTATGATTAGTATTTTATGCCTAAATAAAATTATTTATTCATATAAAAAATTAGGAAATGGTGCTCAACGGATTTCGGTAACTAGTTAAAGAAAAAAAAAAAACTAAATCATAATTTTTGAACTTGACGAATAGGGCCGAGAGCAAATACGAGGAATTAGGTCGAGAAGAAATGGTAGGAATTGAGTCATCACAAAATTTTGGGAGCTCCAAATTTTAGGAACTTGCTCGGGGCTAAAATTAAGACCCTACCTCTATGTAAAGATAGAGATAGAATTGAAAAATGCCAAAGTATCGAGATACCACCAACTACACAAGTATTTGGGTCAATTGGGTCGGATATCACCATTACCAAGTACCTAAACCATAGCTCTCGGTTTACAAAACATAGCTCTTGGTGGACAAAATATCCTACACATACCCAACTATCAAATATAAAACGCAAGGATTAATGGAAGCAATAAGTTTCTTTTTTATAATATGTTCCAAATTTCTTTAGGATGGTAGAATTTTCCAAAATGTATTGTTTTTACTTTCTCTAATGTATAACACTCTCTTATGATTAGTATTTTATGCCTAAATAAAATTATTTATTCATATAAAAAATTAGGAAATGGTGCTCAACGGATTTCGGTAACTAGTTAAAGAAAAAATCAAAAACTAAATCATAATTTTTGAACTTCACGAATAGGGCCGAGAGCAAATACGAGGAACTAGGTCGAGAAGAAATGGTAGGAATTGAGTCATTATAAAATTTTAGGAACTTGCTCGGGGCTAAAATTAAGACCCTACCTCTATGTAAAGATAGAGATAGAATTGAAAAATGCCAAAGTATCGAGATACCACCAACTACACAAGTATTTGGGTCAATTGGGTCGGATATCACCATTACCAAGTACCTAAACCATAGCTCTCGGTTTACAAAACATAGCTCTTGGTGGACAAAATATCCTACACATACCCAACTATCAAATATAAAACGCGAGGATTAATGGAAGCAATAAGTTTCTTTTTTATAATATGTTCCAAATTTCTTTAGGATGGTAGAATTTTCCAAAATGTATTGTTTTTACTTTCTCTAATGTATAACACTCTCTTATGATTAGTATTTTATGCCTAAATAAAATTATTTATTCATATAAAAAATTAGGAAATGGTGCTCGGCAGATTTCAGTAACTAGTTAAAGAAAAAAGCAAAAACTAAATCATGATTTTTGAACTTCACGAATAGGGCCGAGAGCATATACGAGCAACTAGGTCGAGAAGAAATGGTAGGAATTGAGTCATTATAAAATTTTGGGAACTCCAAATTTTAGGAACTTGCTCGAGGCTAAAATTAAGACCCTACCTCTATGTAAAGATAGAGATAGAATTGAAAAATACCAAAGTATCGAGATACCACCAACTACACAAGTATTTGGGTCAATTATGTCGGATATCACCATTACTAAGTAACTAAACCATAGCTCTCAGTTTACAAAACATAGCTCTTGGTTGACAAAATATCCTACACATACCCAACTATCAAATATAAAACGCAAGGATTAATGGAAGCAATAAGTTTCTTTTTTATAATATGTTCCAAAATTCTTTAGGATGGTAGAATTTTCCAAAATGTATTGTTTTTACTTTCTCTAATGTATAACACTCTCTTATGATTAGTATTTTATGCCTAAATAAAATTATTTATTCATATAAAAAATTAGGAAATGGTGCTCAACGGATTTCGGTAACTAGTTAAAGAAAAAAGAAAAAACTAAATCATAATTTTTGAACTTGACGAATAGGGCCGAGAGCAAATACGAGGAACTAGGTCGAGAAGAAATGGTAGGAATTGAGTCATCACAAAATTTTGGGAGCTCCAAATTTTAGGAACTTGCTCGGGGCTAAAATTAAGACCCTACCTCTATGTAAAGATAGAGATAGAATTGAAAAATGCCAAAGTATCGAGATACCACCAACTACACAAGTATTTGGGTCAATTGGGTCGGATATCACCATTACCAAGTACCTAAACCATAGCTCTCAGTTTACAAAACATAGCTCTTGGTGGACAAAATATCCTACACATACCCAACTATCAAATATAAAATGCAAGGATTAATGGAAGCAATAAGTTTCTTTTTTATAATATGTTCCAAATTTCTTTAGGATGGTAGAATTTTCCAAAATGTATTGTTTTTACTTTCTCTAATGTATAACACTCTCTTATGATTAGTATTTTATGCCTAAATAAAATTATTTATTCATATAAAAAATTAGGAAATGGTGCTCAACGGATTTCGGTAACTAGTTAAAGAAAAAATCAAAAACTAAATCATAATTTTTGAACTTCACGAATAGGGCCGAGAGCAAATACGAGGAACTAGGTCGAGAAGAAATGGTAGGAATTGAGTCATTATAAAATTTTAGGAACTTGCTCGGGGCTAAAATTAAGACCCTACCTCTATGTAAAGATAGAGATAGAATTGAAAAATGCCAAAGTATCGAGATACCACCAACTACACAAGTATTTGGGTCAATTGGGTCGGATATCACCATTACCAAGTACCTAAACCATAGCTCTCAGTTTACAAAACATAGCTCTTGGTGGACAAAATATCCTACACATACCCAACTATCAAATATAAAACGCAAGGATTAATGGAAGCAACAAGTTTCTTTTTTATAATATGTTCCAAATTTCTTTAGGATGGTAGAATTTTCCAAAATGTATTGTTTTTACTTTCTCTAATGTATAACACTCTCTTATGATTAGTATTTTATGCCTAAATAAAATTATTTATTCATATAAAAAATTAGGAAATGGTGCTCAACAGATTTCAGTAACTAGTTAAAGAAAAAATCAAAAACTAAATCATAATTTTTGAACTTCACGAATAGGGCCGAGAGCAAATACGAGGAACTAGGTCGAGAAGAAATGGTAGGAATTGAGTCATTATAAAATTTTAGGAACTTGCTCGGGGCTAAAATTAAGACCCTACCTCTATGTAAAGATAGAGATAGAATTGAAAAATGCCAAAGTATCGAGATACCACCAACTACACAAGTATTTGGGTCAATTGGGTCGGATATCACCATTACCAAGTACCTAAACCATAGCTCTCAGTTTACAAAACATAGCTCTTGGTGGACAAAATATCCTACACATACCCAACTATCAAATATAAAACGCAAGGATTAATGGAAGCAATAAGTTTCTTTTTTATAATATGTTCCAAATTTCTTTAGGATGGTAGAATTTTCCAAAATGTATTGTTTTTACTTTCTCTAATGTATAACACTCTCTTATGATTAGTATTTTATGCCTAAATAAAATTATTTATTCATATAAAAAATTAGGAAATGGTGCTCAGCAGATTTCCGTAACTAGTTAAAGAAAAAAGCAAAAACTAAATCATGATTTTTGAACTTCACGAATAGGGCCGAGAGCATATACGAGCAACTAGGTCGAGAAGAAATGGTAGGAATTGAGTCATTATAAAATTTTGGGAACTCCAAATTTTAGGAACTTGCTCGAGGCTAAAATTAAGACCCTACCTCTATGTAAAGATAGAGATAGAATTGAAAAATACCAAAGTATCGAGATACCACCAACTACACAAGTATTTGGGTCAATTAGGTCGGATATCACCATTACTAAGTAACTAAACCATAGCTCTCAGTTTACAAAACATAGCTCTTGGTTGACAAAATATCCTACACATACCCAACTATCAAATATAAAACGCAAGGATTAATGGAAGCAATAAGTTTCTTTTTTATAATATGTTCCAAAATTCTTTAGGATGGTAGAATTTTCCAAAATGTATTGTTTTTACTTTCTCTAATGTATAACACTCTCTTATGATTAGTATTTTATGCCTAAATAAAATTATTTATTCATATAAAAAATTAGGAAATGGTGCTCAACGGATTTCGGTAACTAGTTAAAGAAAAAAGAAAAAACTAAATCATAATTTTTGAACTTGACGAATAGGGCCGAGAGCAAATACGAGGAACTAGGTCGAGAAGAAATGGTAGGAATTGAGTCATCACAAAATTTTGGGAGCTCCAAATTTTAGGAACTTGCTCGGGGCTAAAATTAAGACCCTACCTCTATGTAAAGATAGAGATAGAATTGAAAAATGCCAAAGTATCGAGATACCACCAACTACACAAGTATTTGGGTCAATTGGGTCGGATATCACCATTACCAAGTACCTAAACCATAGCTCTCAGTTTACAAAACATAGCTCTTGGTGGACAAAATATCCTACACATACCCAACTATCAAATATAAAACGCAAGGATTAATGGAAGCAATAAGTTTCTTTTTTATAATATGTTCCAAATTTCTTTAGGATGGTAGAATTTTCCAAAATGTATTGTTTTTACTTTCTCTAATGTATAACACTCTCTTATGATTAGTATTTTATGCCTAAATAAAATTATTTATTCATATAAAAAATTAGGAAATGGTGCTCAACGGATTTCGGTAACTAGTTAAAGAAAAAATCAAAAACTAAATCATAATTTTTGAACTTCACGAATAGGGCCGAGAGCAAATACGAGGAACTAGGTCGAGAAGAAATGGTAGGAATTGAGTCATTACAAAATTTTGGGAACTCCAAATTTTAGGAACTTGGTCGGGACTAAAATTAAGACCCTACCTATATGTAAAGATAGAGATAGAATTGCAAAAGACCAAAGTATCGAGATACCACCAACTAGACAAGTATTTGGGTCAATTAGGTCGGATATCACCATTACTAAGTAACTAAACCATAGCTCTCAGTTTACAAAACATAGCTCTTGGTTGACAAAATATCCTACACATACCCAACTATCAAATATAAAACGCAAGGATTAATGGAAGCAATAAGTTTCTTTTTTATAATATGTTCCAAAATTCTTTAGGATGGTAGAATTTTCCAAAATGTATTGTTTTTACTTTCTCTAATGTATAACACTCTCTTATGATTAGTATTTTATGCCTAAATAAAATTATTTATTCATATAAAAAATTAGGAAATGGTGCTCAACGGATTTCGGTAACTAGTTAAAGAAAAAAGAAAAAACTAAATCATAATTTTTGAACTTGACGAATAGGGCCGAGAGCAAATACGAGGAACTAGGTCGAGAAGAAATGGTAGGAATTGAGTCATCACAAAATTTTGGGAGCTCCAAATTTTAGGAACTTGCTCGGGGCTAAAATTAAGACCCTACCTCTATGTAAAGATAGAGATAGAATTGAAAAATGCCAAAGTATCGAGATACCACCAACTACACAAGTATTTGGGTCAATTGGGTCGGATATCACCATTACCAAGTACCTAAACCATAGCTCTCGGTTTACAAAACATAGCTCTTGGTGGACAAAATATCCTACACATACCCAACTATCAAATATAAAACGCAAGGATTAATGGAAGCAATAAGTTTCTTTTTTATAATATGTTCCAAATTTCTTTAGGATGGTAGAATTTTCCAAAATGTATTGTTTTTACTTTCTCTAATGTATAACACTCTCTTATGATTAGTATTTTATGCCTAAATAAAATTATTTATTCATATAAAAAATTAGGAAATGGTGCTCAACGGATTTCAGTAACTAGTTAAAGAAAAAATCAAAAACTAAATCATAATTTTTGAACTTCACGAATAGGGCCGAGAGCAAATACGAGGAACTAGGTCGAGAAGAAATGGTAGGAATTGAGTCATTACAAAATTTTGGGAACTCCAAATTTTAGGAACTTGGTCGGGACTAAAATTAAGACCCTACCTATATGTAAAGATAGAGATAGAATTGCAAAAGACCAAAGTATCGAGATACCACCAACTAGACAAGTATTTGGGTCGATTGGGTCAGATATCACCATTACCAAGTAACTAAACCATAGCTCTCGGTTTACAAAACATAGCTCTCGGTTGAGAAAATATCCTACACATACCCAACCATCAAATATAAAACGCAAGGATTAATGGAAGCAATAAGTTTCTTTTTTATAATATTATCCAAAAATCTTTAGGATGGTAGAATTTACAAAAATGCATTGTTTTTGCTTTCTCTAATGTATAACCCTCTCTTATGATTAGTATTTTATGCCTAAATAAAATTATTTAGTCACATAAAAAATTAGGAAATGGTGCTTAGTTTATTTTGGTAACTAGTTAAAGAAAAAATCAAAAACTAAATCATGATTTTTGAACTTCACGAATAGGGCCGAGAGCAAATACGAGGAACTAGGTCGAGAAGAAATGGTAGGAATTGAGTCATTATAAAATTTTGGGAGCTCCAAATTTTAGGACCTTGCTCGGGGCTAAAATTAAGACCCTACCTCTATGTAAAGATAGAGATAGAATTGAAAAATGCCAAAGTATCGAGATAGCACCAACTACTCAAGTATTTGGGTCAATTGTGTTGGATATCACCATTACCAAGTACCTAAACCATAGCTCTCGGTTTACAAAATATAGCTCTTGGTTGACAAAATATCCTACACATACCCAACTATCAAATATAAAACGCAAGGATTAATGGAAGCTATAAGTTTCGTTTTTGTAATATGTTCCAAAATTCTTTAGGATTGTAGAATTTTCCGAAATGTATTGTTTTTACTTTCTCTAATGTATAACACTCTCTTATGATTAGTATTTTATTCTTAAATAAAATTATTTATTGATATAAAAAATTAGGAAATGGTGCTCAACGGATTTTAGAAACTAGTTAAAGAAAAAAGAAAAAACTAAATCATAATTTTTGAACTTCACGAATAGGGCCGAGAGCAAATATAAGGAACTAGATCGAGAAGAAATGGTAGGAATTAAGTCATTACAAAATTTTGGGAACTCCAAATTTTAGAAACTTGGTCGGGACTCCAAATTTTAGGAATTGAAAAATGCCAAAGTATCGAGATAGCACCAACTAGACAAGTATTTGGGTCGATTGGGTCAGATATCACCATTACCAAGTAACTAAACCATAGCTCTCAGTTTACAAAACATAGCTCTCGGTTGAGAAAATATCCTACACATACCCAACCATCAAATATAAAACGCAATGATTAATGGAAGCAATAAGTTTCTTTTTTATAATATTATCCAAAAATCTTTAGGATGGTAGAATTTACAAAAATGTATTGTTTTTGCTTTCTCTAATGTATAACCCTCTCTTATGATTAGTATTTTATGCCTAAATAAAATTATTTAGTCACATAAAAAATTAGGAAATGGTGCTTAGTTTATTTTGGTAACTAGTTAAAGAAAAAATCAAAAACTAAATCATGATTTTTGAACTTCACGAATAGGGCCGAGAGCAAATACGAGGAACTAGGTCCTACTCAAGTATTTGGGTCAATTGGGTCAATTGGGTCGGATATCACCATTACCAAGTAACTAAACCATAGCTCTCGGTTTACGAGATCATATCTCTCAATTGAAAAAATATGCTACACATACCCAACCATCAAATATAAAACACACGTATTAATTGAAGCAATAAGTTTCATTTTTATAATATGTTCCAAAATTCTTTAGGATGGTAGAATTTTCGAAAATGTATTGATTTTACTTTCTCTAATGTATAACACTCTCTTATGATTAGTATTTTATGCCTAAATAAAATTATTTATTCATATAAAAAATTAGGAAATGGTGCTCAACATATTTTAGTAACTAGTTAAAGAAAAAAGAAAAAACTAAATCATAATTTTTGAACTTGACGAATAGGGCCGAGAGCAAATACGAGGAACTAGGTCGAGAAGAAATGGTAGGAATTGAGTCATGAAATTTTTTTGGGAACTTGCTCGGGACTAAAATTAAGACCCTACCTCTATGTAAAGATAGAGATAGAATTGAAAAATGCCAAAGTATCGAGATACCACCAACTACACAAGTATTTGGGTCTATTGGGTCGGATATCACCATTACCAAGTAACTAAACCATAGCTCTCAGTTTACAAAACATAGCTCTTGGTTGACAAAATATCCTACACATACCCAACTATCAAATATAAAATGCAAGGATTAATGGAAGCAATAAGTTTCATTTTTATAATATGTTCCAAAATTCTTTAGGATGGTAGAATTTTCCAAAAGGTATTGTTTTTACTTTCTCTAATGTATAACACTCTCTTATGATTAGTATTTTATGCCTAAATAAAATTATTTATTCATATAAAAAATTAGGAAATGGTGCTCAGCAGATTTCCGTAACTAGTTAAAGAAAAAAGCAAAAACTAAATCATGATTTTTGAACTTCACGAATAGGGCCGAGAGCATATACGAGCAACTAGGTCGAGAAGAAATGGTAGGAATTGAGTCATTATAAAATTTTGGGAACTCCAAATTTTAGGAACTTGCTCGAGGCTAAAATTAAGACCCTACCTCTATGTAAAGATAGAGATAGAATTGAAAAATACCAAAGTATCGAGATACCACCAACTACACAAGTATTTGGGTCAATTAGGTCGGATATCACCATTACTAAGTAACTAAACCATAGCTCTCAGTTTACAAAACATAGCTCTTGGTTGACAAAATATCCTACACATACCCAACTATCAAATATAAAACGCAAGGATTAATGGAAGCAATAAGTTTCTTTTTTATAATATGTTCCAAAATTCTTTAGGATGGTAGAATTTTCCAAAATGTATTGTTTTTACTTTCTCTAATGTATAACACTCTCTTATGATTAGTATTTTATGCCTAAATAAAATTATTTATTCATATAAAAAATTAGGAAATGGTGCTCAACAGATTTCAGTAACTAGTTAAAGAAAAAAGAAAAAACTAAATCATAATTTTTGAACTTGACGAATAGGGCCGAGAGCAAATACGAGGAACTAGGTCGAGAAGAAATGGTAGGAATTGAGTCATCACAAAATTTTGGGAGCTCCAAATTTTAGGAACTTGCTCGGGGCTAAAATTAAGACCCTACCTCTATGTAAAGATAGAGATAGAATTGAAAAATGCCAAAGTATCGAGATACCACCAACTACACAAGTATTTGGGTCAATTGGGTCGGATATCACCATTACCAAGTACCTAAACCATAGCTCTCGGTTTACAAAACATAGCTCTTGGTGGACAAAATATCCTACACATACCCAACTATCAAATATAAAACGCAAGGATTAATGGAAGCAATAAGTTTCTTTTTTATAATATGTTCCAAATTTCTTTAGGATGGTAGAATTTTCCAAAATGTATTGTTTTTACTTTCTCTAATGTATAACACTCTCTTATGATTAGTATTTTATGCCTAAATAAAATTATTTATTCATATAAAAAATTAGGAAATGGTGCTCAACAGATTTCAGTAACTAGTTAAAGAAAAAATCAAAAACTAAATCATAATTTTTGAACTTCACGAATAGGGCCGAGAGCAAATACGAGGAACTAGGTCGAGAAGAAATGGTAGGAATTGAGTCATTACAAAATTTTGGGAACTCCAAATTTTAGGAACTTGGTCGGGACTAAAATTAAGACCCTACCTATATGTAAAGATAGAGATAGAATTGCAAAAGACCAAAGTATCGAGATACCACCAACTAGACAAGTATTTGGGTCAATTAGGTCGGATATCACCATTACTAAGTAACTAAACCATAGCTCTCAGTTTACAAAACATAGCTCTTGGTTGACAAAATATCCTACACATACCCAACTATCAAATATAAAACGCAAGGATTAATGGAAGCAATAAGTTTCTTTTTTATAATATGTTCCAAAATTCTTTAGGATGGTAGAATTTTCCAAAATGTATTGTTTTTACTTTCTCTAATGTATAACACTCTCTTATGATTAGTATTTTATGCCTAAATAAAATTATTTATTCATATAAAAAATTAGGAAATGGTGCTCAACAGATTTCAGTAACTAGTTAAAGAAAAAAGAAAAAACTAAATCATAATTTTTGAACTTGACGAATAGGGCCGAGAGCAAATACGAGGAACTAGGTCGAGAAGAAATGGTAGGAATTGAGTCATCACAAAATTTTGGGAGCTCCAAATTTTAGGAACTTGCTCGGGGCTAAAATTAAGACCCTACCTCTATGTAAAGATAGAGATAGAATTGAAAAATGCCAAAGTATCGAGATACCACCAACTACACAAGTATTTGGGTCAATTGGGTCGGATATCACCATTACCAAGTACCTAAACCATAGCTCTCAGTTTACAAAACATAGCTCTTGGTGGACAAAATATCCTACACATACCCAACTATCAAATATAAAACGCAAGGATTAATGGAAGCAATAAGTTTCTTTTTTATAATATGTTCCAAATTTCTTTAGGATGGTAGAATTTTCCAAAATGTATTGTTTTTACTTTCTCTAATGTATAACACTCTCTTATGATTAGTATTTTATGCCTAAATAAAATTATTTATTCATATAAAAAATTAGGAAATGGTGCTCAACAGATTTCGGTAACTAGTTAAAGAAAAAAATCAAAAACTAAATCATAATTTTTGAACTTCACGAATAGGGCCGAGAGCAAATACGAGGAACTAGGTCGAGAAGAAATGGTAGGAATTGAGTCATTACAAAATTTTGGGAACTCCAAATTTTAGGAACTTGGTCGGGACTAAAATTAAGACCCTACCTATATGTAAAGATAGAGATAGAATTGCAAAAGACCAAAGTATCGAGATACCACCAACTAGACAAGTATTTGGGTCGATTGGGTCAGATATCACCATTACCAAGTAACTAAACCATAGCTCTCAGTTTACAAAACATAGCTCTCGGTTGAGAAAATATCCTACACATACCCAACCATCAAATGTAAAACGCAAGGATTAATGGAAGCAATAAGTTTCTTTTTTATAATATTATCCAAAAATCTTTAGGATGGTAGAATTTACAAAAATGCATTGTTTTTGCTTTCTCTAATGTATAACCCTCTCTTATGATTAGTATTTTATGCCTAAATAAAATTATTTAGTCACATAAAAAATTAGGAAATGGTGCTTAGTTTATTTTGGTAACTAGTTAAAGAAAAAATCAAAAACTAAATCATGATTTTTGAACTTCACGAATAGGGCCGAGAGCAAATACGAGGAACTAGGTCGAGAAGAAATGGTAGGAATTGAGTCATTATAAAATTTTGGGAGCTCCAAATTTTAGAACCTTGCTCGGGGCTAAAATTAAGACCCTACCTCTATGTAAAGATAGAGATAGAATTGAAAAATGCCAAAGTATCGAGATAGCACCAACTACTCAAGTATTTGGGTCAATTGTGTTGGATATCACCATTACCAAGTACCTAAACCATAGCTCTCAGTTTACAAAATATAGCTCTTGGTTGACAAAATATCCTACACATACCCAACTATCAAATATAAAACGCAAGGATTAATGGAAGCTATAAGTTTCGTTTTTGTAATATGTTCCAAAATTCTTTAGGATTGTAGAATTTTCCGAAATGTATTGTTTTTACTTTCTCTAATGTATAACACTCTCTTATGATTAGTATTTTATTCTTAAATAAAATTATTTATTGATATAAAAAATTAGGAAATGGTGCTCAACGGATTTTAGAAACTAGTTAAAGAAAAAAGAAAAAACTAAATCATAATTTTTGAACTTCACGAATAGGGCCGAGAGCAAATATAAGGAACTAGATCGAGAAGAAATGGTAGGAATTAAGTCATTACAAAATTTTGGGAACTCCAAATTTTAGGAACTTGGTCGGGACTCCAAATTTTAGGAATTGAAAAATGCCAAAGTATCGAGATAGCACCAACTAGACAAGTATTTGGGTCGATTGGGTCAGATATCACCATTACCAAGTAACTAAACCATAGCTCTCAGTTTACAAAACATAGCTCTCGGTTGAGAAAATATCCTACACATACCCAACCATCAAATATAAAACGCAAGGATTAATGGAAGCAATAAGTTTCTTTTTTATAATATTATCCAAAAATCTTTAGGATGGTAGAATTTACAAAAATGCATTGTTTTTGCTTTCTCTAATGTATAACCCTCTCTTATGATTAGTATTTTATGCCTAAATAAAATTATTTAGTCACATAAAAAATTAGGAAATGGTGCTTAGTTTATTTTGGTAACTAGTTAAAGAAAAAATCAAAAACTAAATCATGATTTTTGAACTTCACGAATAGGGCCGAGAGCAAATACGAGGAACTAGGTCGAGAAGAAATGGTAGGAATTGAGTCATTATAAAATTTTGGGAGCTCCAAATTTTAGAACCTTGCTCGGGGCTAAAATTAAGACCCTACCTCTATGTAAAGATAGAGATAGAATTGAAAAATGCCAAAGTATCGAGATAGCACCAACTACTCAAGTATTTGGGTCAATTGTGTTGGATATCACCATTACCAAGTACCTAAACCATAGCTCTCAGTTTACAAAATATAGCTCTTGGTTGACAAAATATCCTACACATACCCAACTATCAAATATAAAACGCAAGGATTAATGGAAGCTATAAGTTTCGTTTTTGTAATATGTTCCAAAATTCTTTAGGATTGTAGAATTTTCCGAAATGTATTGTTTTTACTTTCTCTAATGTATAACACTCTCTTATGATTAGTATTTTATTCTTAAATAAAATTATTTATTGATATAAAAAATTAGGAAATGGTGCTCAACAGATTTTAGAAACTAGTTAAAGAAAAAAGAAAAAACTAAATCATAATTTTTGAACTTCACGAATAGGGCCGAGAGCAAATATAAGGAACTAGATCGAGAAGAAATGGTAGGAATTAAGTCATTACAAAATTTTGGGAACTCCAAATTTTAGGAACTTGGTCGGGACTCCAAATTTTAGGAATTGAAAAATGCCAAAGTATCGAGATAGCACCAACTAGACAAGTATTTGGGTCGATTGGGTCAGATATCACCATTACCAAGTAACTAAACCATAGCTCTCAGTTTACAAAACATAGCTCTCGGTTGAGAAAATATCCTACACATACCCAACCATCAAATATAAAACGCAATGATTAATGGAAGCAATAAGTTTCTTTTTTATAATATTATCCAAAAATCTTTAGGATGGTAGAATTTACAAAAATGTATTGTTTTTGCTTTCTCTAATGTATAACCCTCTCTTATGATTAGTATTTTATGCCTAAATAAAATTATTTAGTCACATAAAAAATTAGGAAATGGTGCTTAGTTTATTTTGGTAACTAGTTAAAGAAAAAATCAAAAACTAAATCATGATTTTTGAACTTCACGAATAGGGCCGAGAGCAAATACGAGGAACTAGGTCCTACTCAAGTATTTGGGTCAATTGGGTCAATTGGGTCGGATATCACCATTACCAAGTAACTAAACCATAGCTCTCAGTTTACAGATCATATCTCTCAATTGAAAAAATATGCTACACATACCCAACCATCAAATATAAAACACACGTATTAATTGAAGCAATAAGTTTCATTTTTATAATATGTTCCAAAATTCTTTAGGATGGTAGAATTTTCGAAAATGTATTGATTTTACTTTCTCTAATGTATAACACTCTCTTATGATTAGTATTTTATGCCTAAATAAAATTATTTATTCATATAAAAAATTAGGAAATGGTGCTCAACATATTTTAGTAACTAGTTAAAGAAAAAAGAAAAACTAAATCATAATTTTTGAACTTGACGAATAGGGCCGAGAGCAAATACGAGGAACTAGGTCGAGAAGAAATGGTAGGAATTGAGTCATGAAATTTTTTTGGGAACTTGCTCGGGACTAAAATTAAGACCCTACCTCTATGTAAAGATAGAGATAGAATTGAAAAATGCCAAAGTATCGAGATACCACCAACTACACAAGTATTTGGGTCTATTGGGTCGGATATCACCATTACCAAGTAACTAAACCATAGCTCTCAGTTTACAAAACATAGCTCTTGGTTGACAAAATATCCTACACATACCCAACTATCAAATATAAAATGCAAGGATTAATGGAAGCAATAAGTTTCATTTTTATAATATGTTCCAAAATTCTTTAGGATGGTAGAATTTTCCAAAATGTATTGTTTTTACTTTCTCTAATGTATAACACTCTCTTATGATTAGTATTTTATGCCTAAATAAAATTATTTAGTCACATAAAAAATTTAGGAAATGGTGCTTAGTTGATTTTGGTAACTAGTTAAAGAAAAAATCAAAAACTAAATTATGATTTTTGAACTTCACGAATAGGGCCGAGAGCAAATACGAGGAACTAGGTCGAGAAGAAATTGTAGGAATTGAGTCATTATAAAATTTTGGGCACTCCAAATTTTAGGAACTTGCTCGGGGCTAAAATTAAGACCCTAACTCTATGTAAAGTAGAAATAGAATTGAAAAATGTCAAAGTATCGAGATACCACCAACTACACAAGTATTTGGGTCAATTGGGTCGGATATCACCATTACCAAGTAAGTAAACCATAGCTCTCAGTTTACAAAACATAGCTCTTGGTTGACAAAATATCCTACACATACCCAACTATGAAATATAAAACGCAAGGATTAATGGAAGCAATAAGTTTCATTTTTATAATATGTTCCAAAATTCTTTACGATGGTAGAATTTTCCAAAATGAATTGTTTTTACTTTCTCTAATGTATAACACTCTCTTATGATTAGTATTTCATACCTAAATAAAATTATTTATTCATATAAAAAATTAGGAAATGGTGCTCAACAGATTTCAGTAACTAGTTAAAGAAAAAAGAAAAAACTAAATCATAATTTTTGAACTTCACGAATAGGGCCGAGAGCAAATACGAGGAACTAGGTCGAGAAGAAATGGTAGGAATTGAGTCATGAAAAATTTTTGGGAACTTGCTCGGGACTAAAATTAAGACCCTATCTCTATGTAAAGATAGAGATAGAATTGAAAAATGCCAAAGTATCGAGATACCACCAACTACACAAGTATTTGGGTCAATTGGGAAGGATATCACCATTACCAAGTAACTAAACCATAGCTCTCAGTTTACAAAACATAGCTCTTGGTTGACAAAATATCCTACACATACCCAACTATCAAATATAAAACGCAAGGATTAATGGAAGCAATAAGTTTCATTTTTATAATATGTTCCAAAATTCTTTAGGATGGTAGAATTTTCCAAAATGAATTGTTTTTACTTTCTCTAATGTATAACACTCTCTTATGATTAGTATTTTATACCTAAATAAAATTATTTATTCATATAAAAAATTAGGAAATGGTGCTCAACAGATTTCAGTAACTAGTTAAAGAAAAAAGAACAAACTAAATCATAATTTTTGAACTTCACGAATAGGGCCGAGATCAAATACGAGGAACTAGGTCGAGAATAAATGGTAGGAATTGAGTCATGAAAAATTTTTGGGAACTTGCTCGGGACTAAAATTAAGACCCTGCCTCTATGTAAAGATAGAGATAGAATTGAAAAATGCCAAAGTATCGAGATACCACCAACTACACAAGTATTTGGGTCAATTGGGTCGGATATCACCATTACCAAGTAAGTAAACCATAGCTCTCGGTTTACAAAACATAGCTCTTGGTTGACAAAATATCCTACACATACCCAACTATCAAATATAAAACGCAAGGATTAATGGAAGCAATAAGTTTCATTTTTATAATATGGTCCAAAAATTTTTAGGATGGTAGAATTTTCCAAAATGTATTGTTTTTACTTTCTCTAATGTATAACACTCTCTTATTATTAGTATTTTATGCCTAAATAAAATTATTTAGTCACATAAAAAAATTAGGAAATGGTGCTTAGTTGATTTTGGTAACTAGTTAAAGAAAAAATCAAAAACAAAATCATGATTTTTGAACTTCACGAATAGGGCCGAGAGCAAATACGAGGAACTAGGTCGAGAAGAAATTGTAGGAATTGAGTCATTATAAAATTTTGGGCACTCCAAATTTTAGGAACTTGCTCGGGGCTAAAATTAAGACCCTACCTCTATGTAAAGATAGAAATAGAATTGAAAAATGTCAAAGTATCGAGATACCACCAACTACATAAGTATTTGGGTCAATTGGGTCGGATATCACCATTACCAAGTAACTAAACCATAGCTCTCAGTTTACAAAACATAGCTCTTGGTTGACAAAATATCCTACACATACCAAACTATCAAATATAAAACGCAAGGATTAATGGAAGCAATAAGTTTCATTTTTATAATATGTTCCAAAATTGTTTAGGATGGTAGAATTTTCCAAAATGAATTGTTTTTACTTTCTCTAATGTATAACACTCTCTTATGATTAGTATTTTATGCCTAAATAAAATTATTTATTCATATAAAAAATTAGGAAATGGTGCTCAACAGATTTCAGTAACTAGTTAAAGAAAAAAGAAAAAACTAAATCATAATTTTTGAACTTTACGAATAGGGCCGAGAGCAAATACGAGGAACTAGGTCGAGAAGAAATGGTAGGAATTGAGTCATGAAAAATTTTTGGGAACTTGCTCGGGACTAAAATTAAGACCCTACCTCTATGTAAAGATAGAGATAGAATTGAAAAATGCCAAAGTATCGAGATACCACCAACTACACAAGTATTTGGGTCAATTGGGTCGGATATCACCATTACCAAGTAACTAAACCATAGCTCTCGGTTTACAAAACATAGCTCTTGGTTGACAAAATATCCTACACATACCCAACTATTAAATATAAAATGCAAGGATTAATGGAAGCAATAAGTTTCATTTTTATAATATGTACCAAAATTCTTTAGGATGGTAGAATTTTCCAAAATGTATTGTTTTTACTTTCTCTAATGTATAACACTCTCTTATGATTAGTATTTTATGCCTAAATAAAATTATTTATTCATATAAAAAATTAGGAAATGGTGCTCAATAGATTTCAGTAACTAGTTAAAGAAAAAAGAATAAACTAAATCATAATTTTTGAACTTCACGAATAGGGCCGAGAGCAAATACGAGGAACTAGGTGGAGAAGAAATGGTAGGAATTGAGTCATGACAAAATTGTGGGAACTCCAAACTTTAGGAACTTGGTCGGGACTAAAATTAAGACCCTACCTCTATGTAAAGATAGAGATAGAATTGAAAAATGCCAAAGTATCGAGATACCACCAACTACACAAGTATTTGGGTCAATTGGGTCGGATATCACCATTACCAAGTAACTAAACCATAGCTCTCGGTTTACAAAACATAGCTCTTGGTTGACAAAATATCCTACACATACCCAACTATCAAATATAAAACGCAAGGATTAATGGAAGCAATAAGTTTCATTTTTATAATATGTTCCAAAATTTTTTAGGATGGTAGAATTTTCCAAAATGTATTGTTTTTACTTTCTCTAATATATAACACTCTCTTATGATTAGTATTTTATGCCTAAATAAAATTATTTATTCATATAAAAAATTAGGAAATGGTGCTCAACGGATTTCGGTAACTAGTTAAAGAAAAAATCAAAAACTAAATCATAATTTTTGAACTTCACGAATAGGGCCGAGAGCAAATACGAGGAACTAGGTCGAGAAGAAATGGTAGGAATTGAGTCATTACAAAATTTTGGGAACTCCAAATTTTAGGAACTTGGTCGGGACGAAAATTAAGACCCTACCTATATGTAAAGATAGAGATAGAATTGCAAAAGACCAAAGTATCAAGATACCACCAACTAGACAAGTATTTGGGTCGATTGGGTCAGATATCACCATTACCAAGTAACTAAACCATAGCTCTCAGTTTACAAAACATAGCTCTCGGTTGAGAAAATATCCTACACATACCCAACCATCAAATATAAAACGCAAGGATTAATGGAAGCAATAAGTTTCTTTTTTATAATATTATCCAAAAATCTTTAGGATGGTAGAATTAACAAAAATGTATTGTTTTTGCTTTCTCTAATGTATAACCCTCTCTTATGATTAGTATTTTATGCCTAAATAAAATTATTTAGTCACATAAAAAATTAGGAAATGGTGCTTAGTTTATTTTGGTAACTAGTTAAAGAAAAAATCAAAAACTAAATCATGATTTTTGAACTTCACGAATAGGGCCGAGAGCAAATACGAGGAACTAGGTCGAGAAGAAATGGTAGGAATTGAGTCATTATAAAATTTTGGGAGCTCCAAATTTTAGGACCTTGCTTGGGGCTAAAATTAAGACCCTACCTCTATGTAAAGATAGAGATAGAATTGAAAAATGCCAAAGTATCGAGATAGCACCAACTACTCAAGTATTTGGGTCAATTGGGTTGGATATCACCATTACCAAGTACCTAAACCATAGCTCTCAGTTTACAAAACATAGCTCTTGGTTGACAAAATATCCTACACATACCCAACTATCAAATATAAAACGCAAGGATTAATGGAAGCAATAAGTTTCATTTTTATAATATGTTCCAAAATTCTTTAGGATGGTAGAATTTTCCAAAATGAATTATTTTTACTTTCTCTAATGTATAACACTCTCTTATGATTAGTATTTTATACCTAAATAAAATTATTTATTCATATAAAAAATTAGGAAATGGTGCTCAACAGATTTCAGTAACTAGTTAAAGAAAAAAGAAAAAACTAAATCATAATTTTTGAACTTCACGAGTAGGGCCGAGAGCAAATACGAGGAACTAGGTCGAGAAGAAATGGTAGGAATTGAGTCATGAAAAATTTTTGGGAACTTGCTCGGGACTAAAATTAAGACCCTACCTCTATGTAAAGATAGAGATAGAATTGAAAAATGCCAAAGTATCGAGATACCACCAACTACACAAGTATTTGGGTCAATTGGGTCGGATATCACCATTACCAAGTAAGTAAACCATAGCTCTCAGTTTACAAAACATAGCTCTTGGTTGACAAAATATCCTACACATACCCAACTATCAAATATAAAACGCAAGGATTAATGGAAGCAATAAGTTTCATTTTTATAATATGGTCCAAAATTTTTTAGGATGGTAGAATTTTCCAAAATGTATTGTTTTTACTTTCTCTAATGTATAACACTCTCTTATGATTAGTATTTTATGCCTAAATAAAATTATTTAGTCACATAAAAAAATTAGGAAATGGTGCTTAGTTGATTTTGGTAACTAGTTAAAGAAAAAAAATCAAAAACTAAATCATGATTTTTGAACTTCACGAATAGGGCCGAGAGCAAATACGAGGAACTAGGTCGAGAAGAAATTGTAGGAATTGAGTCATTATAAAATTTTGGGCACTCCAAATTTTAGGAACTTGCTCGGGGCTAAAATTAAGACCCTACCTCTATGTAAAGATAGAAATAGAATTGAAAAATGTAAAAGTATCGAGATACCACCAACTACATAAGTATTTGGGTCAATTGGGTCGGATATCACCATTACCAAGTAACTAAACCATAGCTCTCAGTTTACAAAACATAGCTCTTGGTTGACAAAATATCCTACACATACCCAACTATCAAATATAAAACGCAAGGATTAATGGAAGCAATAAGTTTCATTTTTATAATATGTTCCAAAATTGTTTAGGATGGTAGAATTTTCCAAAATGAATTGTTTTTACTTTCTCTAATGTATAACACTCTCTTATGATTAGTATTTTATGCCTAAATAAAATTATTTATTCATATAAAAAATTAGGAAATGGTGCTCAACGGATTTCGGTAACTAGTTAAAGAAAAAAGAAAAAACTAAATCATAATTTTTGAACTTCACGAATAGGGCCGAGAGCAAATACGAGGAACTAGGTCGAGAAGAAATGGTAGGAATTGAGTCATGAAAATTTTTTGGGAACTTGCTCGGGACTAAAATTAAGACCCTACCTCTATGTAAAGATAAAGATAGAATTGAAAAATGCCAAAGTATCGAGATACCACCAACTACACAAGTATTTGGGTCAATTGGGTCGGATATCACCATTACCAAGTAACTAAACCATAGCTCTCGGTTTACAAAACATAGCTCTTGGTTGACAAAATATCCTACACATACCCAACTATTAAATATAAAATGCAAGGATTAATGGAAGCAATAAGTTTCATTTTTATAATATGTACCAAAATTCTTTAGGATGGTAGAATTTTCCAAAATGTATTGTTTTTACTTTCTCTAATGTATAACACTCTCTTATGATTAGTATTTTATGCCTAAATAAAATTATTTATTCATATAAAAAATTAGGAAATGGTGCTCAATAGATTTCGGTAACTAGTTAAAGAAAAAAGAATAAACTAAATCATAATTTTTGAACTTCACGAATAGGGCCGAGAGCAAATACGAGGAACTAGGTCGAGAAGAAATGGTAGGAATTGAGTCATGACAAAATTGTGGGAACTCCAAACTTTAGGAACTTGGTCGGGACTAAAATTAAGACCCTACCTCTATGTAAAGATAGAGATAGAATTGAAAAATGCCAAAGTATCGAGATACCACCAACTACACAAGTATTTGGGTCAATTGGGTCGGATATCACCATTACCAAGTAACTAAACCATAGCTCTCAGTTTACAAAACATAGCTCTTGGTTGACAAAATATCCTACACATACCCAACTATCAAATATAAAACGCAAGGATTAATGGAAGCAATAAGTTTCATTTTTATAATATGTTCCAAAATTTTTTAGGATGGTAGAATTTTCCAAAATGTATTGTTTTTACTTTCTCTAATGTATAACACTCTCTTATGATTAGTATTTTATGCCTAAATAAAATTATTTAGTCACATAAAAAAATTAGGAAATGGTGCTTAGTTGATTTTGGTAACTAGTTAAAGAAAAAATCAAAAACTAAATCATGATTTTTGAACTTCACGAATAGGGCCGAGAGCAAATACGAGGAACTAGGTCGAGAAGAAATTGTAGGAATTGAGTCATTATAAAATTTTGGGCACTCCAAATTTTAGGAACTTGCTCGGGGATAAAATTAAGACCCTACCTCTATGTAAAGATTGAAATAGAATTGAAAAATGTCAAAGTATCGAGATACCACCAACTACATAAGTATTTGGGTCAATTGGGTCGGATATCACCATTACCAAGTAACTAAACCATAGCTCTCAGTTTACAAAACATAGCTCTTGGTTGACAAAATATCCTACACATACCCAACTATCAAATATAAAACGCAAGGATTAATGGAAGCAATAAGTTTCATTTTTATAATATGTTCCAAAATTGTTTAGGATGGTAGAATTTTCCAAAATGAATTGTTTTTACTTTCTCTAATGTATAACACTCTCTTATGATTAGTATTTTATGCCTAAATAAAATTATTTATTCATATAAAAAATTAGGAAATGGTGCTCAACAGATTTCAGTAACTAGTTAAAGAAAAAAGAAAAAACTAAATCATGATTTTTGAACTTCACGAATAGGGCCGAGAGCAAATACGAGGAACTAGGTCGAGAAGAAATGGTAGGAATTGAGTCATGAAAAATTTTTGGGAACTTGCTCGGGACTAAAATTAAGACCCTACCTCTATGTAAAGATAGAGATAGAATTGAAAAATGCCAAAGTATCGAGATACCACCAACTACACAAGTATTTGGGTCAATTGGGTCGGATATCACCATTACCAAGTAACTAAACCATAGCTCTCAGTTTACAAAACATAGCTCTTGGTTGACAAAATATCCTACACATACCCACCTATTAAATATAAAATGCAAGGATTAATGGAAGCAATAAGTTTCATTTTTATAATATGTACCAAAATTCTTTAGGATGGTAGAATTTTCCAAAATGTATTGTTTTTACTTTCTCTAATGTATAACACTCTCTTATGATTAGTATTTTATGCCTAAATAAAATTATTTATTCATATAAAAAATTAGGAAATGGTGCTCAATAGATTTCAGTAACTAGTTAAAGAAAAAAGAATAAACTAAATCATAATTTTTGAACTTCACGAATAGGGCCGAGAGCAAATACGAGGAACTAGGTCGAGAAGAAATTGTAGGAATTGAGTCATGACAAAATTGTGGGAACTCCAAACTTTAGGAACTTGGTCGGGACTAAAATTAAGACCCTACCTCTATGTAAAGATAGAGATAGAATTGATAAATGCCAAAGTATCGAGATACCACCAACTACACAAGTATTTGGGTCAATTGGGTCGGATATCACCATTACCAAGTAAATAAACCATAGCTCTCGGTTTACAAAACATAGCTCTTGGTTGACAAAATATCCTACACATACCCAACTATCAAATATAAAACGCAAGGATTAATGGAAGCAATAAGTTTCATTTTTATAATATGTTCCAAAATTGTTTAGGATGGTAGAATTTTCCAAAATGAATTGTTTTTACTTTCTCTAATGTATAACACTCTCTTATGATTAGTAGTTTATGCCTAAATAAAATTATTTATTCATATAAAAAATTAGGAAATGGTGCTCAACAGATTTCAGTAACTAGTTAAAGAAAAAAGAAAAAACTAAATCATAATTTTTGAACTTCACGAATAGGGCCGAGAGCAAATACGAGGAACTAGGTCGAGAAGAAATGGTAGGAATTGAGTCATGAAAAATTTTTGGGAACTTGCTCGGGACTAAAATTAAGACCCTACCTCTATGTAAAGATAGAGATAGAATTGAAAAATGCCAAAGTATCGAGATACCACCAACTACACAAGTATTTGGGTCAATTGGGTCGGATATCACCATTACCAAGTAACTAAACCATAGCTCTCAGTTTACAAAACATAGCTCTTGGTTGACAAAATATCCTACACATACCCAACTATTAAATATAAAATGCAAGGATTAATGGAAGCAATAAGTTTCATTTTTATAATATGTACCAAAATTCTTTAGGATGGTAGAATTTTCCAAAATGTATTGTTTTTACTTTCTCTAATGTATAACACTCTCTTATGATTAGTAGTTTATGCCTAAATAAAATTATTTATTCATATAAAAAATTAGGAAATGGTGCTCAACGATTTCGGTAACTAGTTAAAGAAAAAAGAAAAAACTAAATCATAATTTTTGAACTTCACGAATAGGGCTGAAGGAGAGAGAGAGAAATACGAGGAACTAGGTCGAGAAGAAATGGTAGGAATTGAGTCATGAAAAATTTTTGGGAACTTGCTCGGGACTAAAATTAAGACCCTACCTCTATGTAAAGATAGAGATAGAATTGAAAAATGCCAAAGTATCGAGATACCACCAACTACACAAGTATTTGGGTCAATTGGGTCGGATATCACCATTACCAAGTAACTAAACCATAGCTCTCGGTTTACAAAACATAGCTCTTGGTTGACAAAATATCCTACACATACCCAACTATTAAATATAAAATGCAAGGATTAATGGAAGCAATAAGTTTCATTTTTATAATATGTACCAAAATTCTTTAGGATGGTAGAATTTTCCAAAATGTATTGTTTTTACTTTCTCTAATGTATAACACTCTCTTATGATTAGTAGTTTATGCCTAAATAAAATTATTTATTCATATAAAAAATTAGGAAATGGTGCTCAAGCTGATTTCGGTAACTAGTTAAAGAAAAAAGAAGAAACTAAATCATAATTTTTGAACTTCACGAATAGAGTCGAGAGCAAATACGAGGAACTAGGTCGAGAAGAAATGGTAGGAATTGAGTCATGAAAAATTTTTGGGAACTTGCTCGGGACTAAAATTAAGACCCTACCTCTATGTAAAGATAGAGATAGAATTGAAAAATGCCAAAGTATCGAGATACCACCAACTACACAAGTATTTGGGTCAATTGGGTCGGATATCACCATTACCAAGTAACTAAACCATAGCTCTCAGTTTACAAAACATAGCTCTTGGTTGACAAAATATCCTACACATACCCAACTATTAAATATAAAATGCAAGGATTAATGGAAGCAATAAGTTTCATTTTTATAATATGTACCAAAATTCTTTAGGATGGTAGAATTTTCCAAAATGTATTGTTTTTACTTTCTCTAATGTATAACACTCTCTTATGATTAGTATTTTATGCCTAAATAAAATTATTTATTCATATAAAAAATTAGGAAATGGTGCTCAACAGATTTCGGTAACTAGTTAAAGAAAAAAGAAAAAACTAAATCATAATTTTTGAACTTCACGAATAGGGCCGAGAGCAAATACGAGGAACTAGGTCGAGAAGAAATGGTAGGAATTGAGTCATGACAAAATTGTGGGAACTCCAAACTTTAGGAACTTGGTCGGGACTAAAATTAAGACCCTACCTCTATGTAAAGATAGAGATAGAATTGATAAATGCCAAAGTATCGAGATACCACCAACTACACAAGTATTTGGGTCAATTGGGTCGGATATCACCATTACCAAGTAAATAAACCATAGCTCTCGGTTTACAAAACATAGCTCTTGGTTGACAAAATATCCTACACATACCCAACTATCAAATATAAAACGCAAGGATTAATGGAAGCAATAAGTTTCATTTTTATAATATGTTCCAAAATTCTTTAGGATGGTAGAATTTTCCAAAATGTATTGTTTTTACTTTCTCTAATGTATAACACTCTCTTATGATTAGTATTTTATGCCTAAATAAAATTATTTAGTCACATAAAAAAATTAGGAAATGGTGCTTAGTTGATTTTGGTAACTAGTTAAAGAAAAAATCAAAAACTAAATCATGATTTTTGAACTTCACGAATAGGGCCGAGAGCAAATACGAGGAACTAGGTCGAGAAGAAATTGTAGGAATTGAGTCATTATAAAATTTTGGGCACTCCAAATTTTAGGAACTTGCTCGGGGATAAAATTAAGACCCTACCTCTATGTAAAGATAGAAATAGAATTGAAAAATGTCAAAGTATCGAGATACCACCAACTACATAAGTATTTGGGTCAATTGGGTCGGATATCACCATTACCAAGTAACTAAACCATAGCTCTCGCTTTACAAAACATAGCTCTTGGTTGACAAAATATCCTACACATACCCAACTATCAAATATAAAACGCAAGGATTAATGGAAGCAATAAGTTTCATTTTTATAATATGTTCCAAAATTGTTTAGGATGGTAGAATTTTCCAAAATGAATTGTTTTTACTTTCTCTAATGTATAACACTCTCTTATGATTAGTATTTTATGCCTAAATAAAATTATTTATTCATATAAAAAATTAGGAAATGGTGCTCAACAGATTTCAGTAACTAGTTAAAGAAAAAAGAAAAAACTAAATCATGATTTTTGAACTTCACGAATAGGGTCGAGAGCAAATACGAGGAACTAGGTCGAGAAGAAATGGTAGGAATTGAGTCATGAAAAATTTTTGGGAACTTGCTCGGGACTAAAATTAAGACCCTACCTCTATGTAAAGATAGAGATAGAATTGAAAAATGCCAAAGTATCGAGATACCACCAACTACACAAGTATTTGGGTCAATTGGGTCGGATATCACCATTACCAAGTAACTAAACCATAGCTCTCGGTTTACAAAACATAGCTCTTGGTTGACAAAATATCCTACACATACCCAACTATTAAATATAAAATGCAAGGATTAATGGAAGCAATAAGTTTCATTTTTATAATATGTACCAAAATTCTTTAGGATGGTAGAATTTTCCAAAATGTATTGTTTTTACTTTCTCTAATGTATAACACTCTCTTATGATTAGTATTTTATGCCTAAATAAAATTATTTATTCATATAAAAAATTAGGAAATGGTGCTCAATAGATTTCGGTAACTAGTTAAAGAAAAAAAGAATAAACTAAATCATAATTTTTGAACTTCACGAATAGGGCCGAGAGCAAATACGAGGAACTTAGGTCGAGAAGAAATTGTAGGAATTGAGTCATGACAAAATTGTGGGAACTCCAAACTTTAGGAACTTGGTCGGGACTAAAATTAAGACCCTACCTCTATGTAAAGATAGAGATAGAATTGATAAATGCCAAAGTATCGAGATACCACCAACTACACAAGTATTTGGGTCAATTGGGTCGGATATCACCATTACCAAGTAAATAAACCATAGCTCTCAGTTTACAAAACATAGCTCTTGGTTGACAAAATATCCTACACATACCCAACTATCAAATATAAAACGCAAGGATTAATGGAAGCAATAAGTTTCATTTTTATAATATGTTCCAAAATTGTTTAGGATGGTAGAATTTTCCAAAATGAATTGTTTTTACTTTCTCTAATGTATAACACTCTCTTATGATTAGTAGTTTATGCCTAAATAAAATTATTTATTCATATAAAAAATTAGGAAATGGTGCTCAACAGATTTCAGTAACTAGTTAAAGAAAAAAAGAAAAAAAACTAAATCATAATTTTTGAACTTCACGAATAGATAGAGCAAATACGAGGAACTAGGTCGAGAAGAAATGGTAGGAATTGAGTCATGAAAAATTTTTGGGAACTTGCTCGGGACTAAAATTAAGACCCTACCTCTATGTAAAGATAGAGATAGAATTGAAAAATGCCAAAGTATCGAGATACCACCAACTACACAAGTATTTGGGTCAATTGGGTCGGATATCACCATTACCAAGTAACTAAACCATAGCTCTCGGTTACAAAACATAGCTCTTGGTTGACAAAATATCCTACACATACCCAACTATTAAATATAAAATGCAAGGATTAATGGAAGCAATAAGTTTCATTTTTATAATATGTACCAAAATTCTTTAGGATGGTAGAATTTTCCAAAATGTATTGTTTTTACTTTCTCTAATGTATAACACTCTCTTATGATTAGAAGTTTATGCCTAAATAAAATTATTTATTCATATAAAAAATTAGGAAATGGTGCTCAACGGATTTCGGTAACTAGTTAAAGAAAAAAGAAAAACTAAATCATAATTTTTGAACTTCACGAATAGGAGAGCAAATACGAGGAACTAGGTCGAGAAGAAATGGTAGGAATTGAGTCATGAAAAAATTTTTGGGAACTTGCTCTGGACTAAAATTAAGACCCTACCTCTATGTAAAGATAGAGATAGAATTGAAAAATGCCAAAGTATCGAGATACCACCAACTACACAAGTATTTGGGTCAATTGGGTCGGATATCACCATTACCAAGTAACTAAACCATAGCTCTCAGTTTACAAAACATAGCTCTTGGTTGACAAAATATCCTACACATACCCAACTATTAAATATAAAATGCAAGGATTAATGGAAGCAATAAGTTTCATTTTTATAATATGTATCCAAAATTCTTTAGGATGGTAGAATTTTCCAAAATGTATTGTTTTTACTTTCTCTAATGTATAACACTCTCTTATGATTAGTATTTTATGCCTAAATAAAAATTATTTATTCATATAAAAAATTAGGAAATGGTGCTCAACAGATTTCGGTAACTAGTTAAAGAAAAAAGAAAAAACTAAATCATAATTTTTGAACTTCACGAATAGGGCCGAGGAACGCAAATACGAAGGAACTAGGTCGAGAAGAAATGGTAGGAATTGAGTCATGACAAAATTGTGGGAACTCCAAACTTTAGGAACTTGGTTGGGACTAAAATTAAGACCCTACCTCTATGTAAAGATAGAGATAGAATTGATAAATGCCAAAGTATCGAGATACCACCAACTACACAAGTATTTGGGTCGATTGGGTCGGATATCACCATTACCAAGTAAATAAACCATAGCTCTCGGTTTACAAAACATAGCTCTTGGTTGACAAAATATCCTATACATACCCAACTATCAAATATAAAACGCAAGGATTAATGGAAGCAATAAGTTTCATTTTTATAATATGTTCCAAAAATTCTTTAGGATGGTAGAATTTTCCAAAATGAATTGTTTTTTACTTTCTCTAATGTATAACACTCTCTTATGATTAGTATTTTATGCCTAAATAAAATTATTTATTTATATAAAAAATTAGGAAATGGTGCTCACCGATTTTTGTAAGTAGTTAAAGAAAAAAGCAAAAACTAAATCATAATTTTTGAACTTCACGAATAGGGCGAGAGCAAATACGAGGAACTAGGTCGAGAAGAAATGGTAGGAATTGAGTCATGACAAAAAATTTTTGGGAACTTGCTCGGGACTAAAATTAAGACACCCTACCTCTATGTAAAGATAGAGATAGAATTGAAAAATGCCAAAGTATCGAGATACCACCAACTACACAAGTATTTGGGTCAATTGGGTCGGATATCACCATTACCAAGTAACTAAACCATAGCTCTCGGTTTACAAAACATAGATCTTGGTTGACAAAATATCCTTCACATACCCAACTATTAAATATAAAATGCAAGGATTAATGGAAGCAATAAGTTTCTTTTTATAATATGTACCAAAATTCTTTAGGATGGTAGAATTTTCCAAAATATATTGTTTTTACTTTCTCTAATGTATAACACTCTCTTATGATTAGTATTTTATGCCTAAATAAAATTATTTATTTATATAAAAAATTAGGAAATGGTGCTCAACAGATTTAAGTAACTAGTTAAAGAAAAAAGAAAAAACTAAATCATAATTTTTGAACTTCACGAGTAGGCCGAGAGCAAATACGAGGAACTAGGTCGAGAAGAAATGGTAGGAATTGAGTCATGAAAAATTTTGGGAACTTGTTCGGGACTAAAATTAAGACCCTACCTCTATGTAAAGATAGAGATAGAATTGAAATATGCCAAAGGATTGAGATACCACCAACTACACAAGTATTTGGGTCGATTGGGTCGGATATCACCATTACCAAGTAACTAAACCATAACGCTCTCAATTTACAAAACATAGCTCTTGGTTGACAAAATATCCTACACATACCCAACTATCAAATATAAAACGCAAGGATTAATGGAAGCAATAAGTTTCATTTTTATAATATTTTCCAAAAATTTTTTAAGATGGTAGAATTTTCCAAAATGTATTGTTTTTACTTTCTCTAATGTATAACACTCTCTTATGATTAGTATTTTATGCCTAAATAAAATTATTTAGTCATATAAAAATTAGGAAATGGTGCTTTAGTTGATTTTCGTAACTAGTTAAAGAAAAAATCAAAAACTAAATCATGATTTTTGAACTTCACGAATAGGGCGAGCAAATACGAGGAACTAGGTCGAGAAGAAATTGTAGGAATTGAGTCATTATAAAATTTTGGGCACTCCAAATTTTAGGAACTTGCTCGGGGCTAAAATTAAGACCCTACCTCTATGTAAAGATAGAAATAGAATTGAAAAATGTCAAAGTATCGAGATACGACCAACTACATAAGTATTTGGATCGATTGGGTCGGATATCACCATTACCAAGTAACTAAACCATAGCTCTCTCATTTTACAAAACATAGCTCTTTAAGTTGATAAAATATCCTACACATACCCAACTATCAAATATAAAACGCAAGGTTAATGGAAGCAATAAGTTTCATTTTTATAATATGTTCCAAAATTCTTTAGGATGGTAGAATTTTCCAAAAATGAATTGTTTTTACTTTCTCTAATGTATAACACTCTCTTTATGATTAGTATTTTATGCCTAAATAAAATTATTTATTCATATAAAATTAGGAAATGGTGCTCAATAGATTTTAACTAGTTAAAGAAAAAAAGAATAAACTAAATCATAATTTTTGAACTTCACGAATAGGGTCAGAGCAAATACGAGGAACTAAAGTCGAGAAGAAATGGTAGGAATTGAGTCATGACAAAATTGTGGGAACTCCAAACTTTAGGAACTTGGTCGGGACTAAAATTAAGACCCTACTCCATGTAAAGATAGAGATAGAATTGATAAATGCCAAAGTATCGAGATACCACCAACTACACAAGTATTTGGGTCAATTGGGTCGGATATCACCATTACCAAGTAAATAAACCATAGCTCTCAGTTTACAAAACATAGCTCTTGGTTGACAAAATATCCTACACATACCCAACTATCAAATATAAAACGCAAGGATTAATGGAAGCAATAAGTTTCATTTTTATAATATGTTCCAAAATTGTTTAAAGATGGTAGAATTTTCCAAAAATGAATTTGTTTTTTACTTTCTCTAATGTATAACACTCTCTTATGATTAGTATTTTATGCCTAAATAAAATTATTTATTCATATAAAAAATTAGGAAATGGTGCTTAACTGATTTCGGTAACTAGTTAAAGAAAAAAAAAAAACTAAATCATAATTTTTTGAACTTCACGAATGAAATCTGAGAGCAAATACGAGGAATTAGGTCGAGAAGAAATGGTAGGAATTGAGTCATGAAAAATTTTTGGGAACTTGCTTTCAGGGACTAAAATTAAGACCCTACTCTATGTAAAGATAGAGATAGAATTGAAAAATGCCAAAGTATCGAGATACCACCAACTACACAAGTATTTGGGTCAATTGGCCTGATATCACCATTACCAAGTAACTAAACCATATCTCAGCTTACAAAACATAGCTCTTGGTTGACAAAATATCCTACACATACCCAACTATTAAATATAAAGAATGATTAATGGAAGCAATAAGTTTCATTTTTATAAGATGTACCAAAATTCTTTAGATGGTAGAATTTTCCAAAATGTATTGTTTTTACTTTCTCTAATGTATAACACTCTCTTATGATTAGTATTTTATGCCTAAATAAAATTATTTATTCATATAAAAAATTAGAAACGTGCTCAATAGGATTTCAAGTAACTAGTTAAAGAAAAAAAGAATAAACTAAATTATAATTTTTGAACTTCACGAATAGGGCCTAGAGCAAATACGAGGAACTAAGTCGGAATAGAAATGGTAGGAATTGAGTCATGACAAAATTCTGGGAACTCCAAACTTTAGGAACTTGGTCGGAACTAAAATTAAGACCCTACCTCTACGTAAAGGTGGAGATAGAATTGATAAATGCCAAAGCATCGAGATACCACCAACTACACAAGTATTTGGGTCGATTGCGTCTGACATCACCATTACCAAGTAACTAAACCATACTTCCAGCCTTACAAAACATAACTCTCGGTTGACAAAATAACCTACATATACCCAACCATCAAATAAAAAACACACGGATTATTTGAAGCAATAAGTTTCATTTTTATAATATTATCCAAAAATATTTTTAATGGTAGAATTTACCAAAATGAATTGTTTTTACTTTCTTTAATGTATAACACTCTCTTATTATTAGGATTTTATGCCTAAATAAAATTATTTATTTATATAAAAAATTAGGAAATGGTGCTCACCAGATTTTAGTATGTAGTTAAAGAAAAATAGAAAACTAAATCATGATTTTTGAACTTCACCAGTATGTAATATAGAGAAAATACGAGGAACTTGGTCGAGAAGAAATGATAGGAATCGAGTCATAATAAATTTTTTGGAACTCAAATTTTAGGATTCAGCTGACTAAAATTAAGAACCCTACCTCTATGTAAAGATAGATATATAATTGAAAAATTCCAAAGTATCGAGATACCACCAACAACACAAGTATTTGGGTCAATTGGGTCTGATATCACCATTACCAAGTAACTAAACCATAACTCTCAGTTTATAAAATATAGCTCTTGGCTGACAAAATATCCTACACATACGCAACCATTAAATATAAAATGCACGGATTAATTGAAGCAATAAGTTTCATTTTTATAAGATGTATCCAAAATTTTTTAGGATGGTAGAATTTTTCCTAAATGTATTGTTTTTACTTTCTCTAATGTATAACACTCTCCTTATGATTAGTATTTTATGCCTAAATAATATTATTTATTGATATAAAAAATTAGGAAATGGTGCTCAGCCGATTTTGACAACTAGTTAGAGAACGAATCAAAAACTAAACCATAATTTTTGAACTTCACGACTAGTGGCGAGAGCAAATACGAGGAACTAGGTCTATAAGAAACGGTAGGAATTGAGTCATGACAAAATTGTGGGAATTCCAAACTTTAGGAACTTGGTCGTGACAAAAATTAAGACCCTACCTCTATGTAAAGATAACAGATAGAATTGATAAATGCCAAAGTATCGAGATACCACCAACTACACAAGTATTTGGGTCAATTAAGTCGGATATCACCATTACCAAGTAACTAAACCATAACTCTCTTTACAAAATATACCTCTTGGTTGACAAAATATCCTATACATACCCAACCATCAAATATAAAACGCAAGGATTAATGGAAGCAATAAGATTGTTTTTATAATATGTTCCAAAAGTCTTTTAGATGGTAGAATTTTCCGAAATGAATTAATTTTACTTTCTCTAATGTATAACACTTTCTTATGATTAGTATTTTTTATACCTAAATAAAAATTATTTATTGATATAAAAAATTAGGAAATGGTGCTCAACATTTTTGCAACTAGCTAGCAAGAAAAAATGAAAAACTAAATCATGATTTTTGAAACTTCACGAGTATGGCCGATAGAAAATACGAGGAACTTGATCTAGAAGAAATGGTAGAGAATTGAGTCATGAGTGAACCCAAATTTTAAGAACTTATTCGTGACTAAAATTAAGAACCCTACCTCTAAGGGTAAAGGTAGATATAGAGTTGAAAAATTCCAAAGGATCAAGATACCACCAACTACAAAAGTATTTGGGTCGATTGGGTCGGATATAACCTTTACCAAATAACTAAACCATAACTCTCAACAAAACATAGCTCTAAGTTGAAAAAACATTCTACACATACCCAACCATCAAATATAACACACAATGATTAATGGAAGCAATAAGTTTCATTTTTATAATATGTTCCAAAATTTTTTAGGATGGTGGAATTTTCCAAAATGTATTGCTTTTACTTTTTCTAATGTATAACACTCTCTTATGATTAGTATTTTATGCCTAAATAAAATTATTTATTCATATAAAACATTAGGAAATGGTGCTCAGCTGATTTTGGTTACTAGTTAAAGAAAAAATCAAAAACTAAATCATGATTTTTGAACTTCACGAATAGGGCGAGAGCAAATACGAGGAACTAGGTCGAGAAGAAATTGTAGGAATTGAGTCATGTTACAATTTTGGGCATTCCAAATTTTGGGAACTTGCTCAAGACTAAAATTAAGATTCTACCTCTACGTAAAGGTAGATATAGAATTGAAAAATTCCAAAGTATCGAGATACCACCAACTACATAAGTATTTGGGTCAATTGGGTCGGATATCACCATTACCAAGTAACTAAACCATAACTCAGCTTTACAAAATATAGCTCTTAGTTGACAAAATATCCTACACATACCCAACCATCAAATATAAAACGATCAAGGATTAATTGAAGCAATAAGTTTCATTTTTATAATATGTTCCAAAAGTGTTTAAAGGATGGTAGAATTTTCCAAAATGAATTATTTTTACTTTCTCTAATGTATAACACTTTTTTATGATTAGTATTTTATACCTAAATAATATTATTTATTGATATAAAAAATTAGGAACTGGTGCTGGCAAGATTTGGCAACTGAGTTAAAGAAAAAATGAAAAACTAAATCATGATTTTTGAACTTCACGAATAAATGGCCGATGCAAATACGAGGAGCTTGATCGAGAAGAAATGGTAGGAATTGAGTCATACAAATGGGAACTCCAAATTTTTAAGAACTTGCTCAGACTAAAATTAAGAAACCTACCTCTATGTAAAGGTAGAGATAGACTTGAAAAATTCCAAAGTATCGAGATACCACCAACTACACAAGTATTTGGGCCAACTGGGTCGGATATCACCATTACCAAGTAACTAAACCATAGCTCTCAGCTTACAAAACACAGCTCTGCGGTTGACAAAATATCCTAGCACATACCCAACTATCAAATATAAATACGCAAGGATTAATGGAAGCAATAAGTTTCATTTTTGTAATATGTTCCAAAAATTTTTTAGATGGTAGAATTTTCTAAAATGTATTGTTTTTACTTTCTCTAATGTATAACACTCTCTGATGTTTAGTATTTTATGCCTAAATAAAAATTATTTAGTCATATAAAACATTAGGAAATGGTGCTTAACTCATTTTGGTTACTAGTTAGGTGTAAGAAAAATCAAAAACTAAATCATGATTTTTGAACTTCACGAATAAAAGGGCCGAGAGCAAATACGAGGAACTAGGTCGAGAAGAAATTGTAGGAATTGAGTCATTAGTAAAATTTTGGGCAATTCTAAATTTTAAGAACTTGCTCGGGCTAAAATTAAGACCCCACCTCTACGTAAAGGTAGACATAGAATTGAAAAATTCCAAAGTATCGAGATACCACCAACTACATATGTATTTGGGTCAATTGGGTCGGATATCACCATTACCAAGTAACTAAACTATAACTCTCCGCTTACAAAACATAGCTCTTGGTTGACAAAATATCCTACACATACCCAACTATCAAATATAAAACGCAAGGATTAACGGAAGCAATAAGTTTACTTTTATAATATGTTCCAAAATTGTTTAGGATGGTAGAATTTTCCAAAATGAATTGTTTTTACTTTTTCTAATGTATAACACTCTTTTTAAGTGATTAGTATTTTATGCCTAAATAAAATTATTTATTCATATTAAAAATTAGGAAATGGTGCTCAATGCATTTTTTCAACTAGTTAAAGAAAAAAAGAATAAACTAAATCATAATTTTTGAACTTCACGAATAGGGCCTAGAGCAAATACGAGGAACTAGGTCGAAAAGAAATGGTAGGAATTGAGTCATTTCAAAACCTTGGGAACTTGCTCGACCAAAATTAAGACCCTACCTCTATGTAAAGATAGAGATAGAATTGAAAAATGCCAAAGTATCGAGATACCACCAACTACACAAATATTTGGGTCAATTGGGTCGCGATATCACCATTACCAAGTAACTAAACCATAGCTCTCGCTTACAAAACATGATTTTCGGTTGACAAAATATCCTACACATACCCAACTATTAAATATAAAATGCAAGGATTAATGGAAGCAATAAGTTTCATTTATAATATGTAGCGAAAATTCTTTAGGATGGTAGAATTTTCCAAAAATGTATTGTTTTTACTTTCTCTAATGTATAACACTCTCTTATGATTAGTATTTTATGCCTAAATAAAATTATTTATTCATATTAAAAATTATGAAATGGTGCTCAGTAGAATTAAATAACTAGTTAAAGAAAAAGAATAAACTAAATCATAATTTTTATAAACTTCACGAATAGGGCCAAGAGCAAATACGAGGAACTAGGTCGAGAAGAAATGGTGGGAATTTCGAGTCATGACAATATTGTGGGAACTCCAAACTTGTGTGAACTTGGTCGGGACTAAAATTAAGACCTCTACCTCTATGTAAAGATAGAGATAGAATTGATAAATGCCAAAGTATCGAGATACCACTAACTACACAAGTATTTGGGTCAATCAAGCCTGAGCATCACCATTACGAAGTAAATAAACCATAGCTCTCAAGCCATAAAACATGGTACTGGGTTGACAAAATATCCTACACATACCCAACTATCAAATATAAAACGCAAGGATTAATGGAAGCAATAAGTTTCATTTTTATAATATGTTCCAAAATTCTTTTAGATGGTAGAATTTTCCAAAATGAATTGTTTTTACTTTCTCTAATGTATAACACTCTCTTACGATTAGTATTTTATGCCTAAATAAAATTATTGATTTATATAAAAAATTAGGAAATGGTGCTCAATGTGATTTAAGTAAGTAGTTAAAGAAAAAAGAAAAAAACTAAATCATAATTTTTGAACTTCACGAGTAGGGCCGAGAGCAAATACGCAGAACTAGGTCGAGAAGAAATGGTATGAATTGAGTCATGAAAATTTTTGGGAACTTGTTCTCTAGACTAAAATTAAGACCCTACCTCTATGTAAAGATAGAGATAGAATTGAAAAATGCCAAAGTATCGAGATACCACCAACTACACAAGTATTTGGGTCAATTGGGTCAGATATCACCATTACCAAGTAACTAAACCATAGGGCTCTCGCCTTACAAAACATAAACTCTTGGTTGACAAAATATCCTACACATACCCAACTATCAAATATAAAATGCAAGGATTAATGGAAGCAATAAGTTTCTTTTATAATATGTTCCAAAAATCTTTCTGGAATTTACAAAAATGTATTATTTTTGCTTTCTCTAATGTATAACACTCTCTTATGATTAGTATTTTATGCCTAAATAAAATTATTTAAATTTCTCACGTAAAAAATTAGGAAATGGTGCTTAGTTGATTTTGGTAACTAGTTAAAGAAAAATCAAAAACTAAATCATGATTTTTGAACTTCTATCAGTGGCCGAGAGCAAATATGAACTAGGCCGAGAAGAAATGGTAGGAATTGAGTCATGACAAGATTTTGGGAACTCTAAATTTTAAGAACTTTGTCGAGACTAAAATTAAGACCCTACCTCTATGTAACTATAGAGATAGAATTGAAAAATGCCAAAGTATCAACAGATACTACCAACTACACAAGTATTTTGGTCGATTCGGCTCTGATATTTACATTACCAAGTAACTAATCCATACCTCGCATTACAAAACATAAACTCTCATGGGTTGACAAAATATCCTACACATACCCAATTATCAAATATAAAACGCAAGGATTAATGGAAGCAATAAGTTTCTTTTTATAATATGTTCAAAAATTCTTTAGGATGGTAGAATTTTCCAAAATGTATTATTTTTACTTTCGCTAATGTATAACACTCTCTTATGATTAGTATTTTATGCCTAAATAAAATTATTTATTCATATAAAAAAAAATTAGGATATGGTGCTCAAAGATATTTCCGTAACTAGTTAAAGAAAAAAGCAAAAACTAAATCGTGATTTTTCAACTTCACGAATAAAAATAGAGCAAATACGAGAAACTAGGTCGAGAAGAAATGGTAAGAATTGATTCATGTCAAACTTTTGGAAATTCCAAAATTTTAAAGAACTTTTTAGACTAAAATTAAGACCATATCTCTAAGTAAAGATAGAGATAGAATTTAAAAATGCCAAAGTATCGAGATACCACCAACTACACAAGTATTTGGGTCGATTGGGTCGGATATCACCATTACCAAGTAACTAAACCATAGCTCTAGCTTACAAACCATAGCTCTCGCTGAAAAAATATCCTACACATACCCAACCATCAAATATAAAACGCAAGTATTAATGGAAGCAAATAACTTTCTCTTTTTTTATAATATTTTCCAAAATCTTTAAGGATGGTAGAATTTAAAAAAATATATTCTTTTTGCTTTCTCTAATGTATAACACTCTCTTTTTATTAGTATTTTATCCCTAAATAAAATGATTTATTCATATAAAAAATTAGGAAATGGTGCTCGCAGATTTCCGTAACTAGTTAAAGAAAAAAGGAAAAAAAAAAAAAAAAAAAAAAAAAAAAAAAAAAAAAAAAAAAAAAAAAAAAAAAAAAAAAAAAAAAAAAATTAACCAAGGATTTTTCAACTTCCCGAATGGCCGAGACCAAATACAAGGAACTAGGTCTTGAAGAAATGGTAAAAATTGAGTCATGACAAATTTATGGGAACTCCAAACTTGCCGCACTTTGGTCGAGACTAAAATTAAGACCCTACCTCTATGTAAAGATAGAGAAAGAATTGATAAATGCCAAAGTATTTGAGATACCACCAACTACACAAGTATTTGGGTCGATTGAGTTGGATATCACCATTACCAAGTAACTAAACCATGCCTCCTTACTTACAAAAACCATGCCTCTCGCTGAGAAAATATCCTACACATATCCAACCATCAAATATAAAACGCAAGTATTAATTGAAGCTACAAGTTTCTTTTTTATAATATTATCGAAAAATCTTGAAAATGGTAGAATTTACAAAAATGAATTTTTTGCTTTCTCTAATGTATTACTGTCTCTTATGATTAGTATTTTATGCCTAAATAAAATTATTTATTCATATAAAAATTTAGGAAATCGGTGCTTAAATTTCTGCAACTAGTTAAAGAAAAGATCTAAAACTAAATCATGATTTTTGAACTACACGAATAGGGCCGAGAGCAAATACGATGAACTAGGTCGACAAGTAATGGTAGGAATTGAGTCATGACAAAATTTTGGGTACTCCAAATTTTAGGAACTTGGTCGTGACTAAAAATCAAGACCCTACCTCTATGTAAAGATAGAGATAAAACTGAAAAGTGCAAAAGTATCGAGATACCACCAACTACACAAGTATTTGGGTCGATTGGGTTTTGCTATCACAATTACCAAGTAACTAAACCATAGCTCGCCTTTACAAACCATAGCTCTCTATTGATAAAATATCCTACACATATCCAACCATCAAATATAAAATGCAAGTATTAATTCAAGCAATAAGATTTTTATAATATTATCGAAAATCTTGAGAATTGTAGAATTTAGCAAAATGAATTGTTTTTGCTTTCTTTAATGTATAACACTCTCTTATGATTAGTATTTTATACCTAAGTAAAATTATTATTTATTCATATAAAAATTTAGGAAATGGTGCTTAGCAAATTTCTAACTAGTTAAAGAAAAATCAAAAACTAAATCATAATTTTTGAACTACACGAATAGGGCCGAGAGCAAGTACGAGGACTTAGGTCGACAAGTAATGGTAGGAATTGAGTCATGACAAAATTTTAGGTACTCCAAATTCTTGGAACTTGGCCTTAATTAAAATTAAGACCCTACCTCTGATGTGAAGATGGAGATAGAATTGAAAAGTGCAAAAGTATCGAGATACCACCAACTACACAAGTATTTGGGTCGATTGGGCTCTGGAGCATTGCTCATTACCAAGTAACTAAACCATAGCTCTCGCCATAAACTATAGCTCTCGGTTGAAAAAATATCCTACACATATTCAGAACCACTTAAAATATGCTGCTACATATTTTAATTGAAGCAATATGCTTTCTTGGGTTTTAATGGCTATCAAAAAATTCGAGAATGGTAGAATTTACAAAAATGAATTGTTTTGTCTTTCTCTAATGTATAACACTCTCTTATGATTACTATTTTATGCCTAAATAAAATTATTTATTCATATAAAAAATGAGGAAATGGTGCTTAGCAAATTTTGAATTCAAGTTAAAAAAAATCAAAAACTAAATCATGATTTTTTGAACTATGACGAATAGGGTCGACATCAAAAACGAGGAACTCAGTCGAGATGTAATGGTAGGAATTGAGTCATGACAATGTTTTGGGTACTCCATATTTTAGGAACTTGGTCTTTGACTAAAATTAAGACCCTACCTCAACGTAAAGATAGAGATAATTGAAAGTGCAAAAGTATCAAGATACCACCAACTACACAAGTATTTGTGTCAACAAGGTCGGATATCACCATTACCAAGTAACTAAACCATAGCTCTCCCGCTTACAAACCATAGCTCTCGCCTGAAAAATATCCTACATATCCAACCATCAAATATAAAACGCAAGTATTAATCAAAGCAATAAGTTTCTTTTTTATAATATTATCGAAAAATCTTGAGAATGGTACACTTTACAAAAAAAAAAAAAAAAAAAAAAAAAAAAAAAAAAAAAAAAAAAAAAAAAAAAAAAAAAAAAAAAAAAAAAAAAAAAAAAAAAAAAAAAAAAAAAAAAAATGAATTGTTTTTGCCTTCTCTAATGTATAACACTCTCTTATGATTAGTATTTTATGCCTAAATAAAAATTATTTATTCATATAAAAAATTAGGGAAATGGTGCTTAGAAATTTCGTAACTAGTTAAAGAAAAATCAAAAACTAAATTCAAGTGATTTTTTTGAATCGCACGAATAGGGCCGAGAACAAGTACGAGGAACTAGGTCGACAAGTAATGGTGGGAATTGAGTCATGACAAAATTTTTAGGTACTCCAAATTTTAGGAACTTGGTCTTGACTAAAATTCTGGCATTCCTACCTCTAAGGAAAAGATAGAGATAGAATCGAAAAGTGCAAAAGTATCGAGATACCACCAACTACACAAGTATTTGGGTCGATTGGGTCGGATATCACCACATTACCAAGTAACTAAACCATAGCTCTCGCCTTACAAACCATAGCTCTCGCTTGAAAAAAAATATCCTACACATATCCAACCATCAAATATAAAGCGCAAGTATTAATCAAGCAATAAGTTTCTTTTTTATATTATTATCGAAAAAATCTTAAGAATGGTAGAATTTATCAAAATGAATTGTTTTTGCTTTTTCTAATGTATAACACTCTCTCATGATTAGTATTTTATGCCTAAATGAAATTATTTATTCTTATAAAAATTAGAAAATGGTGCTTAGCAAATTTCGGTAATTCATTAAACAAAAATCAAAAACTAAATCATGATTTTTTAAGTACACGAATAGGGCCGAGAGCAAATACAAGGAACTAAAGTCGACAAGTAATGGTTTGAATTGAGTCATGACAAAATTTTGGGTACTCCAAATTTTATGAGAACTTATCGCTGACTAAAATTAAGACCCTACCTCGACGTAAAGATAGAGATAGAATCGAAAAGTGCAAAAGTATCGAGATACCACCAACTACACAAGTATTTGGGTCGATTTGGCTCTGATATCTCCATTACCAAGTAACTAAATCATAGCTCTCGCCTTACAAACCATAACTCTCAAATCTGAAAAAAAATATCCTACACATATCCAACCATTAAATATAAAAGACAAGTATTAATTGAAACAATAAGTTTATTTTTTATAATATTATCGAAAAAATCTTGAGAATGGTAGAATTTAAAAAAATGAATTGTTTTGTCTTTCTCTAATGTATAACACTCTCTTATGATTAGTATTTTATGCCTAAATAAAATTATTTATTCATATAAAAAATGAGGAAATGAAAAAGCTAGCAAATTTCCTAAGAATCGAGTTAAAGAAAAATCAAAAACTAAATCATGATTTTTGAACTATACGAATAGGGCCGAGATCAAAAACGAGGAACTAGGTCGAGAAGTAATGGTAGGAATTGAGTCATGACAAAGTTTTGGGTACTCCATATTTTAGGAACTTGGTCGGGACTAAAATTAAGACCCTACCACTATGTAAAGATAGAGATAGAATTGAAAAGTGCAAAAGTATCGAGATACCACCAACTACACAAGTATCGGGGGTCGATTGGGTCGGATATCACAATTACCAAGTAACTAAACCGTAGCTCTCACATAAACCATAGCTCTCAGTTGATAAAATATCCTACACATATCCAACCATCAAATATAAAACGCAAGTATTAATTCAAGCAATAAGTTTCTTCTTTATAATATTATCCAAAAATATTTAGAATTGTAGAATTTACTAAAAATGTATTGTTTTTGCTTTCTCTAATGTATAACACTCTCTGATGATTAGTATTTTATGCCTAAGTAAAATTATTTATTCATATAAAAATTTAGGAAATGGTGCTCAGCAAATTTTGGTTACTAGTTAAAGAAAAATCAAAAACTAAATCATGATTTTTGAACTTCATGAATAGTGCCGAGAGCAAGTACGAGGACCTAGGTCGAGAAGTAATGGTAGGAATTGAGTCATGACAAAATTTTGGGAACTCCAAATTTTAGGGAACTTGGTCTAGACTAAAATTAAGACCCTACCTCTATGTAAAGGTAGAGATAGAATTGAAAATTTCCAAAGGATCGAGATACCACCAACTACACAAGTATTTGGGCCGATTGGGCCTGATATCACCATTACCAAGTAACTAAACCATAACTCTTGCCTTTACATACCATAGCTCTTGCCTGACAAAATATCCTACACATATTCAACCATCAAATATAAAGCTTAAGTATTAATTGAAGCAATAAGTTTATTTTTTATAATATTATCGAAAAATTCGAGAATGGTAGAAATTTAAAAAAATGAATTGTTTTTGTCTTTCTCGAATGTATAACACTCTCTTATGATTAGTATTTTATGCGTAAATAAAATTATTTATTCATATAAAAAATGAGGAAATGGAGCTTAGCAAATTTTGGTAACTAGTTAAAGAAAAAAATCAAAAACTAAATCATGATTTGTCGAACTACACGAATGTGGCCGAGAGCAAATACAAGGAACTAGGTCGATAAGTAATGGTTTGAATTGATTTGTGATAAAATTTTGGGTACTCCAAATTTTAAGAACTTAGTCGGACTAAAAATTAAGACCCTACCTCTATGTAAATATAAAGAGATAGAATTGAAAAGTGCAAAAGTATCGAGATACCACCACCTACACAAGTATTTGGGTCGGCATTGTTATTCGGATATCACCATTACCAAGCAACTAAACCATAGCTCTCGCCTTACAAACCATAGCTCTCGGTTGAAAAAATATCCTACACATATCCAACCATCAAATATAAAACGCAAGTATTAATTGAAGCAATAAGTTTCTTTTTATAATATTATCGAAAATCTTGAGAATTGTAGAATTTACTAAAAAATGAATTGTTTTTGCTTTCTCTAATGTATAACACTCTCTTATGATTAGTATTTTATGCCTAAGTAAAATTATTTATTCATATAAAAATTTAGGAAATGGTGCTTAGCAAATTTCGGTAACTAGTTAAAGAAAAATCAAAAACTAAATCATAATTTTTCAACTACACGAATAGGGCCGAGAAAGAAAGTACGAGACTCTAGGTCGACAAGTAATGGTAGGAATTGAGTCATGACAAAATTTTGGGTACTCCAAATTTTAGGAACTTGGTCGGGACTAAAATTAAGACCCTACCTCTATGTAAAGATGTAGATAGAATTGAAAAGTGCAAGAGTATCGAGATACCAATTAACTACACAAGTATTTGGGTCGATTGGGTCGGATATCACCATTACCAAGTAACTAAACCATAGCTCTCACATAAACCATAGCCCTTTATTGAAAAAAATATCCTGGACATATCCAACCATCAAATATAAATTGCTAAGTATTAATTCAAGCAAGCAGTTTATTTTTTTTAATATTATCAAAAAATCTTGAGAATGGTAGAATTTATCAAAATGAATTGTTTCTTTGCCTTTCTCTAATGTATAACACTCTCTTATGATTAGTATTTTATGCCTAAGTAAAATTTGTTTATTCGTATAAAAAATGAGGAAATGGTGCTTAGCAAATTTCGGTAACTAGTTAAGGAAAAAATAAAAAAGAATAGGGCCGAGATAAAAAACGAGGAACTGGGTCGAGAAGTAATGGTAGGAACTGAGTCATGACAAAAGTTTTGGGTACTCCATATTTTAAAGAACTCGGTCACGGACTAAAATTAAGACCCTACCACAATGTCAAGATAGAGATCGAATTGAAAAGTGCAAAAGTATCGAGATACCACCAACTACACAAGTATTTGGGTCGATTGCTTATGACATCACCATTACCAAGTAACTAAACCATAGCTCTCACTTACAAACCATAGCTCTCTGTTGAAAAAATATCCTACACATTTCCAACCATCAAATATAAAACGCAAGTATTAATTGAAGCAATAAGTTTCTTTTTTATAATATTATCGAAAATCTTATTATTGTAGAATTCTTACATTAAAATGAATTGTTTTTTGCTTTCTCTAATGTATAACACTCTCTTATGATTAGTATTTTATGCCTAAGTAAAGTTAGTTTATTCATAAAAATTTAGGAAAAAAATGGTGCTTAGCAAATTTCTAAAGAAATCAGTTAAAGAAAAAAATCAAAAACTAAATCATAACTCTTGAACTACTCTAATATTTTTTTTTTAAATTTTAGGAGGCATTTGTGATCCCAGTCGACAAGTAATGGTAGGAATTGAGTCATGACAAAATTTTGGGTACTCCAAATTTTAGGAACTTGGTCGTGACTAAAATTAAGACCCTACCTCTATGTAAAGATAGAGATGAAATTGAAAAGTGCAAAAGTATCGAGATACCACCAACTACACAAGTATTTGGGTCGATCGGGCTCTGATATCACCATTACCAAGTAACTAAACCATAGCTCTCGTCCATAAACCATAGCTCTCGCTGAAATAATATCCTACACATATCCAACCATCAAATATAAAGCCCAAGTATTAACTGAAGCAATAAGTTTATTTTTTATAATATTATCGAAAATTTCGAGAATTGTAAAATTTAAAAAAATGAATTGTTTTGTCTTTCTCTAATGAATAATACTCTCTTATGATTAGTATTTAATGCCTAAGTAAAATTATTTATTCGTATAAAAAATGAGGAAATGGTGCTTTTAGAAAATTTCGGTAACTAGTTAAAGAAAAATCAAAAACTAAATCATGATTTTTGAACTATAAATAATACGGCCGAAAAATGAGGAATCCAGTCGAGAAGTAATGGTGGGAATTGAGTCATGACAAAGTTTTGGGTAATTTGTGATTTTAGGAACTTGGTCGGGACTAAAATTAAGACCCTACCACAATGTCAAGATAGAGATAGTGAATTGAAAAGTGCAAAAGTATCGAGATACCACCAACTACACAAGTATTTGGGTCGATTGGGTCGGATATCACCATTAGCCAAGTAACTAAACCATAGCTTTCAGCTTACAAACCATAGCTCTCAAAAGAAAAATATCCTACACATATCCAACCATCAAATATAAAACGCAAGTATTAATTCAAGCAATAAGTTTCTTTTTTATAATATTATCGAAAAAATCTTGAGAATGGTAGAATTTACAAAAATGAATTGTTTTTGCTTTTTCTAATGTATAACACTCTCTTTATGATTAGTATTTTATGCCTAAGTAAAATTATTTATTCATATAAAAAAATCTCTAGGAAATGGTGCTTAGCAAATTTCGTAACTAGTTAAAGAAAAATCAAAAACTAAATCATAAATTTTCAACTACACGAATAAACCTGGGCCGAGAGCAAGTACGAGGAACTAGGTCGACAAGTAATGGTAGGAATTGAGTCATGACAAAGTTTTGGGTACTCCATATTTGAGGAACATGGTCGAGACTAAAAATTAAGACCCTACCACAATGTAAAGATAGAGATAGAATTGTAAAGTGCAAAAGTATCGAGATACCACCAACTACACAAGTATTTGGGTCGATTGGGCCTGACATCACCATTACCAAGTAACTAAACCATAGTCACTATGGCAAAAAAAAAAAAAAAAAAAAAAAACCATAGCGTTCCCTCAAGTTGTTAAAATATCCTACACATATCCAACCATCAAATATAAAACGCAAGTATTAATTGAAGCAATAAGTTTGTTTTTTATAATATTATCTGGAAATTTTTTGAATGGTAGAATTTACAAAAAGGAATTATTTTTGCTTTCTATAATGTATAACACTCTCTTATGATTAGTATTTTATGCCTAAGTAAAATTATTTATTCATATAAAAAAATTTAGGAAATGGTGCTTAGCAAATTTCTATGAGAATTTAGTTAAAGAAAAAAATCAAAAACTAAATCATGATTTTCGAACTACACGATTGTGGCCGAGAGCAAATACAAGGAACTACAGTCGACAAGTAATGGTCTGAATTGAGTCATTCCAAAATTTTGGGTACTCCAAATTTTAGGAACTTTTACGGACTAAAATTAAGACCCTACCTCTATGTAAATATAGAGATAGAATTGAAAAGTGCAAAAGTATCGAGATACCAATTAACTACACAAGTATTTGGGTCGACTGGGTCGGATATCACCATTACCAAGTAACTAAACCATAGCTCTCAGCTTTTACAAACCATAGCTCTCACAAGAAATAATATCCTACACATAATCCAACCATCAAATATAAAGCCCAAGTATTAATTGAAGCAATAAGTTTATTTTTTATAATATTATCGAAAAATCTTGAGAATGGTAGAATTTAAAAAAATGAATTGTTTTGTCTTCTTCTAATGAATAACACTCTCTTATGATTAGTATTTAATGCCTAAGTAAAATTATTTATTCGTATAAAAAATGAGGAAATGGTGCTTAGAAAATTTCTAGTAACTAGTTAAAGAAAAATTAAAAACTAAATCATGATTTTTAACCATTAAAATAATACGGCCGAAAATAAAATACGAGGAACTATGTCGAGAAGTAATGGTGGGAATTGAGTCATGACAAAGTTTTGGGTACTCCATATTTGAGGAACTTGGTCGTGACTAAAAATTAAGACCCTACCACAACGTAAAGATGTAGATAGAATTGAAAAGTGCAAAAGTATCGAGATACCACCAACTACACAAGTAAAAAACTCGATTTATCAAGGCTCTGACATCACCATTACCAAGAAACTAAACCATACCTCTCCCTACTTACAAACCATATTTTTCCATTGAAAAATATCCTACACATATCCAACCATCAAATATAAAACGCAAGTATTAATTGAAGCAATAAGTTTCTTTTTTATAATATTATCGAAAATCTTGAGAATGGTAGAATTTACAAAAAATGAATTGTTTTTGCTTTCTCTAATGTATAACACTCTCTAATGATTAGTATTTTATGCCTAAGTAAAATTATTTATTCATATAAAAATTTAGGAAATGGTGGTTAGAAAATTCCGGTAACTAGTTAAAGAAAAAAAATCAAAAACTAAATCATAATTTTTGAACTACACGAATAGGGCCGAGAGCAAGTTTCTTATGAACTAGGTCGATGCAATGGTAAAGAATTGAGTCATGACAATGTTTTGGGTACTCCATATTTGAGGAACATGGTCGAGACTAAAATTAAGACCCTACCACAATGTAAAGATAGAGATAGAATTGTAAAGTGCCAAAGTATCGAGATACCACCAACTACACAAGTATTTGGGTCGATTGGGCCTGAGCAATGACCATTACTAAGTGTTCAAACCATATCTCACATAAACCATAGCTCTCGGTTGAAAAAATATCCTACACATATCCAAATCTCATCAAATATAAAACGCAAGTATTAATTTAAGCAATAAGTTTGTTTCTTATAATATTAATCGAAATTTTTTGAGAATTGTAGAATTTAAAAAAATGAATTATTTTTGCTTTCTATAATGTATAACACTCTCTTATGATTAGTATTTTATGCCTAAGTAAAATTATTTATTCATATAAAAATTTAGGAAACAGTGCTTAGCAAATTTCTAACTAGTTAAAGAAAAATCAAAAACTAAATCATGATTTTTGAACTACACGAATAGGGCCGAGAGCAAATACAAGGAACTACAGTCGACAAGTAATGGTTGGAATTGAGTCATGACAAAATTTTGGGTACTCCAAATTTTAGGAACTTAGTCGGGACTAAAAATTAAGACCCTACCTCTATGTAAATATAGAGATAGAATTGAAAAGTGCACAAAAGTATCGAGATACCACCAACTACACAAGTATTTGGGTCGATTGCTTCCGATATCACCATTACCAAGTAACTAAACCATAGCTCTCAGTTTACAAACCATAGCTCTCGGTTGAAAAAATATCCTACACATATCCAAACCATCAAATATAAAACGCAAGTATTAATTGGAAGCAATAAGTTTCTTTTTTATAATATTATTATCGAAAAAATTCGAGAATGGTAGAATTTACAAAAATGAATTGTTTTTGCTTTCTCTAATGTATAACACTCTTATGATTAGTATTTTTTTATGCCTAAGTAAAATTATTTATTCATAAAAAAAATTTAGAAATGGTGCTTAGAAAATTTCGGAAACTAGTTAAAGAAAAATCAAAAACTAAATCATAAATTTTGAACTACACGAATAGTGGCCGAGAGCAAGTACGAGGAACTAGGTCGACAAGAAATGGTTGGAATCGAGTCATGATAAAATTTGGGGTACTCCAAATTTTGGAAGAATCCTGGTCGGGACTAAAATTAAGCACTCCTACCCTCTATGTAAAGATAGAGATAGAATTGAAAAGTGCAAAAGTATCGAGATACCACCAACTACACAAGTATTTGGGTCGATTGGGTCAGATATCACCATTACCAAGTAACTAAACCATTGCTCTCCTCATTTACAAACCATAGCTCTCAAGTTGAAATAATATCCTACACATATCCAACCATCAAATATAAAGCGCAAGTATTTTTTGAAGCAATAAGTTTATTTTTTTTAATATTATCAAAAAAAAATCTTGAGAATGGTAGAATTTATCAAAATGAATTGTTTTCGTCCTCTCTCTAATGTATAACACTCTCTTATGATTACTATTTTATGCCTAAATAAAATTATTTATTCATATTAAAAATGAGGAAATAGTGCTTAGCAAATTTCGTAACTAGCCAAAGAAAAATCAAAAACTAAATCATGATTTTTGAACTACACGAATAGGGCCGAGAGCAAATACAAGGAACAAGGTCGACAAAGTAATGGTTTGAATTGAGTCATGACAAAATTTGGGTACTCCAAATTTTGGGAACTTAGTCTAGACTAAAATTAAGACCCTACCTCTACGTAAATATAGAGATAGAATTGAAAAGTGCAAAAAGCATTCAGATACTCACCAACTACACAAGTATTTGGGTCGACTGGCTCCGATATCACCATTACCAAGTAACTAAACCATTGCTCTCCTCAGCTTTACAAACCATAGCTCTCTATTGAAATAATATCCTACACATATCCAACCATCAAATATAAAGCCCAAGTATTAATCAGACAATAAGTTTATTTTTTATAATATTATCGAAAAATCTCGAGAATGGTAGAATTTAAAAAAATGAATTGTTTTGTCTTTCTCTAATGAATAACACTCTCTTATGATTAGTATTTAATGCCTAAGTAAAATTATTTATTCGTATAAAAAATGAGGAAATGGTGCTTAGAAAATTTCGTAACTAGTTAAAGAAAAATCAAAAACTAAATCATGATTTTTGGAACTTTATTAATACGGCCGAAATAAAAATGAGGAACTAGGTCGAGAAGTAATGGTAGGAATTGAGTCAAGGATACAAAGTTTTGGGTACTCCATATTTTAGGAACTTGGTCGGGACTAAAATTAAGACCCTACCACAATGTCAAGATAGATATAGAATTGAAAAGTGCAAAAGTATCGAGGTACCACCAACTACACAAGTATTTGGGTCGATTGGGTCGGATATCACCATTACCAAGTAACTAAACCATAGCTCTCGCCATAACCATAGCTCTCTATTGAAAAAATATCCTACACATATCCAACCATCAAATATAAAACGCAAGTATTAATTGAAGCAATAAGTTTCTTTTTTATAATATTATCGAAAAATCTGGGAATGGTAGAATTTACAAAAATGAATTGTTTTTGCTTTCTCTAATGTATAACACTCTCTTATGATTAGTATTTTATGCCTACAAAAATTATTATTTATTCATATAAAAATTTAGAAAATGGTGTTTAGAAATTTCGGAAACTAGTTAGTTGAAAAATCAAAAACTAAATCATAATTTTTGAACTACACGAATAGGGCCGAGAGCAAGTACGAGGAACCATGTCGACAAGAAATGGTAGGAATTGAGTCATGATAAAATTTTGGGTACTCCAAATTTTAGCAACTTGGTCGGGACTAAAATTAAGACCCTACCTCTATGTAAAGATAGAGATAGAATTGTCAAGTGCAAAAGTATCGAGATACCACCAACTATACAAGTATTTGGGTCGTATCAAGTCTGATATAACCATTACCAAGTAACTAAACCATAGCTCTCATTTACAAACCATAGCTCTCGGTTGAAATAATATCCTACACATATCCAACCATCAAATATAAAGCGCAAGTATTAATTGAAGCAATAAGTTTATTTTTCTAATATTATCAAAAAATCTTGAGAATGGTAGAATTTACAAAAATGAAATTGTTTTGTCTTTCTCTAATGTATAACACTCTCTTATGATTACTATTTTATGCCTAAATAAAATTATTTATTCATATAAAAAATGAGGAAATAGTGCTTAGCAAATTTCTAAGACTAGTTAAAGAAAAATCAAAAACTAAATCATGATTTTTGAACTATGACGAATAGGGCCGAGATAAAAAACGAGGAACTAGGTCGAGAAGTAATGGTAGGAATTGAGTCATGACAAAGTTTTGGGTACTCCATATTTGAGGAACTTGGTCGAGACTAAAATTAAGACCCTACCACAATGTAAAGATAGAGATAGAATTGAAAAGTATCGAGATACCACCAACTACACAAGTATTCGAGTCGATTGGGTTCCGATATCACCATTACCAAGTAACTAAACCATAGCTCTCACTTTTACAAATCATAACTCTCTTTCGCTGAAAAAATATCCTACACATATCCAACCATCAAATATAAAACGCAAGTATTAATTGGAAGCAATAAGTTTGTTTTTTATAATATTATCGAAAAATTTTGAGAATGGTTGTTTAATTTACAAAAATGAATTATTTTTGCTTTCTATAATGTATAACACTCTCTTATGATTAGTATTTTATGCCTAAGTAAAATTATTTATTCATATAAAAATTTAGGAAATGGTGCTTAGCAAATTTCGAAAAATTATTTAAGAAAATCAAAAACTAAATCATAATTTTTGAACTACACGAAAAGGGCCGAGAGCAAGTACGAGGAACTAGGTCGACAAGTAATGGTAGGAATTGAGTCATGACAAAATTTTGGGTACTCCAAATTTTAGGAACTTGGTCGGGACTAAAATTAAGACCCTACCTTCTATGTAAAGATAGAGATAGAATTGAAAAGTGCAAAAGTATCGAGATACCACCAACTATAAAAGTATTTGGGTCGATCTGGCTCTGATATCACCATTACCAAGTAACTAAACCATAGCTCTCGCCTTACAAACCATAGCTCTCGGTTAAAATATCCGTGGACATATCCAACCATCAAATATAAAACGCAAGTATTAATTGAAGCAATAAGTCTTTTTTATAATATTATCGAAAAATCTCGGTATTTAATGGTAGAATTTACAAAAATGAATTGTTTTTGCTTTCTCTAATGTATAACACTCTTTTATGATTAGTATTTTATGCCTAAGTAAAATTATTTATTCATATAAAAATTTAGGAAATGGTGGTTAGAAAATTTTCTAACTAGTTAAAGAAAAAATCAAAAACTAAATCATAAATTTCGAAACTACCTAATAAAAATCCTAGAGCAAGTACGAACTAGGTCGCATACAAGAAATGGTAGGAATTGAGTCATGATTAAATTTAGGGTACTCCAAATTTTAGGAACTTGGTCGGGACTAAAAATTAAGACCCTACCTCTATCTAAAGATAGAGATAGAATTGAAAAGTGCAAAAGTATCGAGATACCACCAACTACACAAGTATTTGGGTCGATTGGGTCAGATATCACCATTACCAAGTAACTAAACCATAACTCTCAGTTTACAAACCATAGCTCTCGGTTGAAAAATATCCTACACATATCCAACCATCAAATATAAAGCGCAAGTATTAATTGAAGCAATAAGTTTATTTTTTTTAATATTATCAAAAAATCTTGAGAATGAGTTGAATTTACAAAAAATGAATTGTTTTTATATTCTCTAATGTATAACACTCTCTTATGATTACTATTTTATGCCTAAATAAAATTATTTATTCATATAAAAAATGAGGAAATGGTGCTTAGCAAATTTCGGTAATCTGGCTAAAGAAAAAAATCAAAAACTAAATCATGATTTTTGAACTATGACGAATAGGGCCGAGATAAGACGAGCAACTTTGTCGAGAAGTAATGGTAAGAATTGAGTCATGACAAAGTTTTGGGTACTCCATATTTGAGGAACTTGGTCGAGACTAAAATTAAGACCCTAAACAGTATGTAAAGGTAGAGAGAGTATTGAAGATATCCCAAAGGATCGAGATACCACCGACTACACTAGTATTTGGGTCGATTGGGAAGGATATCACCATTACCAAGTAACTAAACCATAGCTCTCAGTATACAAAAAACATAGCTCTCAATTGACAAAATATCCTACACATACTCAACCATCAAATATAAAACGCAAGGATTAATTGAAGCAATAAGATTCATTTTGATAGTATTATCCAAAACTCTTTAGGATGGTAGAATTTAACAAAATGTATTGTTTTTGCTTTCTCTAATGTATAACACTCACTTATGATTAGTATTTTATGACTAAATAAAATAATTTATTAATATAAAAATTAAAAAATGGTGCTCAAAGAACATTTTGGTAACTACTTAAAGAAAAATAAAAAACTAAATCTTAATTTTTGAATTTCACGAATAGGACCGAGTGCAAATACGAGGAATTAGGTCGAGAAGAAATGGTAGGAATTGAGTCATGACAAAATATTGAGAACTCTAAAATTTAAGAACTTGGTTGGACTAATTTCAAGACCTCTAAACTCTATGTAAAGGTGATAGTATTGAAAAATGCCAAAGGATCGAGGTACTCACCAACTACACATGTATTTGGGTCAATTGGGTCGATATCACCATTACCAAGTAACCAAACTATAGCTCTCACATAAAATATAGCTCTCAATTGACAAAATATCCTACACATGCCCAACCATCAAATATAAAAACGCACTATGATTAATCAAGCAATAAGTTTCTTTTTTATAATATTATCCAAAAACATTTACGATGCTAGAATTTATCAAAATGTATTTATTTTGCTTTCTCTAATGTATAACACTCTCTTATGATTAGTATTTAATGCCTAAATAAAATAATTTATTCATATAAAAAATTAGGAAATGGTACCCAAGAGATTTTGGTAACTAGTTAAAGAAAAAAAATTAAAAACTAAATCATGATTTGTCAACTGCACGAATGGGGGTTTGAGCAAATACGAGGAACTAGGTCGAGAAGAAATTTTAGGAACTCACTACATTATAAAATTTTGGGAACTCCAAATTTTAGGGAACTTCGTCGGAATTAAAATTACGAATCTCTACCTATATGTAAAGGTAGAGATATAATCAAAAATGCCAAAGGATCGAGATACCACCAACTACACATATATTTGGGTCGATTGGATCTGATACGACCATTACCAAGTAACTAAACCATAGCTCGAGTTTACAAAACATAGTCCCTCACTTGACAAAATATCCTATACATACTAAACAATCAAATATAAAAACACAAGGATTAATTCAAGCAATCATTTTGTTTTTTATAATATTATCCAAAAATATTTAGGATGGTAGAAATTACCAAAAATTTATTGTTTTTTGCTTTCTCTAATGTATAACACTCACTTAGGATTAGTATTTTATGCCTAAAGTAAAATTATTTATTCATACAAAAAAATTCCAAATAAAGTGCTCAACATTTTGCTAATTCAGTTAAAGAATAAATCAAAAACTAAATCATGATTTTGAATAATTCCTCAACATATCAGTGGCCGTAGGTAAAATACGAGGAATTTGGACGAGATGAAAATGTAGGAATTGGGTCATGACAAAATTTTGGGAACTTCAAATTGCTGGAACTTCGTCGGGATTATAAGTAAGACCTCAGCTCTATGTAAAGGTAGAGACAGTATTGAAGATATCCCAAAGGATCGAGATACCACCGACTACACTAGTATTTGGGTGGAATGGGGAAGGATATCACCATTACCAAGTAACTAAACCATAGCTCTCAGCTTAAAACATAGCTCTCAATTGACAAAATATCCTACACATACCTATAACCATCAAATATAAAACGCAAGGATTAATTGAAGCTACAAGATTCATTTTGATGGTATTATCCAAAACTCTTTTAGATGGTCGAATTTAAACAAAATGTATTGTTTTTGCTTTCTCTAATGTATAACACTCACTTATGATTAGTATTTTATGACTAAATAAAATAATTTATTAATATAAAAAATTATAAAATGGTGCTCCGCGATTTTGGTAACTACTTAAAGAAAAATAAAAAACTAAATCTTAATTTTTGAATTTCACGAATATCAGACCGAGTGCAAATACGAGGAATTAGGTCGAGAAGAAATGGTAGGAATTGAGTCATGACAAAATATTGAGAACTCTAAATTTAAGAACTTGGTTTGACTAAAAAATTAAGACCCTACCTCTATGTAAAGGTAGAGATAGTATTGAAAAATGCCAAAGGATCGAGGTACCACCAACTACACATGTATTTGGGTCGATTGGCCGTATATCACCATTACCAAGTAACTAAAACTATACCATAAAATATAGCTCTCAATTGGACAAAATATCCTACACATACCCAACCATCAAATATAAAACGCACGGATTAATTGGAAGCAATAAGTCTCTTTTTTATAATATTATCCAAAAACATTTGGATGCTAGAATTTATCAAAATGTATTTATTTTGCTTTCTCTAATGTATAACACTCTCTTATGATTAGTATTTAATGCCTAAATAAAATAATTTATTCATATAAAAAATTAGGAAATGGTACCTGAGATTTTGGTAACTAGTTAAAGAAAAAATTAAAAACTAAATCATGATTGTTGAATTGCACGAATGGGGTCGAGAGCAAATACGAGGAACTAGGTCGAGAAGAAATTTTAAAGAACTCGCTCATAATAAAATTTTGGGAACTCCAGGAACTTCGTCGGAGTTAAAATTACGACCCTACCTATATGTAAAGGTAGAGATATAATTGAAAAATGCCAAAGGATCGAGATACCACCAACTACACATATATTTGGGTCGATTGGACTTGACATGACCATTACCAAGTAACTAAACCATAGCTCGAGCTTGGGCAAAACATTGCTCTCAAACTTGACAAAATATCCTATACATACCAAACAATCAAATATAAAACAATGATTAATTGAAGCAATCATTTTGTTTTTTATAATATTATCCAAAATATTTAGGATGGTAGAAATTACCAAAATTTATAGTTTTTGCTTTCTCTAATGTATAACACTCACTTTAGATTAGCATTTTATGCCCAAATAAAATTATTTATCTATACAAAAAATTCGGAAATAAGGCTCAACATTTTGCTAACTAGTTAAAGAATAAATCAAAAACTAAATCATGATTTTTGAATTTCACGAATAGGGCCGAGGGTAAATACGAGGAATTTGGACGAGATGAAATGGTAGAAACTGGGTCATGACAAAATATTGGGAACTTCAAATTGTCGGAACTTCGTCGGATTAGGGGTAAGCCACTTCAGCTCTATGTAAAGGTAGAGAGAGTATTGAAGATATCCCAAAGGATCGAGATACCACCGACTACACTAGTATTTGGGTCAACTGGGAAGGATATCACCATTACCAAGTCACCAAACCATAGCTCTCGCCATAAAACATAGCTCTCAATTGACAAAATATCCTGTACATACCCAACCATCAAATATAAAACGCAAGGATTAATTCAAGCAATAAGATTCATTTTTATAACATTTATCCAAAACTCTTTAGGATGGTAGAATTTAACAAAATGTATTGCTCTTTGCTTTCTCTAATGTATAACACTCACTTATGATTAGTATTTTATGACTAAAATAAAATAATTTATTAATATAAAAAATTAAAAAATGGTGCTCACAGATTTTGGTAACTACTTAAAGAAAAATAAAAAACTAAATCATGGGAAGTACCTTTGATTTTCACGAATAGGACCGAGTGCAAATACGAGGAAATTGGCCTGGAAGAAATGGTAGGAATTGAGTCATGACAAAATATTGAGAACTCTAAAATTTAAGAACTTGGTTTGACTAACATTGCCACCCCTACCTCAATGTAAAAATAAGAGAGTATTAGTATCGAAATGCCAAAGGATCGCAGGTACCACCAACTACACATGCGCCTGGGTCTATCAATGATACGATCATCAAGAAATTCAACCATACCTTACTTACAAAATATAGCTCAATTGACAAAATATCCTACACATACCTGCAACCATCAAAATATAAAACGACGATTCAGCGAAGTTAACAAGTTTTTTTATAATATTATCCAAAAACATTTATCATTCTTAAATTTATCAAAATGTATTTATTTTGCTTTCTCTAATGTATAACACTCTCTTATGATTAGTGCATTAATGTGCTTTTTTCAAATGCCACTTATTCATAAAAAAAATTAGGAAATGGTACCAGATTTTGGTAACTAGTTAAAGAAAAAATTAAAAACTAAATCATGATTGTCGAATTGCACGAATGGCCGAGAGCAAATACGAGGAACTAGGTCGAGAAGAAATTTTAGGAACTCAGTCATAATAAAATTTTGGGAACTCCAAATTTTAGGAACTTCGTCGGAATTAAAATTACGACCCTACCTATATGTAAAGGTAGAGATATAATTGAAAAATGCCAAAGGATCGAGATACCACCAACTACACATATATTTGGGTCGATTGGATTGGATATGACCATTACCAAGTAACTAAACCATAGCTCGAGTTTACAAAACATAGCTCTCAGTTGACAAAATATCCTATACATACCAAACAATCAAATATAAAACACAAGGATTAATTGAAGCAATCATTTTGTTTTTTATAATATTATCCAAAAATATTTAGGATGGCAGTAAATTACCAAAATTTATTGTTTTTGCTTTTTCTAATGTATAACACTCACTTAGGATTAGTATTTTATGCCTAAATAAAATTATTTATTCATACAAAAAAATCGGAAATAGTGCTCAACATTTTGCTAACTAGTTAAAGAATAAATCAAAAACTAAATCATGATTTTTGAATTTCACGAATAGGGCCGAGGGTAAATACGAGGAATTTGGCAGAGATGAAATGGTAGGAATTGGGTCATGACAAAATTTTGGGAACTTCAAATTGTTGGAACTTCGTCGTGATTATAAGTAAGACCCTAGCTCTATGTAAAGGTAGAGAGAGTATCAAGATAACCAAAGGATCGAGATACCGACTACACTAGTATTTGGGT
>JAUJYP020001448.1:0-69566 GCA_030674075.2 Linum usitatissimum
TCCCTCACAATATGCCTTATTCTCAAGCATGACATATAAATGAAAAGAGTTGCCATAAACTACTCGAAAACGAGAAATGCCGATAGGAGTCTTGAACGCAATTTGATAGGCCCAAACAGACTCATCGACCGTGATTCACCAGTCTTTCCAAGATTGATCGATTGGTTTTTAAAAAATCCACTTGAGCTCAAGATTCTTCACTTCCTCCTGGCCGCATGCATGTGGGTGGTAAGTGACGATCAATTGATTAGCTGTCCCAATGAGTTGGTAAACTCATATGAAAACACTCCGAAACCGAGTACCCAATCGCTTATGACTCGACCTGACGGGCGTCGAAACGTGTGAAAAGGCATTGGATGAACTTTACCAGCACCTTTGCATCATTAGCATTCTCCTTCTATAACCGTGTGCTTTCATATTCATGGAACTTTGTCATTGCTCCAACTCAAGAAAATGGCCATTTTCTTTCTAAAGCGAAAACCCTAGAATCCATATTTAGTAGCTTCATCCCTCACAATATGCCTTATTCTCAAGCATGACATATAAATGAAAAGAGTTGCCATAAACTACTCGAAAATGAGAAGTGCCAATAGGATTCTTGAACGTAATTTGATAGGCCCAAACAGACTCATCGACCGTGATTCACCGGTCCTTCCCAGATTGATCGATTGGTTTTTAAAAAATCCACTTGAGCTCAAGATTCTTCACTTCCTCCTGGCCGCATGCATGTGGGTGGTAAGTGATGATCAATTGATTAGCTGTCCCAATGAGTTGGTAAATTCATTTGAAAACACTCTGAAACTGAGTACCCAATCGCTTATGACTGACTGACGGGCGTCGAAACGTGTGAAAAGGCATTGGATGAACTTTACCAGCACCTTTGCATCATTAGCATTCTCCTTCTATAATCGTGTGCTTTCATATTCATGGAACTTGTACTGCTCCAACTCAAGAAAATGGCACTTTCTTTCTAAAGCGAAAACCCTAGCATCCATATTTAGTAGCTTCATCCCTCACAATATGCCTTATTCTTAAGCATGACATATAAATGAAAAGAGTTGCCATAAAATACTCGAAAATGAGAAGTGCCAATAGGATTCTTGAACGTAATTTGATAGGCCCAAACGTACTCATCGAGCGTGATTCACAGATCCTTCGGAGATTGATTGATTGGTTTTTTAAAAAATCCACTTGAGCTCACGATTCTTCACTTCCTCCCGGCCGCATGCATGTGGGTGATGATCAATCGATTAGCTGTCCCAATGAGTTGGCAAACTCATTTGAAAACACTCCGAAACCGAGTACCCAATCGCTTATGATCGATTGATGGGCGTCGAAACGTGTGAAAAGTCATTGGATGAACTTTACTAGCACCTTTGCATCATTACCATTCTCCTTGTATAATCGTGTGCTTTCATATGCATGGAACTTGTACTACTCCAACCCAAGAACATGGCACTTTCTTTCTAAAGCGGCAAGCCTAGCATCCATATTTAGTTGCTTCACCCCGCACAATATGCCTTATTCTCAAGCATGACATATAAATGAAAAGAGTTGCCATAAACTACTCGAAAACGAGAAATGCCGATAGGAGTCTTGAACGCAACTTGATAGGCCCAAACAGACTCATCGATCGTGATTAACCAGTCCTTCCGCGATTGATCGATTGGTTTTTAAAAATCCACTTGAGCTTAAGATTCTTCACTTCCTCCTGCCGCATGCATGTGGGTGGTAAGCGATGATCAATTGATTAGTGTCCCAATGAGTTGGCAAACTCATTTGAAAACACTACGGCGAGTACCCATTCGCTTATGACTGACTGATGGGCATCAAAACGTGTGAAAAGTCATTGGATGAACTTTACTAGCACCTTTGCATCATTAGCATTCTCCTTCTATAATCGTGTGCTTTCATATGCATGGCACTTGCACTACTCCAACTCATGAAAATGGCACTTTCTCTCTAAAGCGAAAACCCTAGCATCCATATTTAGTAGCGTCATCCCTCACAATATGCCTTATTCTCAAGCATGACATATAAATGAAAAGAGTTGCCATAAACTACTCAAAAATGAGAAGTGCCGATAGGAGTCTTGAACGTAATTTGATAGGCCCAAACAGACTCATCGAGCGTGATTCACGATCCTTCGAGAGATTGATCGATTGGTTTTTTAAAAATCCACTTGAGCTCATGATTCTTCACTTCCTCCCTGGCCGCATGGATGTGGGTGGTAAGCGATCGATTAGCTATTCCAATGAGTTGGGAAACTCATTTGAAACCACTCGAAAGCCGAGTACCCCAATCGCTTATGACTGAGTGACGGGCGTTGAAACGTGTGAAAAGGCATTGGATGAACTTTACCAGCAACTTGCATCATTAGCATTCTCCTTCTATAATCGTGTGCTTTCATATGCATGGAACTTGTACTTCTCCAACTCAAGAAAATGGCACTTTCTTTCTAAAGCGACAAGCCTAGCATCCATATTTAGTTGCTTCACCCCGCACAATATGCCTTATTGTCAAGCATGAAATATAGATGAAAAGAGTTGCCATAAACTACTCGAAAATGAGAAGTGCCGATAGGAGTCTTGAACGCAATTTGATAGGCCCAAACAGACTCATCGATCGTGATTAACCAGTCCTTCCGCGATTGATCGATTGGTTTTTAAAAAATCCACTTGAGCTCAAGATTCTTCACTTCCTCATGGGCGCATGCATGTTGGTGGTAAGTGATGATCAATCGATTAGCTGTCCCAATGAGTTGGAAAACTCATTTGAAAACACTCTGAAACTGAGTACCCAATCGCTTATGATCGATTGATGGGCGTCGAAACGTGTGAAAAGTCATTGGATGAACTTTACTAGCACCTTTGCATCATTAGCATTCTCCTTCTATAATCGTGTGCTTTCATATGCATGGAACTTGTACTGCTACAACTCAAGAAAATGGCATTTTCTTTCTAAAGCGAAAACCCTAGCATCCATCTTTAGTAGCGTCATCCCTCACAATATGCCTTATTCTCAAGCATGACATATAAACGAAAAGAGTTGCCCTAAACTACTCAAAAATGAGAAGTGTCGATAGGAGTCTTGAACTTAATTTGATAGGCCCAAACATACTCATCGAGCGTGATTCACGATCCTTCGAGAGATTGATCGATTGGTTTTTAAAAAATCCACTTGAGCTCACGATTCTTCACTTCCTCCGGCCGCATGCATGTGGGTGATGATCAATCGATTAGCTATTCCAATGAGTTGGGAACCGATTTGAAACCACTCGAAACCGAGTACCCCATTCGCTTATGACCGACCGACGGGCGTCGAAACGTGTGAAAAGGCATTGGATGAACTTTACCAAAGACCTTTGCATCATTAGCATTCTCCATCTATAATCATGTGCTTTCATATGCATGGAACTTGTACTGCTCCAACTCAAGAAAATGGCACTTTCTTTCTAAAGCGACAAGCCTAGCATCCATATTTAGTTGCTTCACCCCGCACAATATGCCTTATTGTCAAGCATGAAATATAGATGAAAAGAGTTGCCATAAACTACTCGAAAATGAGAAGTGCCGATAGGAGTCTTGAACGCAATTTGATAGGCCCAAACGTACTCATCGATCGTGATTAACCAAATCCTTCCGCGATTGATCGATTGGTTTTTAAAAAATCCACTTGAGCTCAAGATTCTTCACTTCCTCATGGCCGCATGCATGTTGGTGGTAAGTGATGATCAATCGATTAGCTCGTCCCAATGAGTTGGCAAACTCATTTGAAAACACTCGAAACCGAGTACCCAGTCGCTTATGACCGATCGATGGGCGTCGAAACGTGTGAAAAGTCATTGGATGAACTTTACTAGCACCTTTGCATCATTAGCATTCTCCTTCTATAATCGTGTGCTTTCATATGCATGGAACTTGTATCTGCTACAACTCAAGAAAATGGCATTTTCTTTCTAAAGCGAAAACCCTAGCATCCATCTTTAGTAGCGTCATCCCTCACAATATGCCTTATTCTCAAGCATGACATATAAATGAAAAGAGTTGCCCTAAACTACTCAAAAATGAGAAGTGTCGATAGGAGTCTTGAACTTAATTTGATAGGCCCAAATGTACTCATCGACCGTGATTCACCAAATCCTTCCAAGATTGATCGATTGGTTTTTAAAAAATCCACTTGAGCTCAAGATTCTTCACTCCCTCTCCGGCCGCATGCATGTGGGTGGTAAGTGATGATCAATTGATTAGCTATCCCAATGAGTTGGTAAATTCATTTGAAAACACTCGAAACCGAGTACCCAATCGCTTATGACCGACCGACGGGCGTCGAAACGTGTGAAAAGGCATTGGATGAACTTTACCAAGCACCTTTGCATCATTAGCATTCTCCTTCTATAATCGTGTGCTTTCATATTCATGGAACTTATACTGCTCCAACTCAAGAAAATGGCAGTTTCTTTCTAAAGCGAAAACCCTAGCATCCATATTTAGTAGCTTCATCCCTCACAATATGCCTTATTCTCAAGCATGACATATAAATGAAAAGAGTTGCCATAAAATACTCGAAAATGAGAAGTGCCAATAGGATTCTTGAACGTAATTTGATAGGCCCAAACAGACTCATCGAGCGTGATTCACCAGTCCTTCAGAGATTGATCGATTGGGTTTTAAAAAATCCACTTGAGCTCACGATTCTTCACTTCCTCCTGGCCGCATGCATGTGGGTGATGATCAATCGATTAGCTATTCCAATGAGTTGTGAAACTCATTTGAAACCACTCTGAAACTGAGTACCCCATTCGCTTATGACTGCTTGACGGGCGTCGAAACATGTGAAAAGGCATTGGATGAACTTTACCAGCACCTTTGCATCATTACCATTCTCCTTGTATAATCGTGTCCTTTCATATGCATGGAACTTGTACTACTCCAACCCAAGAAAATGGCACTTTCTTTCTAAATCGACAAGCCTAGCATCCATATTTAGTTGCTTCACCCCGCAAAATATGCCTTATTCTCAAGCATGACATATAAATGAAAAGAATTGCCATAAACTACTCGAAAATGAGAAGTTCCGATAGGAGTCTTGAACGCAATTTGATAGGCCCAAACAGACTCATCGGCCGTGATTAACCAGTCCTTCCGCGATTGATCGATTGGTTTTTAAAAAATCCACTTGAGCTCAAGATTCTTCACTTCCTCCTGGCCGCATGCATGTGGGGGGTAAGCGATGATCAATTGATTAGCTGTCCCAATGAGTTGGCAAACTCATTTGGAAACACTCTGAAACTGAGTACCCAATCGCTTATGACTGACTGATGGGCATCGAAACGTGTGAAAAGTCATTGGATGAACTTTATTAGCACCTTTGCATCATTAGCATTCTCCTTCTATAAATCGTGTGCTTTCATATGCATGGCACTTACACTGCTCCAACTCAAGAAAATGGCACTTTCTCTCTAAAGCGAAAACCCTAGCATCCATATTTAGTAGCTTCATCCCTCACAATATGCCTTAGTCTCAAGCATGACATATAAATGAAAAGAGTTGCCATAAACTACTCAAAAATGAGAAGTGCCGATAGGAGTCTTGAACTTAATTTGATAGGCCCAAACAGACTCATCGAGCGTGATTCACAGTCCTTCAGAGATTGATCGATTGGGTTTTAAAAAATCCACTTGAGCTCACGATTCTTCACTTCCTCCTGGACGCATGCATGTGGGTGATGATCAATCGATTAGCTATTCCAATGAGTTGGGAAACTCATTTGAAACCACTCAGAAATTGACTACCCCAATCGCTTATGACTGAGTGACGGGCGTCGAAACGTGTGAAAAGGCATTGGATGAACTTTACCAGCACCTTTGCATCATTACCATTCTCCTTCTATAATCGTGTGCTTTCATATGCATGCAACTTGTACTGCTCCAACTCAAGAAAATGGCACTTTCTTTCTAAAGCGAAAACCCTAGCATCCATATTTAGTAGCTTCATCCCTCACAACATGCCTTATTCTCAAGCATGACATATAAATGAAAAGAGTTGCCATAAACTACTCGAAAATGAGAAGTGCCGATAGGAGTCTTGAACGCAATTTGATAGACCCAAACAGACTCATCGACCGTGATTCACCAGTCCTTCCAAGATTGATCGATTGGTTTTTAAAAAATCCACTTGAGCTCAAGATTCTTCACTTCCTCTTGGCCGCATGCATGTGGGTGGTAAGTGATGATCAATTGATTAGCTGTCCCAATGAGTTGGTAAACTCATTTGAAAACACTCTGAAACTGAGTACCCAATCGCTTATGACTGATCGACGGGCGTCGAAACGTGTGAAAAGGCATTGGATGAACTTTACCAGCACCTTTGCATCATTAGCATTCTCCTTCTATAATCGTGTGCTTTCATATTCATGGAACTTGTACTTCTCCAACTCAAGAAAATGGCAGTTTCTTTCTAAAGCGAAAACCCTTGCATCCATATTTAGTTGCTTCATCCCTCACAATATGCCTTATTCTCAAGCATGACATATAAATGAAAAGAGTTGCCATAAAATACTCGAAAATGAGAAGTGCCAATAGGATTCTTGAACGTAATTTGATAGGCCCAAACAGACTCATCGAGCGTGATTCACCAGTCCTTCAGAGATTCATTGATTGGTTTTTAAAAAATCCACTTGAGCTCACGATTCTTCACTTCCTCCTGGCCGCATGCATGTGGGTGATGATCAATCGATTAGCTGTCCCAATGATTTGGCAAACTCATTTGAAAACACTCTGAAACTGAGTACCCAATCGCTTATGACCGATTGATGGGCGTCGAAACGTGTGAAAAGTCATTGGATGAACTTTACTAGCACCTTTGCATCATTACCATTCTCCTTGTATAATCGTGTGCTTTCATATGCATGGAACTTGTACTACTCCAACCCAAGAACATGGCACTTTCTTTCTAAAGCGGCAAGCCTAGCATCCATATTTAGTTGCTTCACCCCGCACAATATGCCTTATTCTCAAGCATGACATTTAAATGAAAGGAGTTGCCATAAACTACTCGAAAATGAGAAATGCCGATAGGAGTCTTGAATGCAACTTGATAGGCCCAAACAGACTCATCGATCGTGATTAACCAGTTCTCCTTCCGCGATTGATCGATTGGTTTTTAAAAAATCCACTTGAGCTCAAGATTCTTCACTTCCTCCTGGCCGCATGCATGTGGGTGGTAAGCGATGATCAATTGATTAGCTGTCCCAATGAGTTGGCAAACTCATTTGAAAACACTCTGAAACTGAGTACCCAATCGCTTATGACTAACTGATGGGCATCGAAACGTGTGAAAAGTCATTGGATGAACTTTACTAGCACCTTTGCATCATTAGCATTCTCCTTCTATAATCGTGTGCTTTCATATGCATGGCACTTGTACTGCTCCAACTCAAGAAAATGGCACTTTCTCTCTAAAGCAAAAACCCTAGCATCCATATTTAGTAGCTTCATCCCTCACAATATGCCTTATTCTCAAGCATGACATATAAATGAAAAGAGTTTCCATAAACTACTAAAAAATGAGAAGTGCCGATAGGAGTCTTGAACGTAATTTGATAGGCCCAAACAGAGTCATCGAGCGTGATTCACAGTCCTTCAGAGATTGATCGATTGGGTTGTAAAAAATCCACTTGAGCTCACGATTCTTCACTTCCTCCTGGCCGCATGCATGTGGGTGATGATCAATCGATTAGCTATTCCAATGAGTTGGGAAACTCATTTGAAACCACTCTGAAACTGAGTACCCCAATCGCTTATGACTGAGTGACGGGCGTCAAAACGTGTGAAAAGGCATTGGATGAACTTTACCAGCACCTTTGCATCATTACCATTCTCCTTCTATAATCGTGTGCTTTCATATGCATGGAACTTGTACTGCTCCAACTCAAGAAAATGGCACTTTCTTTCTAAAGCGAAAACCCTAGCATCCATATTTAGTAGCTTCATCCCTCACAATATGCCTTATTCTCAAGCATGACATATAAATGAAAAGAGTTGCCATAAACTACTCGAAAATGAGAAGTGCCGATAGGAGTCTTGAACGCAATTTGATAGGCCCAAACGGACTCATCGACCGTGATTCACCTCGCCTTTCCAAGATTGATCGATTGGTTTTTAAAAAATCCACTTGAGCTCAAGATTCTTCACTTCCTCCCGGCCGCATGCATGTGGGTGGTAAGTGATGATCAATTGATTAGCCGTCCCAATGAGTTGGTAAACTCATTTGAAAACACACTGAAACTGAGTACCCAATCGCTTATGACTGACTGACGGGCGTCGAAACGTGTGAAAAGGCATTGGATGAACTTTACCAGCACCTTTGCATCATTAGCATTCTCCTTCTATAATCGTGTGCTTTCATATTCATGGAACTTGTACTGCTCCAACTCAAGAAAATGGCAGTTTCTTTCTAAAGCGAAAACCCTAGAATCCGTATTTAGTAGCTTCATCCCTCACAATATGCCTTATTCTCAAGCATGACATATAAATGAAAAGAGTTGCCATAAAATACTCGAAAATGAGAAGTGCCAATAGGATTCTTGAACGTAATTTGATAGGCCCAAACAGACTCATCGAGCGTGATTCACCAGTCCTTCAGAGATTGATTGATTGGTTTTTAAAAAATCCACTTGAGCTCACGATTCTTCACTTCCTCCTGGCCGCATGCATGTGGGTGATGATCAATCGATTAGCTGTCCCAATGATTTGGCAAACTCATTTGAAAACACTCTGAAACTGAGTACCCAATCGCTTATGACTGATTGATGGGCGTCGAAACGTGTGAAAAGTCATTGGATGAACTTTACTAGCACCTTTGCATCATTACCATTCTCCTTGTATAATCGTGTGCTTTCATATGCATGGAACTTGTACTACTCCAACCCAAGAACATGGCACTTTCTTTCTAAAGCGGCAAGCCTAGCATCCATATTTAGTTGCTTCACCCCGCACAATATGCCTTATTCTCAAGCATGACATTTAAATGAAAAGAGTTGCCATAAACTACTCGAAAATGAGAAATGCCGATAGGAGTCTTGAACGCAACTTGATAGGCCCAAACGTACTCATCGATCGTGATTAACCAAGTCCTTCCGCGATTGATCGATTGGTTTTTAAAAAATCCACTTGAGCTCAAGATTCTTCACTTCCTCCTCGGCCGCATGCATGTGGGTGGTAAGCGATGATCAATTGATTAGCTGTCCCAATGAGTTGGCAAACTCATTTGAAAACTCGAAACCGAGTACCCAATCGCTTATGACTGACTGATGGGCATCGAAACGTGTGAAAAGTCATTGGATGAACTTTACTAAAACCTTTGCATCATTAGCATTCTCCTTCTATAATCGTGTGCTTTCATATGCATGGCACTTGCACTGCTCCAACTCAAGAAAATGGCACTTTCTCTCTAAAGCGAAAACCCTAGCATCCATATTTAGTAGCTTCATCCCTCACAATATGCCTTATTCTCAAGCATGACATATAAATGAAAAGAGTTTCCATAAACTACTAAAAAATGAGAAGTGCCGATAGGAGTCTTGAACGTAATTTGATAGGCCCAAACAGACTCATCGAGCGTGATTCACAGTCCTTCAGAGATTGATCGATTGGGTTGTAAAAAATCCACTTGAGCTCACGATTCTTCACTTCCTCCTGGCCGCATGCATGTGGGTGATGATCAATCGATTAGCTATTCCAATGAGTTGGGAAACTCATTTGAAACCACTCGAAACCGAGTACCCCAATCGCTTATGATCGAGTGACGGGCGTCGAAACGTGTGAAAAGGCATTGGATGAACTTTACCAAGACCTTTGCATCATTACCATTCTCCTTCTATAATCGTGTGCTTTCATATGCATGGAACTTGTACTGCTCCAACTCAAGAAAATGGCACTTTCTTTCTAAAGCGAAAACCCTAGCATCCATATTTAGTAGCTTCATCCCTCACAATATGCCTTATTCTCAAGCATGACATATAAATGAAAAGAGTTGCCATAAACTACTCGAAAATGAGAAGTGCCGATAGGAGTCTTGAATGCAATTTGATAGGCCCAAACTGACTCATCGACCGTGATTCACCGATCCTTTCCAAGATTGATCGATTGGTTTTTAAAAAATCCACTTGAGCTCAAGATTCTTCACTTCCTCCCGGCCGCATGCATGTGGGTGGTAAGTGACGATCAATTGATTAGCCGTCCCAATGAGTTGGTAAACTCATATGAAAACACTCCAAACCGAGTACCCAATCGCTTATGACTGATCGACGGGCGTCGAAACGTGTGAAAAGGCATTGGATGAACTTTACCAGCACCTTTGCATCATTAGCATTCTCCTTCTATAACCGTGTGCTTTCATATTCATGGAACTTGTACTTGCTCCAACTCAAGAAAATGGCAGCTTTCTTTCTAAAGCGAAAACCCTAGAATCCGTATTTAGTAGCTTCATCCCTCACAATATGCCTTATTCTCAAGCATGACATATAAATGAAAAGAGTTGCCATAAAATACTCGAAAATGAGAAGTGCCAATAGGATTCTTGAACGTAATTTGATAGGCCCAAACAGACTCATCGAGCGTGATTCACCGATCCTTCAGAGATTGATTGATTGGTGTTTAAAAAATCCACTTGAGCTCACGATTCTTCACTTCCTCAAGGCCGCATGCATGTGGGTGATGATCAATCGATTAGCTGTCCCAATGATTTGGCAAACTCATTTGAAAACACTCCAAACCGAGTACCCAATCGCTTATGACCGATTGATGGGCGTCGAAACGTGTGAAAAGTCATTGGATGAACTTTACTAGCACCTTTGCATCATTACCATTCTCCTTGTATAATCGTGTGCTTTCATATGCATGGAACTTGTACTACTCCAACCCAAGAACATGGCACTTTCTTTCTAAAGCGGCAAGCCTAGCATCCATATTTAGTTGCTTCGGCCCGCACAATATGCCTTATTCTCAAGCATGACATATAAATGAAAAGAGTTTCCATAAACTACTCGAAAATGAGAAATGCCGATAGGAGTCTTGAACGCAACTTGATAGGCCCAAACAGACTCATCGATCGTGATTAACCAGTCCTTCCGCGATTGATAGATTGGTTTTTAAAAAATCCACTTGAGCTCAAGATTCTTCACTTCCTCCTGGCCGCATGCATGTGGGTGGTAAGCGATGATATATTGATTAGCTGTCCCAATGAGTTGGCAAACTCATTTGAAAACACTCTGAAACTGAGTACCCAATCGCTTATGACTGACTGATGGGCATCGAAACGTGTGAAAAGTCATTGGATGAACTTTACTAAAACCTTTGCATCATTAGCATTCTCCTTCTATAATCGTGTGCTTTCATATGCATGGCACTTGCACTGCACCAACTCAAGAAAATGGCACTTTCTCTCTAAAGCGAAAACCCTAGCATCCATATTTAGTAGCTTCATCCCTCACAATATGCCTTATTCTCAAGCATGACATATAAATGAAAAGAGTTGCCATAAACTACTCGAAAATGAGAAGTGCCGATAGGAGTCTTGAACGCAATTTGATAGGCCCAAACGTACTCATCGACCGTGATTCACCGCCTCTTTCCAAGATTGATCGATTGGTTTTTAAAAAATCCACTTGAGCTCAAGATTCTTCACTTCCTCCCGGCCGCATGCATGTGGGTGGTAAGTGACGATCAATTGATTAGCCGTCCCAATGAGTTGGTAAACTCATATGAAAACACTCGAAACCGAGTACCCAATCGCTTATGACCGATCGACGGGCGTCGAAACGTGTGAAAAGGCATTGGATGAACTTTACCAAGCACCTTTGCATCATTAGCATTCTCCTTCTATAACCGTGTGCTTTCATATTCATGGAACTTTATCGCTCCAACTCAAGAAAATGGCGCTTTCTTTCTAAAGCGAAAACCCTAGAATCCGTATTTAGTAGCTTCATCCCTCACAATATGCCTTATTCTCAAGCATGACATATAAATGAAAAGAGTTGCCATAAAATACTCGAAAATGAGAAGTGCCAATAGGATTCTTGAACGTAATTTGATAGGCCCAAACAGACTCATCGAGCGTGATTCACCAAATCCTTCGGAGATTGATTGATTGGTTTTTAAAAAATCCACTTGAGCTCACGATTCTTCACTTCCTCCCGGCCGCATGCATGTGGGTGATGATCAATCGATTAGCTGTCCCAATGATTTGGCAAACTCATTTGAAAACACTCGAAACCGAGTACCCAATCGCTTATGATCGATTGATGGGCGTCGAAACGTGTGAAAAGTCATTGGATGAACTTTACTAGCACCTTTGCATCATTACCATTCTCCTTGTATAATCGTGTGCTTTCATATGCATGGAACTTGTACTACTCCAACCCAAGAACATGGCACTTTCTTTCTAAAGCGGCAAGCCTAGCATCCATATTTAGTTGCTTCACCCCGCACAATATGCCTTATTCTCAAGCATGACATTTAAATGAAAGGAGTTGCCATAAACTACTCGAAAATGAGAAATGCCGATAGGAGTCTTGAACGCAACTTGATAGGCCCAAACAGACTCATCGATCGTGATTAACCAGTCCTTCCGCGATTGATCGATTGGTTTTTAAAAAATCCACTTGAGCTCAAGATTCTTCACTTCCTCCTGGCCGCATGCATGTGGGTGGTAAGCGATGATCAATTGATTAGCTGTCCCAATGAGTTGGCAAACTCATTTGAAAAAACTCTGAAACTGAGTACCCAATCGCTTATGACTAACTGATGGGCATCGAAACGTGTGAAAAGTCATTGGATGAACTTTACTAGCACCTTTGCATCATTAGCATTCTCCTTCTATAATCGTGTGCTTTCATATGCATGGCACTTGCACTGCTCCAACTCAAGAAAATGGCACTTTCTCTCTAAAGCAAAAACCCTAGCATCCATATTTAGTAGCTTCATCCCTCACAATATGCCTTATTCTCAAGCATGACATATAAATGAAAAGAGTTTCCATAAACTACTAAAAAATGAGAAGTGCCGATAGGAGTCTTGAACGTAATTTGATAGGCCCAAACAGACTCATCGAGCGTGATTCACAGTCCTTCAGAGATTGATCGATTGGGTTGTAAAAAATCCACTTGAGCTCACGATTCTTCACTTCCTCCTGGCCGCATGCATGTGGGTGATGATCAATCGATTAGCTATTCCAATGAGTTGGGAAACTCATTTGAAACCACTCGAAACCGAGTACCCCAATCGCTTATGACCGAGTGACGGGCGTCGAAACGTGTGAAAAGGCATTGGATGAACTTTACCAAGCACCTTTGCATCATTACCATTCTCCTTCTATAATCGTGTGCTTTCATATGCATGGAACTTGTACTTGCTCCAACTCAAGAAAATGGCACTTTCTTTCTAAAGCGAAAACCCTAGCATCCATATTTAGTAGCTTCATCCCTCACAATATGCCTTATTCTCAAGCATGACATATAAATGAAAAGAGTTGCCATAAACTACTCGAAAATGAGAAGTGCCGATAGGAGTCTTGAACGCAATTTGATAGGCCCAAACGGACTCATCGACCGTGATTCACCGATCTTTTCCAAGATTGATCGATTGGTTTTTTAAAAAATCCACTTGAGCTCAAGATTCTTCACTTCCTCCGGCCGCATGCATGTGGGTGGTAAGTGACGATCAATTGATTAGCCGTCCCAATGAGTTGGTAAACTCATATGAAAACACTTGAAACCGAGTACCCAATCGCTTATGACTGACTGACGGGCGTCGAAACGTGTGAAAAGGCATTGGATGAACTTTACCAGCACCTTTGCATCATTAGCATTCTCCTTCTATAACCGTGTGCTTTCATATTCATGGAACTTGTACTGCTCCAACTCAAGAAAATGGCAGTTTCTTTCTAAAGCGAAAACCCTAGAATCCGTATTTAGTAGCTTCATCCCTCACAATATGCCTTATTCTCAAGCATGACATATAAATGAAAAGAGTTGCCATAAAATACTCGAAAATGAGAAGTGCCAATAGGATTCTTGAACGTAATTTGATAGGCCCAAACAGACTCATCGAGCGTGATTCACCGATCCTTCAGAGATTGATTGATTGGTTTTTAAAAAATCCACTTGAGCTCACGATTCTTCACTTCCTCCTGGCCGCATGCATGTGGGTGATGATCAATCGATTAGCTGTCCCAATGATTTGGCAAACTCATTTGAAAACACTCTGAAACTGAGTACCCAATCGCTTATGATCGATTGATGGGCGTCGAAACGTGTGAAAAGTCATTGGATGAACTTTACTAGCACCTTTGCATCATTACCATTCTCCTTGTATAATCGTGTGCTTTCATATGCATGGAACTTGTACTACTCCAACCCAAGAACATGGCACTTTCTTTCTAAAGCGGCAAGCCTAGCATCCATATTTAGTTGCTTCACCCCGCACAATATGCCTTATTCTCAAGCATGACATTTAAATGAAAGGAGTTGCCATAAACTACTCGAAAATGAGAAATGCCGATAGGAGTCTTGAACGCAACTTGATAGGCCCAAACAGACTCATCGATCGTGATTAACCGATCCTTCCGCGATTGATCGATTGGTTTTTAAAAAATCCACTTGAGCTCAAGATTCTTCACTTCCTCCCTGGCCGCATGCATGTGGGTGGTAAGCGATGATCAATTGATTAGCTGTCCCAATGAGTTGGCAAACTCATTTGAAAAAACTCTGAAACTGAGTACCCAATCGCTTATGACTAACTGATGGGCATCGAAACGTGTGAAAAGTCATTGGATGAACTTTACTAGCACCTTTGCATCATTAGCATTCTCCTTCTATAATCGTGTGCTTTCATATGCATGGCACTTGCATCGCTCCAACTCAAGAAAATGGCACTTTCTCTCTAAAGCAAAAACCCTAGCATCCATATTTAGTAGCTTCATCCCTCACAATATGCCTTATTCTCAAGCATGACATATAAATGAAAAGAGTTTCCATAAACTACTAAAAAATGAGAAGTGCCGATAGGAGTCTTGAACGTAATTTGATAGGCCCAAACGGACTCATCGAGCGTGATTCACAAATCCTTCGGCAGATTGATCGATTGGGTTGTAAAAAATCCACTTGAGCTCACGATTCTTCACTTCCTCCTGGCCGCATGCATGTGGGTGATGATCAATCGATTAGCTGTCCCAATGATTTGGCAAACTCATTTGAAAACACTCTGAAACTGAGTACCCAATCGCTTATGATCGATTGATGGGCGTCGAAACGTGTGAAAAGTCATTGGATGAACTTTACTAGCACCTTTGCATCATTACCATTCTCCTTGTATAATCGTGTGCTTTCATATGCATGGAACTTGTACTACTCCAACCCAAGAACATGGCACTTTCTTTCTAAAGCGGCAAGCCTAGCATCCATATTTAGTTGCTTCACCCCGCACAATATGCCTTATTCTCAAGCATGACATTTAAATGAAAGGAGTTGCCATAAACTACTCGAAAATGAGAAATGCCGATAGGAGTCTTGAACGCAACTTGATAGGCCCAAACGTACTCATCGATCGTGATTAACCAAATCCTTCCGCGATTGATCGATTGGTTTTTAAAAAATCCACTTGAGCTCAAGATTCTTCACTTCCTCCCGGCCGCATGCATGTGGGTGGTAAGCGATGATCAATTGATTAGCCGTCCCAATGAGTTGGCAAACTCATTTGAAAAACTCGAAACCGAGTACCCAATCGCTTATGACTAACCGATGGGCATCGAAACGTGTGAAAAGTCATTGGATGAACTTTACTAGCACCTTTGCATCATTAGCATTCTCCTTCTATAATCGTGTGCTTTCATATGCATGGCACTTGCAATCGCTCCAACTCAAGAAAATGGCACTTTCTCTCTAAAGCAAAAACCCTAGCATCCATATTTAGTAGCTTCATCCCTCACAATATGCCTTATTCTCAAGCATGACATATAAATGAAAAGAGTTTCCATAAACTACTAAAAAATGAGAAGTGCCGATAGGAGTCTTGAACGTAATTTGATAGGCCCAAACGGACTCATCGAGCGTGATTCACGATCCTTCGAGATTGATCGATTGGGTTGTAAAAAATCCACTTGAGCTCACGATTCTTCACTTCCTCCCGGCCGCATGCATGTGGGTGATGATCAATCGATTAGCTATTCCAATGAGTTGGGAAACTCATTTGAAACCACTCGAAACCGAGTACCCCAATCGCTTATGACCGAGTGACGGGCGTCGAAACGTGTGAAAAGGCATTGGATGAACTTTACCAAGCACCTTTGCATCATTACCATTCTCCTTCTATAATCGTGTGCTTTCATATGCATGGAACTTGTATCGCTCCAACTCAAGAAAATGGCACTTTCTTTCTAAAGCGAAAACCCTAGCATCCATATTTAGTAGCTTCATCCCTCACAATATGCCTTATTCTCAAGCATGACATATAAATGAAAAGAGTTGCCATAAACTACTCGAAAATGAGAAGTGCCGATAGGAGTCTTGAACGCAATTTGATAGGCCCAAACGGACTCATCGACCGTGATTCACCGCCTTTCCAAGATTGATCGATTGGTTTTTAAAAAATCCACTTGAGCTCAAGATTCTTCACTTCCTCCCGGCCGCATGCATGTGGGTGGTAAGTGACGATCAATTGATTAGCCGTCCCAATGAGTTGGTAAACTCATATGAAAACACTCCGAAACCGAGTACCCAATCGCTTATGACCGATCGACGGGCGTCGAAACGTGTGAAAAGGCATTGGATGAACTTTACCAAGCACCTTTGCATCATTAGCATTCTCCTTCTATAACCGTGTGCTTTCATATTCATGGAACTTGTACCGCTCCAACTCAAGAAAATGGCACTTTCTTTCTAAAGCGAAAACCCTAGAATCCGTATTTAGTAGCTTCATCCCTCACAATATGCCTTATTCTCAAGCATGACATATAAATGAAAAGAGTTGCCATAAAATACTCGAAAATGAGAAGTGCCAATAGGATTCTTGAACGTAATTTGATAGGCCCAAACGTACTCATCGAGCGTGATTCACCGATCCTTCGGAGATTGATTGATTGGTGTTTAAAAAATCCACTTGAGCTCACGATTCTTCACTTCCTCAAGGCCGCATGCATGTGGGTGATGATCAATCGATTAGCTGTCCCAATGATTTGGCAAACTCATTTGAAAACACTCTGAAACTGAGTACCCAATCGCTTATGACTGATTGATGGGCGTCGAAACGTGTGAAAAGTCATTGGATGAACTTTACTAGCACCTTTGCATCATTACCATTCTCCTTGTATAATCGTGTGCTTTCATATGCATGGAACTTGTACTACTCCAACCCAAGAACATGGCACTTTCTTTCTAAAGCGGCAAGCCTAGCATCCATATTTAGTTGCTTCGGCCCGCACAATATGCCTTATTCTCAAGCATGACATATAAATGAAAAGAGTTTCCATAAACTACTCGAAAATGAGAAATGCCGATAGGAGTCTTGAACGCAACTTGATAGGCCCAAACAGACTCATCGATCGTGATTAACCAGTCCTTCCGCGATTGATAGATTGGTTTTTAAAAAATCCACTTGAGCTCAAGATTCTTCACTTCCTCCTGGCCGCATGCATGTGGGTGGTAAGCGATGATATATTGATTAGCTGTCCCAATGATTTGGCAAACTCATTTGAAAACACTCTGAAACTGAGTACCCAATCGCTTATGACTGATTGATGGGCGTCGAAACGTGTGAAAAGTCATTGGATGAACTTTACTAGCACCTTTGCATCATTACCATTCTCCTTGTATAATCGTGTGCTTTCATATGCATGGAACTTGTACTACTCCAACCCAAGAACATGGCACTTTCTTTCTAAAGCGGCAAGCCTAGCATCCATATTTAGTTGCTTCACCCCGCACAATATGCCTTATTCTCAAGCATGACATTTAAATGAAAGGAGTTGCCATAAACTACTCGAAAATGAGAAATGCCGATAGGAGTCTTGAACGCAACTTGATAGGCCCAAACGTACTCATCGATCGTGATTAACCAAGTCCTTCCGCGATTGATCGATTGGTTTTTAAAAAATCCACTTGAGCTCAAGATTCTTCACTTCCTCCTGGCCGCATGCATGTGGGTAGTAAGCGATGATCAATTGATTAGCTGTCCCAATGAGTTGGCAAACTCATTTGAAAACACTCAAACCGAGTACCCAATCGCTTATGACTAACCGATGGGCATCGAAACGTGTGAAAAGTCATTGGATGAACTTTACTAAGCACCTTTGCATCATTAGCATTCTCCTTCTATAATCGTGTGCTTTCATATGCATGGCACTTGCACTCGCTCCAACTCAAGAAAATGGCACTTTCTCTCTAAAGCAAAAACCCCTAGCATCCATATTTAGTAGCTTCATCCCTCACAATATGCCTTATTCTCAAGCATGACATATAAATGAAAAGAGTTTCCATAAACTACTAAAAAATGAGAAGTGCCGATAGGAGTCTTGAACGTAATTTGATAGGCCCAAACGGACTCATCGAGCGTGATTCACAATCCTTCGAGATTGATCGATTGGGTTGTAAAAAATCCACTTGAGCTCACGATTCTTCACTTCCTCCCGGCCGCATGCATGTGGGTGATGATCAATCGATTAGCTATTCCAATGAGTTGGGAAACTCATTTGAAACCACTCGAAACCGAGTACCCCAATCGCTTATGACCGAGTGACGGGCGTCGAAACGTGTGAAAAGGCATTGGATGAACTTTACCAAGACCTTTGCATCATTACCATTCTCCTTCTATAATCGTGTGCTTTCATATGCATGGAACTTGTACTTGCTCCAACTCAAGAAAATGGCACTTTCTTTCTAAAGCGAAAACCCTAGCATCCATATTTAGTAGCTTCATCCCTCACAATATGCCTTATTCTCAAGCATGACATATAAATGAAAAGAGTTGCCATAAACTACTCGAAAATGAGAAGTGCCGATAGGAGTCTTGAACGCAATTTGATAGGCCCAAACGGACTCATCGACCGTGATTCACCGATCTTTTCCAAGATTGATCGATTGGTTTTTAAAAAATCCACTTGAGCTCAAGATTCTTCACTTCCTCCTCGGCCGCATGCATGTGGGTGGTAAGTGACGATCAATTGATTAGCCGTCCCAATGAGTTGGTAAACTCATATGAAAACACTCGAAACCGAGTACCCAATCGCTTATGACGATCGACGACGGCGTCGAAACGTGTGAAAAGGCATTGGATGAACTTTACCAAGCACCTTTGCATCATTAGCATTCTCCTTCTATAACCGTGTGCTTTCATATTCATGGAACTTGTACGCTCCAACTCAAGAAAATGGCGCTTTCTTTCTAAAGCGAAAACCCTAGAATCCGTATTTAGTAGCTTCATCCCTCACAATATGCCTTATTCTCAAGCATGACATATAAATGAAAAGAGTTGCCATAAAATACTCGAAAATGAGAAGTGCCAATAGGATTCTTGAACGTAATTTGATAGGCCCAAACGTACTCATCGAGCGTGATTCACCAAATCCTTCGAGATTGATTGATTGGTGTTTAAAAAATCCACTTGAGCTCACGATTCTTCACTTCCTCAAGGCCGCATGCATGTGGGTGATGATCAATCGATTAGCTGTCCCAATGATTTGGCAAACTCATTTGAAAACACTCTGAAACTGAGTACCCAATCGCTTATGACTGATTGATGGGCGTCGAAACGTGTGAAAAGTCATTGGATGAACTTTACTAGCACCTTTGCATCATTACCATTCTCCTTGTATAATCGTGTGCTTTCATATGCATGGAACTTGTACTACTCCAACCCAAGAACATGGCACTTTCTTTCTAAAGCGGCAAGCCTAGCATCCATATTTAGTTGCTTCGGCCCGCACAATATGCCTTATTCTCAAGCATGACATATAAATGAAAAGAGTTTCCATAAACTACTCGAAAATGAGAAATGCCGATAGGAGTCTTGAACGCAACTTGATAGGCCCAAACATACTCATCGATCGTGATTAACCGATCCTTCCGCGATTGATAGATTGGTTTTTAAAAAATCCACTTGAGCTCAAGATTCTTCACTTCCTCCTCGGCCGCATGCATGTGGGTGGTAAGCGATGATATATTGATTAGCCGTCCCAATGAGTTGGCAAACTCATTTGAAAACACTCGAAACCGAGTACCCAATCGCTTATGACCGATCGATGGGCATCGAAACGTGTGAAAAGTCATTGGATGAACTTTACTAAAACCTTTGCATCATTAGCATTCTCCTTCTATAATCGTGTGCTTTCATATGCATGGCACTTGCACTGCACCAACTCAAGAAAATGGCACTTTCTCTCTAAAGCGAAAACCCTAGCATCCATATTTAGTAGCTTCATCCCTCACAATATGCCTTATTCTCAAGCATGACATATAAATGAAAAGAGTTGCCATAAACTACTCGAAAATGAGAAGTGCCGATAGGAGTCTTGAACGCAATTTGATAGGCCCAAAACGGACTCATCGACCGTGATTCACCGATCCTTTTCCAAGATTGATCGATTGGTTTTTAAAAAATCCACTTGAGCTCAAGATTCTTCACTTCCTCCTGGCCGCATGCATGTGGGTGGTAAGTGACGATCAATTGATTAGCTGTCCCAATGAGTTGGTAAACTCATTTGAAAACACTACGGCGAGTACCCAATCGCTTATGACCGATCGACGGGCGTCGAAACGTGTGAAAAGGCATTGGATGAACTTTACCAGCACCTTTGCATCATTAGCATTCTCCTTCTATAATCGTGTGCTTTCATATTCATGGAACTTGTCTTGCTCCAACTCAAGAAAATGGCACTTTCTTTCTAAAGCGAAAACCCTAGCATCCGTATTTAGTAGCTTCATCCCTCACAATATGCCTTATTCTCAAGCATGACATATAAATGAAAAGAGTTGCCATAAAATACTCGAAAATGAGAAGTGCCAATAGGATTCTTGAACGTAATTTGATAGGCCCAAACGGACTCATCGAGCGTGATTCACCGATCCTTCGGAGATTGATTGATTGGTTTTTAAAAAATCCACTTGAGCTCACGATTCTTCACTTCCTCCGGCCGCATGCATGTGGGTGATGATCAATCGATTAGCTGTCCCAATGATTTGGCAAACTCATTTGAAAACACTCGAAACGAGTACCCAATCGCTTATGGTGATTGATGGGCGTCGAAACGTGTGAAAAGTCATTGGATGAACTTTACTAGCACCTTTGCATCATTACCATTCTCCTTGTATAATCGTGTGCTTTCATATGCATGGAACTTGTACTACTCCAACCCAAGAACATGGCACTTTCTTTCTAAAGCGGCAAGCCTAGCATCCATATTTAGTTGCTTCACCCCGCACAATATGCCTTATTCTCAAGCATGACATTTAAATGAAAGGAGTTGCCATAAACTACTCGAAAATGAGAAATGCCGATAGGAGTCTTGAACGCAACTTGATAGGCCCAAACGTACTCATCGATCGTGATTAACCGATCCTTCCGCGATTGATCGATTGGTTTTTAAAAAATCCACTTGAGCTCAAGATTCTTCACTTCCTCCGGCCGCATGCATGTGGGTGGTAAGCGATGATCAATTGATTAGCCGTCCCAATGAGTTGGCAAACTCATTTGAAAACACTCGGCGAGTACCCAATCGCTTATGAAGCGATGGGCATCGAAACGTGTGAAAAGTCATTGGATGAACTTTACTAGCACCTTTGCATCATTAGCATTCTCCTTCTATAATCGTGTGCTTTCATATGCATGGCACTTGTACTGCTCCAACTCAAGAAAATGGCACTTTCTTCTAAAGCGAAAACCCTAGCATCCATATTTAGTAGCTTCATCCCTCACAATATGCCTTATTCTCAAGCATGACATATAAATGAAAAGAGTTGCCATAAACTACTCGAAAATGAGAAGTGCGATAGGAGTCTTGAACGCAATTTGATAGGCCCAAACGGACTCATCGAGCGTGATTCACCAGTCCTTCCGAGATTGATCGATTGGTTTTTAAAAACTCCACTTGAGCTCAAGATTCTTCACTTCCTCTGGCCGCATGCATGTGGGTGGTAAGCGATGATCAATCGATTAGCTATGTCCCAATGAGATGGCAAACTCATTTGAAAACACTCTGAAACTGAGAACCCAATCGCTTATGACTGACTGACGGGCGTCGAAACGTGTGAAAAGGCATTGGATGAACTTTACCAGCACCTTTGCATCATTAGCATTCTCCTTCTATAATCGTGTGCTTTCATATGCATGGAACTTGTACTTGCTCCAACTCAAGAAAATGGCACTTTCTTTCTAAAGCGAAAACCCTAGCATCCATATTTAGTAGCTTCATCCCTCACAATATGCCTTATTCTCAAGCATGACATATAAATGAAAAGAGTTGCCATAAACTACTCGAAAATGAGAAGTGCCGATAGGAGTCTTGAACGCAATTTGATAGGCCCAAACAGACTCATCGAGCGTGATTCACCGATCCTTCCAAGATTGATCGATTGGTTTTTAAAAACTCCACTTGAGCTCAAGATTCTTCACTTCCTCCTGGCCGCATGCATGTGGGTGGTAAGCGATGATCAATCGATTAGATGTCCCAATGAGATGGCAAACTCATTTGAAAACACTACGAAGCGAGAACCCAATCGCTTATGAGTAGTGACGGGCGTCGAAACATGTGAAAAGGCATTGGATGAACTTTACCAGCACCTTTGCATCATTAGCATTCTCCTTCTATAATCGTGTGCTTTCATATGCATGGAACTTGTCTTGCTCCAACTCAAGAAAATGGCACTTTCTTTCTAAAGCGAAAACCCTAGCATCCATATTTAGTAGCTTCATCCCTCACAATATGCCTTATTCTCAAGCATGACATATAAATGAAAAGAGTTGCCATAAACTACTCGAAAATGAGAAGTGCCGATAGGAGTCTTGAACGCAATTTGATAGGCCCAAACGGACTCATCGAGCGTGATTCACCGGTCCTTCCGAGATTGATCGATTGGTTTTTAAAAAATCCACTTGAGCTCAAGATTCTTCACTTCCTCTGGCCGCATGCATGTGGGTGGTAAGCGATGATCAATCGATTAGCTGTCCCAATGAGTTGGCAAACTCATTTGAAAACACTCAAGCGAGTACCCAATCGCTTATAGTCGATTGACGGGCGTCGAAACGTGTGAAAAGGCATTGGATGAACTTTACTAGCACCTTTGCATCATTAGCATTCTCCTTGTATAATCGTGTGCTTTCATATGCATGGAACTTGTCTTGCTCCAACTCAAGAAAATGGCACTTTCTTTCTAAAGCGACAAGCCTAGCATCCATATTTAGTAGCTTCATCCCTCACAATATGCCTTATTCTCAAGCATGACATATAAATGAAAAGAGTTGCCATAAACTACTCGAAAATGAGAAATGCCGATAGGAGTCTTGAACGCAATTTGATAGGCCCAAACAGACTCATCGAGCGTGATTCACCAGTCCTTCCGAGATTGATCGATTGGTTTTTAAAAACTCCACTTGAGCTCAAGATTCTTCACTTCCTCTGGCCGCATGCATGTGGGTGGTAAGCGATGATCAATCGATTAGATGTCCCAATGAGTTGGCAAACTCATTTGAAAACACTACGGCGAGTACCCAATCGCTTATGGTAGTGATGGGCATCGAAACGTGTGAAAAGTCATTGGATGAACTTTACTAGCACCTTTGCATCATTAGCATTCTCCTTCTATAATCGTGTGCTTTCATATGCATGGAACTTATCTTGCTCCAACTCAAGAAAATGGCACTTTCTTTCTAAAGCGAAAACCCTAGCATCCATATTTAGTAGCTTCATCCCTCACAATATGCCTTATTCTCAAGCATGACATATAAATGAAAAGAGTTGCCATAAACTACTCGAAAATGAGAAGTGCCGATAGGAGTCTTGAACGTAATTTGATAGGCCCAAACAGACTCATCGAGCGTGATTCACCGATCCTTCGAGATTGATCGATTGGTTTTTAAAAAATCCACTTGAGCTCACGATTCTTCACTTCCTCCTGGCCGCATGCATGTGGGGTGATGATCAATCGATTAGCTATTCCAATGAGTTGGGAAACTCATTTGAAACCACTCACAAGCGAGTACCCCAATCGCTTATGATCGAGTGACGGGCGTCGAAACGTGTGAAAAGGCATTGGATGAACTTTACCAGCACCTTTGCATCATTACCATTCTCCTTCTATAATCGTGTGCTTTCATATGCATGGAACTTGTCTTGCTCCAACTCAAGAAAATGGCACTTTCTTTCTAAAGCGAAAACCCTAGCATCCATATTTAGTAGCTTCATCCCTCACAATATGCCTTATTCTCAAGCATGACATATAAATGAAAAGAGTTGCCATAAACTACTCGAAAATGAGAAGTGCCGATAGGAGTCTTGAACGCAATTTGATAGGCCCAAACAGACTCATCGACCGTGATTCACCAGTCCTTCCGAGATTGATCGATTGGTTTTAAAAAAATCCACTTGAGCTCAAGATTCTTCACTTCCTCCTGGCCGCATGCATGTGGGTGGTAAGTGATGATCAATTGATTAGCTGTCCCAATGAGTTGGTAAACTCATTTGAAAACACTACGAAGCGAGTACCCAATCGCTTATGATCGAGTGACGGGCGTCGAAACGTGTGAAAAGGCATTGGATGAACTTTACTAGCACCTTTGCATCATTAGCATTCTCCTTCTATAATCGTGTGCTTTCATATTCATGGAACTTATCTTGCTCCAACTCAAGAAAATGGCACTTTCTTTCTAAAGCGAAAACCCTAGCATCCATATTTAGTAGCTTCATCCCTCACAATATGCCTTATTCTCAAGCATGACATATAAATGAAAAGAGTTGCCATAAACTACTCGAAAATGAGAAGTGCCAATAGGATTCTTGAACGTAATTTGATAGGCCCAAACAGACTCATCGACCGTGATTCACCGATCCTTCGAGATTGATCGATTGGTTTTTAAAAACTCCACTTGAGCTCAGATTCTTCACTTCCTCTGGCCGCATGCATGTGGGTGGTAAGTGATGATCAATCGATTAGCTGTCCCAATGAGTTGGCAAACTCATTTGAAAACACTACGAGCGAGTACCCAATCGCTTATGAATAGGATCGATTGATGGGCGTCGAAACGTGTGAAAAGTCATTGGATGAACTTTACTAGCACCTTTGCATCATTAGCATTCTCCTTCTATAATCGTGTGCTTTCATACGCATGGAACTTGTACTCCTCCAACTCAAGAAAATGGCACTTTCTTTCTAAAGTGACAAGCCTAGCATCCATATTTAGTTGCTTCCCCCCGCACAATATGCCTTATTCTCAAGCATGACATATAAATGAAAAGAGTTTCCATAAACTACTCGAAAATGAGAAATGCCGATAGGAGTCTTGAACGCAATTTGATAGGCCCAAACAGACTCATCGAGCGTGATTCACCAGTCCTTCCGAGATTGATCGATTGGTTTTTAAAAACTCCACTTGAGCTCAAGATTCTTCACTTCCTCCTGGCCGCATGCATGTGGGTGGTAAGCGATGATCAATCGATTAGATGTCCCAATGAGTTGGCAAACTCATTTGAAAACACTCTGAAACTGAGTACCCAATCGCTTATGATAGTGATGGGCATCGAAACGTGTGAAAAGTCATTGGATGAACTTTACTAGCACCTTTGCATCATTAGCATTCTCCTTCTATAATCGTGTGCTTTCATATGCATGGAACTTGTCTTGCTCCAACTCAAGAAAATGGCACTTTCTTTCTAAAGCGAAAACCCTAGCATCCATATTTAGTAGCTTCATCCCTCACAATATGCCTTATTCTCAAGCATGACATATAAATGAAAAGAGTTGCCATAAACTACTCGAAAATGAGAAGTGCCGATAGGAGTCTTGAACGTAATTTGATAGGCCCAAACGTACTCATCGAGCGTGATTCACCAGTCCTTCAGAGATTGATCGATTGGTTTTTAAAAAATCCAATTGAGCTCACGATTCTTCACTTCCTCCGTGCCGCATGCATGTGGGTGATGATCAATCGATTAGCTATTCCAATGAGTTGGGATAGTCATTTGAAACCACTCTGAAACTGAGTACCCCAATCGCTTATGACTGAGTGACAGGCGTCGAAACGTGTGAAAAGGCATTGGATGAACTTTACCGGCACCTTTGCATCATTACCATTCTCCTTGTATAATCGTGTGCTTTCATATGCATGGAATCTTGTCTTGCTCCAACTCAAGAAAATGGCACTTTCTTTCTAAAGCGACAAGCCTAGCATCCATATTTAGTAGCTTCATCCCTCACAATATGCCTTATTCTCAAGCATGACATATAAATGAAAAGAGTTGCCATAAACTACTCGAAAATGAGAAGTGCCGATAGGAGTCTTGAACGCAATTTGATAGGCCCAAACGTACTCATCGAGCGTGATTCACCGATCCTTCCAAGATTGATCGATTGGTTTTTAAAAAATCCACTTGAGCTCAAGATTCTTCACTTCCTCGGCCGCATGCATGTGGGTGGTAAGTGATGATCAATTGATTAGCTGTCCCAATGAGTTGGTAAACTCATATGAAAACACTCGAAAGCGAGTACCCAATCGCTTATGGACCGAGTCGACGGGCGTCGAAACGTGTGAAAAGGCATTGGATGAACTTTACCAGCACCTTTGCATCATTAGCATTCTCCTTCTATAATCGTGTGCTTTCATATGCATGGAAATTGTACTGCTCCAACTCAAGAAAATGGCACTTTCTTTCTAAAGCGAAAACCCTAGAATCCATATTTAGTAGCTTCATCCCTCACAATATGCCTTATTCTCAAGCATGACATATAAATGAAAAGAGTTGCCATAAACTACTCGAAAATGAGAAGTGCCGATAGGATTCTTGAACGTAATTTGATAGGCCCAAACGGACTCATCGAGCGTGATTCACCGATCCTTCGGAGATTGATCGATTGGTTTTTAAAAAATCCACTGAGCTCACGATTCTTCACTTCCTCAGGCCGCATGCATGTGGGTGATGATCAATCGATTAGCTGTCCCAATGAGTTGGCAAACTCATTTGAAAACACTACGGCGAGTACCCAATCGCTTATGACTGATTGATGGGCGTCGAAACGTGTGAAAAGTCATTGGATGAACTTTACTAGCACCTTTGCATCATTACCATTCTCCTTGTATAATCGTGTGCTTTCATATGCATGGAACTTGTCCTACTCCAACCCAAGAACATGGCACTTTCTTTCTAAAGCGGCAACCCTAGCATCCATATTTAGTAGCTTCGTCCCTCACAATATGCCTTATTCTCAAGCATGACATATAAATGAAAAGAGTTTCCATAAACTACTCGAAAATGAGAAATGCCGATAGGAGTCTTGAACGCAATTGATAGGCCCAAACGTACTCATCGATCGTGATTACCGATCCTTCCGCGATTGATAGATTGGTTTTTAAAAAATCCACTTGAGCTCAAGATTCTTCACTTCCTCCCGGCCGCATGCATGTGGGTGGTAAGCGATGATATATTGATTAGCGTCCCAATGAGTTGGGAAACTCATTTGAAAACACTCGAAACCGAGTACCCAATCGCTTATGACCGAGTGATGGGCATCGAAACGTGTGAAAAGTCATTGGATGAACTTTACTAAAACCTTTGCATCATTAGCATTCTCCTTCTATAATCGTGTGCTTTCATATGCATGGAACTTGTCACCGCTCCAACTCAAGAAAATGGCACTTTCTTTCTAAAGCGAAAACCCTAGCATCCATATTTAGTAGCTTCATCCCTCACAATATGCCTTATTCTCAAGCATGACATATAAATGAAAAGAGTTGCCATAAACTACTCGAAAATGAGAAGTGCCGATAGGAGTCTTGAACGCAATTTGATAGGCCCAAACGTACTCATCGACCGTGATTCACCGCTCCTTCCAAGATTGATCGATTGGTTTTTAAAAAATCCACTTGAGCTCAAGATTCTTCACTTCCTCCTGGCCGCATGCATGTGGGTGGTAAGTGATGATCAATTGATTAGCTGTCCCAATGAGTTGGTAAACTCATATGAAAACACTCTGAAACTGAGTACCCAATCGCTTATGATCGATCGACGGGCGTCGAAACGTGTGAAAAGGCATTGGATGAACTTTACCAGCACCTTTGCATCATTAGCATTCTCCTTCTATAACCGTGTGCTTTCATATTCATGGAACTTGTATCTTGCTCCAACTCAAGAAAATGGCGCTTTCTTTCTAAAGCGAAAACCCTAGAATCCGTATTTAGTAGCTTCATCCCTCACAATATGCCTTATTCTCAAGCATGACATATAAATGAAAAGAGTTGCCATAAAATACTCGAAAATGAGAAGTGCCAATAGGATTCTTGAACGTAATTTGATAGGCCCAAACAGACTCATCGAGCGTGATTCACCAGTCCTTCAGAGATTGATTGATTGGTTTTTAAAAAATCCACTTGAGCTCACGATTCTTCACTTCCTCCCGGCCGCATGCATGTGGGTGATGATCAATCGATTAGCTGTCCCAATGATTTGGCAAACTCATTTGAAAACACTCGAAACCGAGTACCCAATCGCTTATGACCGATTGATGGGCGTCGAAACGTGTGAAAAGTCATTGGATGAACTTTACTAGCACCTTTGCATCATTACCATTCTCCTTGTATAATCGTGTGCTTTCATATGCATGGAACTTGTACTACTCCAACCCAAGAACATGGCACTTTCTTTCTAAAGCGGCAAGCCTAGCATCCATATTTAGTTGCTTCACCCCGCACAATATGCCTTATTCTCAAGCATGACATTTAAATGAAAGGAGTTGCCATAAACTACTCGAAAATGAGAAATGCCGATAGGAGTCTTGAACGCAACTTGATAGGCCCAAACAGACTCATCGATCGTGATTAACCAGTCCTTCCGCGATTGATCGATTGGTTTTTAAAAAATCCACTTGAGCTCAAGATTCTTCACTTCCTCCCGGCCGCATGCATGTGGGTGGTAAGCGATGATCAATTGATTAGCTGTCCCAATGAGTTGGCAAACTCATTTGAAAAACTCGAAACCGAGTACCCAATCGCTTATGACTAAGCGATGGGCATCGAAACGTGTGAAAAGTCATTGGATGAACTTTACTAGCACCTTTGCATCATTAGCATTCTCCTTCTATAATCGTGTGCTTTCATATGCATGGCACTTGCACTGCTCCAACTCAAGAAAATGGCACTTTCTCTCTAAAGCAAAAACCCTAGCATCCATATTTAGTAGCTTCATCCCTCACAATATGCCTTATTCTCAAGCATGACATATAAATGAAAAGAGTTTCCATAAACTACTAAAAAATGAGAAGTGCCGATAGGAGTCTTGAACGTAATTTGATAGGCCCAAACGGACTCATCGAGCGTGATTCACAAATCCTTCAGAGATTGATCGATTGGGTTGTAAAAAATCCACTTGAGCTCACGATTCTTCACTTCCTCCTGGCCGCATGCATGTGGGTGATGATCAATCGATTAGCTATTCCAATGAGTTGGGAAACTCATTTGAAACCACTCTGAAACTGAGTACCCCAATCGCTTATGACTGAGTGACGGGCGTCGAAACGTGTGAAAAGGCATTGGATGAACTTTACCAGCACCTTTGCATCATTACCATTCTCCTTCTATAATCGTGTGCTTTCATATGCATGGAACTTGTACTGCTCCAACTCAAGAAAATGGCACTTTCTTTCTAAAGCGAAAACCCTAGCATCCATATTTAGTAGCTTCATCCCTCACAATATGCCTTATTCTCAAGCATGACATATAAATGAAAAGAGTTGCCATAAACTACTCGAAAATGAGAAGTGCCGATAGGAGTCTTGAACGCAATTTGATAGGCCCAAACAGACTCATCGACCGTGATTCACCAGTCTTTCCAAGATTGATCGATTGGTTTTTAAAAAATCCACTTGAGCTCAAGATTCTTCACTTCCTCCTGGCCGCATGCATGTGGGTGGTAAGTGACGATCAATTGATTAGCTGTCCCAATGAGTTGGTAAACTCATATGAAAACACTCTGAAACTGAGTACCCAATCGCTTATGACTGACTGACGGGCGTCGAAACGTGTGAAAAGGCATTGGATGAACTTTACCAGCACCTTTGCATCATTAGCATTCTCCTTCTATAACCGTGTGCTTTCATATTCATGGAACTTGTACTGCTCCAACTCAAGAAAATGGCACTTTCTTTCTAAAGCGAAAACCCTAGAATCCGTATTTAGTAGCTTCATCCCTCACAATATGCCTTATTCTCAAGCATGACATATAAATGAAAAGAGTTGCCATAAAATACTCGAAAATGAGAAGTGCCAATAGGATTCTTGAACGTAATTTGATAGGCCCAAACAGACTCATCGAGCGTGATTCACCAGTCCTTCAGAGATTGATTGATTGGTGTTTAAAAAATCCACTTGAGCTCACGATTCTTCACTTCCTCAAGGCCGCATGCATGTGGGTGATGATCAATCGATTAGCTGTCCCAATGATTTGGCAAACTCATTTGAAAACACTCTGAAACTGAGTACCCAATCGCTTATGACTGATTGATGGGCGTCGAAACGTGTGAAAAGTCATTGGATGAACTTTACTAGCACCTTTGCATCATTACCATTCTCCTTGTATAATCGTGTGCTTTCATATGCATGGAACTTGTACTACTCCAACCCAAGAACATGGCACTTTCTTTCTAAAGCGGCAAGCCTAGCATCCATATTTAGTTGCTTCGGCCCGCACAATATGCCTTATTCTCAAGCATGACATATAAATGAAAAGAGTTTCCATAAACTACTCGAAAATGAGAAATGCCGATATAGGAGTCTTGAACGCAACTTGATAGGCCCAAACGGACTCATCGATCGTGATTAACCAAGTCCTTCCGCGATTGATAGATTGGTTTTTAAAAAATCCACTTGAGCTCAAGATTCTTCACTTCCTCCTGGCCGCATGCATGTGGGTGGTAAGCGATGATATATTGATTAGCTGTCCCAATGAGTTGGCAAACTCATTTGAAAACACTCTGAAACTGAGTACCCAATCGCTTATGACTGACTGATGGGCATCGAAACGTGTGAAAAGTCATTGGATGAACTTTACTAAAACCTTTGCATCATTAGCATTCTCTTTCTATAATCGTGTGCTTTCATATGCATGGCACTTGCACTGCACCAACTCAAGAAAATGGCACTTTCTCTCTAAAGCGAAAACCCTAGCATCCATATTTAGTAGCTTCATCCCTCACAATATGCCTTATTCTCAAGCATGACATATAAATGAAAAGAGTTGCCTTAAACTACTCAAAAATGAGAAGTGCCGATAGGAGTCTTGAACGTAATTTGATACGCCCAAACAGACTCATCGAGCGTGATTCACAGTCCTTCAGAGATTGATCGATTGGGTTGTAAAAAATCCACTTGAGCTCACGATTCTTCACTTCCTCCTGGCCGCATGCATGTGGGTGATGATCAATCGATTAGCTATTCCAATGAGTTGGGAAACTCATTTGAAACCACTCGAAACTGAGTACCCCAATCGCTTATGACTGAGTGACGGGCGTCGAAACGTGTGAAAAGGCATTGGATGAACTTTACCAGCACCTTTGCATCATTACCATTCTCCTTCTATAATCGTGTGCTTTCATATGCATGGAACTTGTACTGCTCCAACTCAAGAAAATGGCACTTTCTTTCTAAAGCGAAAACCCTAGCATCCATATTTAGTAGCTTCATCCCTCACAATATGCCTTATTCTCAAGCATGACATATAAATGAAAAGAGTTGCCATAAACTACTCGAAAATGAGAAGTGCCGATAGGAGTCTTGAACGCAATTTGATAGGCCCAAACGGACTCATCGACCGTGATTCACCAGGTCCTTCCGAGATTGATCGATTGGTTTTAAAAAATCCACTTGAGCTCAAGATTCTTCACTTCCTCCCGGCCGCATGCACGTGGGTGGTAAGTGATGATCAATTGATTAGCCGTCCCAATGAGTTGGTAAACTCATTTGAAAACACTCGAAACCGAGTACCCAATCGCTTATGACTGATCGACGGGCGTCGAAACGTGTGAAAAGGCATTGGATGAACTTTACCAGCACCTTTGCATCATTAGCATTCTCCTTCTATAATCGTGTGCTTTCATATTCATGGAACTTGTACTGCTCCAACTCAAGAAAATTGCAGTTTCTTTCTAAAGCGAAAACCCTAGAATCCATATTTAGTAGCTTCATCCCTCACAATATGCCTTATTCTCAAGCATGACATATAAATGAAAAGAGTTGCCATAAAATACTCGAAAATGAGAAGTGCCAATAGGATTCTTGAACGTAATTTGATAGGCCCAAACAGACTCATCGAGCGTGATTCACCAGTCCTTCAGAGATTAATTGATTGGTTTTTTAAAAATCCACTTGAGCTCACGATTCTTCACTTCCTCCTGGCCGCATGCATGTGGGTGATGATCAATCGATTAGCTGTCCCAATGAGTTGGCAAACTCATTTGAAAACACTCTGAAACCGAGTACCCAATCGCTTATGATCGATTGATGGGCGTCGAAACGTGTGAAAAGTCATTGGATGAACTTTACTAGCACCTTTGCATCATTACCATTCTCCTTGTATAATCGTGTGCTTTCATATGCATGGAACTTGTACTACTCCAACCCAAGAAAATGGCACTTTCTTTCTAAAGTGGCAAGCCTAGCATCCATATTTAGTTGCTTCACCCCGCACAATATGCCTTATTCTCAAGCATGACATATAAATGAAAAGAGTTGCCATAAACTACTCGAAAACGAGAAATGCCGATAGGAGTCTTGAACGCAACTTGATAGGCCCAAACAGACTCATCGATCGTGATTAACCAGTCCTTCCGCGATTGGTCGATTGGTTTTTAAAAAATCCACTTGAGCTCAAGATTCTTCACTTCCTCCTGGCCGCATGCATGTGGGCGGTAAGCGATGATCAATTGATTAGCTGTCCCAATGAGTTGGCAAACTCATTTGAAAACACTCTGAAACTGAGTACCCAATCGCTTATGACCGATCGATGGGCATCGAAACGTGTGAAAAGTCATTGGATGAACTTTACTAGCACCTTTGCATCATTAGCATTCTCCTTCTATAATCGTGTGCTTTCATATGCATGGCACTTGCACTGCTCCAACTCAAGAAAACGACACTTTCTCTCTAAAGCAAAAACCCTAGCATCCATATTTAGTAGCTTCATCCCTCACAATATGCCTTATTCTCAAGCATGACATATAAATGAAAAGAGTTGCCATAAACTACTCAAAAATGAGAAGTGCCGATAGGAGTCTTGAACGTAATTTGATATGCCCAAACAGACTCATCCAGCGTGATTCACAGTCCTTCAGAGATTGATCGATTGGGTTTTAAAAAATCCACTTGCGCTCACGATTCTTCACTTCCTCCTGGCCACATGCATGTGGGTGATGATCAATCTATTAGCTATTCCAATGAGTTGGGAAACTCATTTGAAACCACTCTGAAACTGAGTACCCCAATCGCTTATGACTGAGTGACGGGCGTCGAAACGTGTGAAAAGGCATTGGATGAACTTTACCAGCACCTTTGCATCATTACCATTCTCCTTCTATAATCGTGTGCTTTCATATGCATGGAACTTGTACTTGCTCCAACTCAAGAAAATGGCACTTTCTTTCTAAAGCGAAAACCCTAGCATCCATATTTAGTAGCTTCATCCCTCACATTATGCCTTATTCTCAAGCATGACATATAAATGAAAAGAGTTGCCATAAACTACTCGAAAATGAGAAGTGCCGATAGGAGTCTTGAACGCAATTTGATAGGCCCAAACAGACTCATCGACCGTGATTCACCAGTCCTTCCAAGATTGATCGATTGGTTTTTAAAAAATCCACTTGAGCTCAAGATTCTTCACCGCCTCCCGGCCGCATGCATGTGGGTGGTAAGTGATGATCAATTGATTAGCTGTCCCAATGAGTTGGTAAATTCATTTGAAAACACTTGAAACTGAGTACCCAATCGCTTATGACTGACTGACGGGCGTCGAAACGTGTGAAAAGGCATTGGATGAACTTTACCAGCACCTTTGCATCATTAGCATTCTCCTTCTATAATCATGTGCTTTCATATTCATGGAACTTGTACTGCTCCAACTCAAGAAAATGGCAGTTTCTTTCTAAAGCGAAAACCCTATCATCCATATTTAGTAGCTTCATCCCTCACAATATGCCTTATTCTTAAGCATGACATATAAATGAAAAGAGTTGCCATAAAATACTCAAAAATGAGAAGTGCCAATAGGATTCTTGAACGTAATTTGATAGGCCCAAACAGACTCATCGAGCGTGATTCACCGATCCTTCAGAGATTGATTGATTGGTTTTTAAAAAATCCACTTGAGCTCACGATTCTTCACTTCCTCCTGGCCGCATGCATGTGGGTGATGATCAATCGATTAGCTGTCCCAATGAGTTGGCAAACTCATTTAAAAACACTCTGAAACTGAGTACCCAATCGCTTATGACTGATTGATGGGCGTCGAAACGTGTGAAAAGTCATTGGATGAACTTTACTAGCACCTTTGCATCATTACCATTCTCCTTGTATAATCGTGTGCTTTCATATGCATGGAACTTGTACTACTCCAACCCAAGAACATGGCACTTTCTTTCTAAAGCGGCAAGCCTAGCATCCATATTTGGTTGCTTCACCCCGCACAATATGCCTTATTCTCAAGCATGACATATAAATGAAAAGAGTTGCCATAAACTACTCAAAAATGAGAAGTGCCGATAGGAGTCTTGAACGTAATTTGATAGGCCCAAACAGACTCATCGAGCGTGATTCACAGTCCTTCAGAGATTGATCGATTGGGTTTTAAAAAATCCACTTGAGCTCACGATTCTTCACTTCCTCCTGGCCACATGCATGTGGGTGATGATCAATCTATTAGCTATTCCAATGAGTTGGGAAACTCATTTGAAACCACTCTGAAACTGAGTACCCCAATCGCTTATGACCGAGTGACGGGCGTCGAAACGTGTGAAAAGGCATTGGATGAACTTTACCAGCACCTTTGCATCATTACCATTCTCCTTCTATAATCGTGTGCTTTCATATGCATGGAACTTGTACTTGCTCCAACTCAAGAAAATGGCACTTTCTTTCTAAAGCGAAAACCCTAGCATCCATATTTAGTAGCTTCATCCCTCACATTATGCCTTATTCTCAAGCATGACATATAAATGAAAAGAGTTGCCATAAACTACTCGAAAATGAGAAGTGCCGATAGGAGTCTTGAACACAATTTGATAGGCCCAAACAGACTCATCGACCGTGATTCACCAGTCCTTCCAAGATTGATCGATTGGTTTTTAAAAAATCCACTTGAGCTCAAGATTCTTCACTGCCTCCTGGCCGCATGCATGTGGGTGGTAAGTGATGATCAATTGATTAGCTGTCCCAATGAGTTGGTAAATTCATTTGAAAACACTCTAAACCGAGTACCCAATCGCTTATGACCGATCGACGGGCGTCGAAACGTGTGAAAAGGCATTGGATGAACTTTACCAGCACCTTTGCATCATTAGCATTCTCCTTCTATAATCGTGTGCTTTCATATTCATGGAACTTGTACTGCTCCAACTCAAGAAAATGGCACTTTCTTTCTAAAGCGAAAACCCTAGCATCCATATTTAGTAGCTTCATCCCTCACAATATGCCTTATTCTTAAGCATGACATATAAATGAAAAGAGTTGCCATAAAATACTCAAAAATGAGAAGTGCCAATAGGATTCTTGAACGTAATTTGATAGGCCCAAACAGACTCATCGAGCGTGATTCACCAGTCCTTCAGAGATTGATTGATTGGTTTTTAAAAAATCCACTTGAGCTCACGATTCTTCACTTCCTCCTGGCCGCATGCATGTGGGTGATGATCAATCGATTAGCTGTCCCAATGAGTTGGCAAACTCATTTAAAAACACTCTGAAACTGAGTACCCAATCGCTTATGACTGATTGATGGGCGTCGAAACGTGTGAAAAGTCATTGGATGAACTTTACTAGCACCTTTGCATCATTACCATTCTCCTTGTATAATTGTGTGCTTTCATATGCATGGAACTTGTACTACTCCAACCCAAGAACATGGCACTTTCTTTCTAAAGCGGCAAGCCTAGCATCCATATTTGGTTGGTTCACCCCGCACAATATGCCTTATTCTCAAGCATGACATATAAATGAAAAGAGTTGCCATAAACTACTCAAAAATGAGAAGTGCCGATAGGAGTCTTGAACGTAATTTGATAGGCCCAAACAGACTCATCGAGCGTGATTCACAGTCCTTCAGAGATTGATCGATTGGGTTTTAAAAAATCCACTTGAGCTCACGATTCTTCACTTCCTCCTGGCCACATGTGGGTGGGTGATGATCAATTTATTAGCTATTCCAATGAGTTGGGAAACTCATTTGAAACCACTGAAAACCGAGTACCCCAATCGCTTATGACCGAGTGACGGGCGTCGAAACGTGTGAAAAGGCATTGGATGAACTTTACCAAGCACCTTTGCATCATTACCATTCTCCTTCTATAATCGTGTGCTTTCATATGCATGGAACTTGTATGCTCCAACTCAAGAAAATGGCACTTTCTTTCTAAAGCGAAAACCCTAGCATCCATATTTAGTAGCTTCATCCCTCACATTATGCCTTATTCTCAAGCATGACATATAAATGAAAAGAGTTGCCATAAACTACTCGAAAATGAGAAGTGCCGATAGGAGTCTTGAACACAATTTGATAGGCCCAAACAGACTCATCGACCGTGATTCACCAGTCCTTCCAAGATTGATCGATTGGTTTTTTAAAAATCCACTTGAGCTCAAGATTCTTCACTGCCTCCTGGCCGCATGCATGTGGGTGGTAAGTGATGATCAATTGATTAGTCGTCCCAATGAGTTGGTAAATTCATTTGAAAACACTCGAAACCGAGTACCCAATCGCTTATGACCCTGACGACGGGCGTCGAAACGTGTGAAAAGGCATTGGATGAACTTTACCAAAGACCTTTGCATCATTAGCATTCTCCTTCTATAATCGTGTGCTTTCATATTCATGGAACTTGTCTGCTCCAACTCAAGAAAATGGCACTTTCTTTCTAAAGCGAAAACCCTAGCATCCATATTTAGTAGCTTCATCCCTCACAATATGCCTTATTCTCAAGCATGACATATAAATGAAAAGAGTTGCCATAAAATACTCGAAAATGAGAAGTGCCAATAGGATTCTTGAACGTAATTTGATAGGCCCAAACGGACTCATCGAGCGTGATTCACCGATCCTTCGAGATTGATTGATTGGTTTTTAAAAAATCCACTTGAGCTCACGATTCTTCACTTCCTCCTGGCCGCATGCATGTGGGTGATGATCAATTGATTAGGTGTCCCAATGAGTTGGCAAACTCATTTGAAAACACTCTGAAACTGAGTACCCAATCGCTTATGACTGACTGATGGGCGTCGAAACGTGTGAAAAGTCATTGGATGAACTTTACTAGCACCTTTGCATCATTACCATTCTCCTTGTATAATCGTGTGCTTTCATATGCATGGAACTTGTACTACTCCAACCCAAGAAAATGGCACTTTCTTTCTAAAGCGGCAAGCCTAGCATCCATATTTAGTTGCTTCACCCCGCACAATATGCCTTATTCTCAAGCATGACATATAAATGAAAAGAGTTGCCATAAACTACTCGAAAATGAGAAATGCCGATAGGAGTCTTGAACGCAACTTGATAGGCCCAAACAGACTCATCGATCGTGATTAACCGATCTTCCGCAATTGATCGATTGGTTTTTAAAAAATCCACTTGAGCTCAAGATTCTTCACTTCCTCCGGCCGCATGCATGTGGGTGGTGATCAATCGATTAGCTATTCCAATGAGTTGGGAAACTCATTTGAAACCACTGAAACCGAGTACCCCAATCGCTTATGACCGAGTGACGGGCGTCGAAACGTGTGAAAAGGCATTGGATGAACTTTACCAACCTTTGCATCATTACCATTCTCCTTCTATAATCATGTGCTTTCATATGCATGGAACTTGTACTTGCTCCAACTCAAGAAAATGGCACTTTCTTTCTAAAGCGAAAACCCTAGCATCCATATTTAGTAGCTTCATCCCTCACAATATGCCTTATTCTCAAGCATGACATATAAATGAAAAGAGTTGGCATAAACTACTCGAAAATGAGAAGTGCCGATAGGAGTCTTGAACGCAATTTGATAGGCCCAAACAAACTCATCGACCGTGATTCACCAGTCCTTCCAAGATTGATCGATTGGTTTTTAAAAAATCCACTTGAGCTCAAGATTCTTCACTTCCTCCTGGCCGCATGCATGTGGGTGGTAAGTGATGATCAATTGATTAGTCGTCCCAATGAGTTGGTAAACTCATTTGAAAACACTCGAAACCGAGTACCCAATCGCTTATGACGATCGACGGGCGTCGAAACGTGCGAAAAGGCATTGGATGAACTTTACAAGCACCTTTGCATCATTAGCATTCTCCTTCTATAATCGTGTGCTTTCATATTCATGGAACTTGTACTTGCTCCAACTCAAGAAAATGGCGAGTTTCTTTCTAAAGCGAAAACCCTAGAATCCATATTTAGTAGCTTCATCCCTCACAATATGCCTTATTCTCAAGCATGACATATAAATGAAAAGAGTTGCCATAAAATACTCGAAAATGAGAAGTGCCAATAGGATTCTTGAACGTAATTTGATAGGCCCAAACAGACTCATCGAGCGTGATTCACCAGTCCTTCAGAGATTGATTGATTGGTTTTTAAAAAATCCACTTGAGCTCACGATTCTTCACTTCCTCCTGGCCGCATGCATGTGGGTGATGATCAATCGATTAGCTGTCCCAATGAGTTGGCAAACTCATTTGAAAACACTCCGAACGCGAGTACCCAATCGCTTATGATCGATTGATGGGCGTCGAAACGTGTGAAAAGTCATTGGATGAACTTTACTAGCACCTTTGCATCATTAGCATTCTCCTTCTATAATCGTGTGCTTTCATATGCATGGCACTTGTACCTTCCAACTCAAGAAAATGGCACTTTCTCTCTAAAGCAAAAACCCTAGCATCCATATTTAGTAGCTTCATCCCTCACAATATGCCTTATTCTCAAGCATGACATATAAATGAAAAGAGTTGCCATAAACTACTCAAAAATGAGAAGTGCCGATAGGAGTCTTGAACGTAATTTGATAGGCCCAAATAGACTCATCGAGCGTGATTCACAGTCCTTCGAGATTGATCGATTGGGTTTTAAAAAATCCACTTGAGCTCACGATTCTTCACTTCCTCCGGCCACATGCATGTGGGTGATGATCAATCTATTAGCTATTCCAATGAGTTGGGAAACTCATTTGAAACCACTCTAAACCGAGTACCCCAATCGCTTATGATCGAGTGACGGGCGTCGAAACGTGTGAAAAGGCATTGGATGAACTTTACCAGCACCTTTGCATCATTACCATTCTCCTTCTATAATCGTGTGCTTTCATATGCATGGAACTTGTCTTGCTCCAACTCAAGAAAATGGCACTTTCTTTCTAAAGCGAAAACCCTAGCATCCATATTTAGTAGCTTCATCCCTCACATTATGCCTTATTCTCAAGCATGACATATAAATGAAAAGAGTTGCCATAAACTACTCGAAAATGAGAAGTGCCGATAGGAGTCTTGAACACAATTTGATAGGCCCAAACAGACTCATCGACCGTGATTCACCGATCCTTCCAAGATTGATCGATTGGTTTTTAAAAAATCCACTTGAGCTCAAGATTCTTCACTTCCTCGGCCGCATGCATGTGGGTGGTAAGTGATGATCAATTGATTAGCTGTCCCAATGAGTTGGTAAATTCATTTGAAAACACTCGAAACCGAGTACCCAATCGCTTATGACCGATCGACGGGCGTCGAAACGTGTGAAAAGGCATTGGATGAACTTTACCAACACCTTTGCATCATTAGCATTCTCCTTCTATAATCGTGTGCTTTCATATTCATGGAACTTGTCTTGCTCCAACTCAAGAAAATGGCAGTTTCTTTCTAAAGCGAAAACCCTAGCATCCATATTTAGTAGCTTCATCCCTCACAATATGCCTTATTCTTAAGCATGACATATAAATGAAAAGAGTTGCCATAAAATACTCAAAAATGAGAAGTGCCAATAGGATTCTTGAACGTAATTTGATAGGCCCAAACAGACTCATCGAGCGTGATTCACCAGTCCTTCGAGAGATTGATTGATTGGTTTTTAAAAAATCCACTTGAGCTCACGATTCTTCACTTCCTCCGGCCGCATGCATGTGGGTGATGATCAATCGATTAGCTGTCCCAATGAGTTGGCAAACTCATTTAAAAACACTCGAAACCGAGTACCCAATCGCTTATGACCGATTGATGGGCGTCGAAACGTGTGAAAAGTCATTGGATGAACTTTACTAGCACCTTTGCATCATTACCATTCTCCTTGTATAATCGTGTGCTTTCATATGCATGGAACTTGTACTACTCCAACCCAAGAACATGGCACTTTCTTTCTAAAGCGGCAAGCCTAGCATCCATATTTGGTTGGTTCACCCCGCACAATATGCCTTATTCTCAAGCATGACATATAAATGAAAAGAGTTGCCATAAACTACTCAAAAATGAGAAGTGCCGATAGGAGTCTTAAACGTAATTTGATAGGCCCAAACAGACTCATCGAGCGTGATTCACAGTCCTTCAGAGATTGATCGATTGGGTTTTAAAAAATCCACTTGAGCTCACGATTCTTCACTTCCTCCTGGCCACATGCATGTGGGTGATGATCAATCTATTAGCTATTCCAATGAGTTGGGAAACTCATTTGAAACCACTCTGAAACTGAGTACCCCAATCGCTTATGACTGAGTGACGGGCGTCGAAACGTGTGAAAAGGCATTGGATGAACTTTACCAGCACCTTTGCATCATTACCATTCTCCTTCTATAATCGTGTGCTTTCATATGCATGGAACTTGTTCTGCTCCAACTCAAGAAAATGGCACTTTCTTTCTAAAGCGAAAACCCTAGCATCCATATTTAGTAGCTTCATCCCTCACATTATGCCTTATTCTCAAGCATGACATATAAATGAAAAGAGTTGCCATAAACTACTCGAAAATGAGAAGTGCCGATAGGAGTCTTGAACACAATTTGATAGGCCCAAACAGACTCATCGACCGTGATTCACCAGTCCTTCCAAGATTGATCGATTGGTTTTTAAAAATCCACTTGAGCTCAAGATTCTTCACTTCCTCGGCCGCATGCATGTGGGTGGTAAGTGATGATCAATTGATTAGCTGTCCCAATGAGTTGGTAAATTCATTTGAAAACACTCGAAACCGAGTACCCAATCGCTTATGATCGATCGACGGGCGTCGAAACGTGTGAAAAGGCATTGGATGAACTTTACCAGCACCTTTGCATCATTAGCATTCTCCTTCTATAATCGTGTGCTTTCATATTCATGGAACTTGTACTGCTCCAACTCAAGAAAATGGCACTTTCTTTCTAAAGCGAAAACCCTAGCATCCATATTTAGTAGCTTCATCCCTCACAATATGCCTTATTCTCAAGCATGACATATAAATGAAAAGAGTTGCCATAAAATACTCGAAAATGAGAAGTGCCAATAGGATTCTTGAACGTAATTTGATAGGCCCAAACAGACTCATCGAGCGTGATTCACCAGTCCTTCAGAGATTGATTGATTGGTTTTTAAAAAATCCACTTGAGCTCACGATTCTTCACTTCCTCCTGGCCGCATGCATGTGGGTGATGATCAATTGATTAGGTGTCCCAATCAGTTGGCAAACTCATTTGAAAACACTCTGAAACTGAGTACCCAATCGCTTATGACTCGATTGATGGGCGTCGAAACGTGTGAAAAGTCATTGGATGAACTTTACTAGCACCTTTGCATCATTACCATTCTCCTTGTATAATCGTGTGCTTTCATATGCATGGAACTTGTACTACTCCAACCCAAGAAAATGGCACTTTCTTTCTAAAGCGGCAAGCCTAGCATCCATATTTAGTTGCTTCACCCCGCACAATATGCCTTATTCTCAAGCATGACATATAAATGAAAAGAGTTGCCATAAACTACTCGAAAATGAGAAATGCCGATAGGAGTCTTGAACGCAACTTGATAGGCCCAAACAGACTCATCGATCGTGATTAACCAGACCTTCCGCAATTGATCGATTGGTTTTTAAAAAATCCACTTGAGCTCAAGATTCTTCACTTCCTCCTGGCCGCATGCATGTGGGCGGTGATCAATCGATTAGCTATTCCAATGAGTTGGGAAACTCATTTGAAACCACTCTGACACTGAGTACCCCAATCGCTTATGACTGAGTGACGGGCGTCGAAACGTGTGAAAAGGCATTGGATGAACTTTACCAGCACCTTTGCATCATTACCATTCTCCTTCTATAATCATGTGCTTTCATATGCATGGAACTTGTACTGCTCCAACTCAAGAAAATGGCACTTTCTTTCTAAAGCGAAAACCCTAGCATCCATATTTAGTAGCTTCATCCCTCACAATATGCCTTATTCTCAAGCATGACATATAAATGAAAAGAGTTGGCATAAACTACTCGAAAATGAGAAGTGCCGATAGGAGTCTTGAACGCAATTTGATAGGCCCAAACAAACTCATCGACCGTGATTCACCGATCCTTCCAAGATTGATCGATTGGTTTTTAAAAAATCCACTTGAGCTCAAGATTCTTCACTTCCTCCCGGCCGCATGCATGTGGGTGGTAAGTGATGATCAATTGATTAGTTGTCCCAATGAGTTGGTAAACTCATTTGAAAACACTCGAAACCGAGTACCCAATCGCTTATGAGTGATCGACGGGCGTCGAAACGTGCGAAAAGGCATTGGATGAACTTTACCAAGACCTTTGCATCATTAGCATTCTCCTTCTATAATCGTGTGCTTTCATATTCATGGAACTTGTCTTGCTCCAACTCAAGAAAATGGCAGCTTTCTTTCTAAAGCGAAAACCCTAGAATCCATATTTAGTAGCTTCATCCCTCACAATATGCCTTATTCTCAAGCATGACATATAAATGAAAAGAGTTGCCATAAAATACTCGAAAATGAGAAGTGCCAATAGGATTCTTGAACGTAATTTGATAGGCCCAAACAGACTCATCGAGCGTGATTCACCGAGTCCTTCGGAGATTGATTGATTGGTTTTTAAAAAATCCACTTGAGCTCACGATTCTTCACTTCCTCCCGGCCGCATGCATGTGGGTGATGATCAATCGATTAGCTGTCCCAATGAGTTGGCAAACTCATTTGAAAACACTCTGAAACTGAGTACCCAATCGCTTATGACTGATTGATGGGCGTCGAAACGTGTGAAAAGTCATTGGATGAACTTTACTAGCACCTTTGCATCATTAGCATTCTCCTTCTATAATCGTGTGCTTTCATATGCATGGCACTTGCACTGCTCCAACTCAAGAAAATGGCACTTTCTCTCTAAAGCAAAAACCCTAGCATCCATATTTAGTAGCTTCATCCCTCACAATATGCCTTATTCTCAAGCATGACATATAAATGAAAAGAGTTGCCATAAACTACTCAAAAATGAGAAGTGCCGATAGGAGTCTTGAACGTAATTTGATAGGCCCAAATAGACTCATCGAGCGTGATTCACAGTCCTTCAGAGATTGATCGATTGGGTTTTAAAAAATCCACTTGAGCTCACGATTCTTCACTTCCTCCTGGCCACATGCATGTGGGTGATGATCAATCTATTAGCTATTCCAATGAGTTGGGAAACTCATTTGAAACCACTCGAAACCGAGTACCCCAATCGCTTATGACCGAGTGACGGGCGTCGAAACGTGTGAAAAGGCATTGGATGAACTTTACCAACACCTTTGCATCATTACCATTCTCCTTCTATAATCGTGTGCTTTCATATGCATAGAACTTGTATCGCTCCAACTCAAGAAAATGGCACTTTCTTTCTAAAGCGAAAACCCTAGCATCCATATTTAGTAGCTTCATCCCTCACATTATGCCTTATTCTCAAGCATGACATATAAATGAAAAGAGTTGCCATAAACTACTCGAAAATGAGAAGTGCCGATAGGATTCTTGAACGCAATTTGATAGGCCCAAACAGACTCATCGACCGTGATTCACCAGTCCTTCCAAGATTGATCGATTGGTTTTTAAAAAATCCACTTGAGCTCAAGATTCTTCACCTCCTCTGGCCGCATGCATGTGGGTGGTAAGTGATGATCAATTGATTAGCTGTCCCAATGAGTTGGTAAATTCATTTGAAAACACTCGAAACCGAGTACCCAATCGCTTATGATTGATCGACGGGCGTCGAAACGTGTGAAAAGGCATTGGATGAACTTTACCAAGCACCTTTGCATCATTAGCATTCTCCTTCTATAATCTCGTGCTTTCATATTCATGGAACTTGTCTTGCTCCAACTCAAGAAAATGGCGCTTTCTTTCTAAAGCGAAAACCCTAGCATCCATATTTAGTAGCTTCATCCCTCACAATATGCGTTATTCTCAAGCATGACATATAAATGAAAAGAGTTGCCATAAAATACTCAAAAATGAGAAGTGCCAATAGGATTCTTGAACGTAATTTGATAGGCCCAAACAGACTCATCGAGCGTGATTCACCAGTCCTTCAGAGATTGATTGATTGGTTTTTAAAAAATCCACTTGAGCTCACGATTCTTCACTTCCTCCTGGCCGCATGCATGTGGGTGATGATCAATCGATTAGCTCTCCCAATGAGTTGGCAAACTCATTTAAAAACACTCTGAAACTGAGTACCCAATCGCTTATGACTGATTGATGGGCGTCGAAACGTGTGAAAAGTCATTGGATGAACTTTACTAGCACCTTTGCATCATTACCATTCTCCTTGTATAATCGTGTGCTTTCATATGCATGGAACTTGTACTACTCCAACCCAAGAACATGGCACTTTCTTTCTAAAGCGGCAAGCCTAGCATCCATATTTAGTTGCTTCACCCCGCACAATATGCCTTATTCTCAAGCATGACATATAAATAAAAAGAGTTGCCATAAACTACTCGAAAACGAGAAATGCCGATAGGAGTCTTGAACGCAACTTGATAGGCCCAAACAGACTCATCGATCGTGATTAACCGATCCTTCCGCGATTGATCGATTGCTTTTTAAAAATCCACTTGAGCTTAAGATTCTTCACTTCCTCCTGGCCGCATGCATGTGGGTGGTAAGCGATGATTAATTGATTAGCTGTCCCAATGAGTTGGCAAACTCATTTGAAAACACACTGAAACTGAGTACCCATTCGCTTATGACTGACTGATGGGCATCGAAACGTGTGAAAAGTGATTGGATGAACTTTACTAGCACCTTTGCATCATTAGCATTCTCCTTCTATAATCGTGTGCTTTCATATGCATGGCACTTGCACTGCTCCAACTCAAGAAAATGGCACTTTCTCTCTAAAGCGAAAACCCTAACATCCATATTTAGTAGCTTCATCCCTCACAATATGCCTTATTCTCAAGCATGACATATAAATGAAAAGAGTTGCCATAAACTACTCAAAAATGAGAAGTGCCGATAGGAGTCTTGAACGTAATTTGATAGGCCCAAACAGACTCATCGAGCGTGATTCACAGTCCTTCAGAAATTGATCGATTGGGTTTTAAAAAATCCACTTGAGCTCACGATTCTTCACTTCCTCCTGGCCGCATGCATGTGGGTGGTAAGTGATGATCAATTGATTAGGTGTCCCAATGAGTTGGTAATCTCATTTGAAAACACTATGAAACTGAGTACCTAATCGCTTATGACTGACTGACGGGCGTCGAAACGTGTGAAAAGGCATTGGATGAACTTTACCAGCACCTTTGCATCATTACCATTCTCCTTGTATAATCGTGTGCTTTCATATGCATGGAACTTGTACTACTCCACTACAAGAAAATGGCACTTTCTTTCTAAAGCGACAAGCCTACCATCCATATTTAGTTGCTTCACCCCGCACAATATGCCTTATTCGCAAGCATGACATATAAATGAAAAGAGTTGCCATAAACTACTCGAAAATGAGAAGTGTCGATACGAGTCTTGAACTCAATTTGATAGGCCCAAACAGACTCATCGACCGTGATTAACCAGTCCTTCCGCGATTGATCGATTGGTTTTTAAAAAATCCACTTGAGCTCAAGATTCTTCACTTCCTCCTGGCCGCATGCATGTGGGTGGTAAGTGATGATCAATTGATTAGGTGTCCCAATGAGTTGGTAATCTCATTTGAAAACACTATGAAACTGAGTACCTAATCGCTTATGACTGACTGACGGGCGTCGAAACGTGTGAAAAGGCATTGGATGCACTTTACCAGCACCTTTGCATCATTACCATTCTCCTTGTATAATCGTGTGCTTTCATATGCATGGAACTTGTACTACTCCACCCCAAGAAAATGGCACTTTCTTTCTAAAGCGACAAGCCTAGCATCCATATTTAGTTGCTTCACCCCGCACAATATGCCTTATTCTCAAGCATGACATATAAATGAAAAGAGTTGCCATAAACTACTCGAAAATGAGAAGTGTCGATAGGAGTCTTGAACTCAATTTGATAGGCCCAAACAGACTCATCGACCGTGATTAACCAAATCCTTCCGCGATTGATCGATTGGTTTTTAAATAATCCACTTGAGCTCAAGATTCTTCACTTCCTCCCCGGCCGCATGCATGTGGGGGGTAAGTGATGATCAATCGATTAGCTGTCCCAATGAGTTGGCAAACTCATTTGAAAACACTCGAAACCGAGTACCCAATCGCTTATGACCGATCGATGGGCGTCGAAACGTGTGAAAAGTCATTGGATGAACTTTACTAAGCACCTTTGCATCATTAGCATTCTCCTTCTATAATCGTGTGCTTTCATACGCATGGAACTTGTAATGCTCCAACTCAAGAAAATGGCACATTCTCTCTAAAGCGAAAACTCTAGCATCCATATTTAGTAGGTTCATCCCTCACAATATGCCTTATTCTCAAGCATGACATATAAATGAAAAGAGTTTCCATAAACTACTCAAAAATGAGAAGTGCCAATAGGAGTCTTGAACGCAATTTGATAGGCCCAAACAGACTCATCGAGCGTGATTCACCCGTCCTTCAGAGATTGATCGATTGGTTTTTAAAAAATCCACTTGAGCTCATGATTCTTCACTTCCTCTTGGCCGCATGGATGTGGGTGGTAAGCGATCGATTAGCTATTCCAATGAGTTGGGAAACTCATTTGAAACCACTCTGAAACTGAGTACCCCAATCGCTTATGACTGAGTGACGGGCGTTGAAACGTGTGAAAAGGCATTGGATGAACTTTACCAGCAACTTGCATCATTAGCATTCTCCTTCTATAATTGTGTGCTTTCATATGCATGGAACTTGTACTTTTCCAACTCAAGAAAATGGCACTTTCTTTCTAAAGCGACAAGCCTAGCATCCATATTTAGTTGCTTCACCCCGCACAATATGCCTTATTGTCAAGCATGAAATATAGATGAAAAGAGTTGCCATAAACTACTCGAAAATGAGAAGTGCCGATAGGAGTCTTGAACGCAATTTGATAGGCCCAAACAGACTCATCGATCGTGATTAACCAGTCCTTCCGCGATTGATCGATTGGTTTTTAAAAAATCCACTTGAGCTCAAGATTCTTCACTTCCTCATGGCCGCATGCATGTTGGTGGTAAGTGTTGATCAATCGATTAGCTGTCCCAATGAGTTGGCAAACTCATTTGAAAACACTCTGAAACTGAGTACCCAATCGCTTATGACTGACTGATGGGCGTCGAAACGTGTGAAAAGTCATTGGATGAACTTTACTAGCACCTTTGCATTTTTAGCATTCTCCTTCTATAATCGTGTGCTTTCATATGCATGGAACTTGTACTGCTACAACTCAAGAAAATGGCATTTTCTTTCTAAAGCGAAAACCCTAGCATCCATCTTTAGTAGCTTCATCCCTCACAATATGCCTTATTCTCAAGCATGACATATAAATGAAAAGAGTTGCCCTAAACTACTCAAAAATGAGAAGTGTCGAGAGGAGTCTTGAACTCAATTTGATAGGCCCAAACAGACTCATCGACCGTGATTAACCAGTCCTTCCGCGATTGATCGATTGGTTTTTCAAAAATCCACTTGAGCTCAAGATTCTTCACTTCCTCCTGGCCGCATGCATGTGGGTGGTAAGTGATGATCAATTGATTAGGTGTCCCAATGAGTTGGTAATCTCATTTGAAAACACTATGAAACTGAGTACCTAATCGCTTATGACCGATCGACGGGCGTCGAAACGTGTGAAAAGGCATTGGATGCACTTTACCAAGCACCTTTGCATCATTACCATTCTCCTTGTATAATCGTGTGCTTTCATATGCATGGAACTTGTACTACTCCACCCCAAGAAAATGGCACTTTCTTTCTAAAGCGACAAGCCTAGCATCCATATTTAGTTGCTTCACCCCGCACAATATGCCTTATTCTCAAGCATGACATATAAATGGAAAGAGTTGCCATAAACTACTCGAAAATGAGAAGTGTCGATAGGAGTCTTGAACTCAATTTGATAGGCCCAAACAGACTCATCGACCGTGATTAACCAGTCCTTCCGCGATTGATCGATTGGTTTTTAAATAATCCACTTGAGCTCAAGATTCTTCACTTCCTCCCGGCCGCATGCATGTGGGGGGTAAGTGATGATCAATCGATTAGCCGTCCCAATGAGTTGGCAAACTCATTTGAAAACACTCTGAAACTGAGTACCCAATCGCTTATGACTGACTGATGGGCGTCGAAACGTGTGAAAAGTCATTGGATGAACTTTACTAGCACCTTTGCATCATTAGCATTCTCCTTCTATAATCGTGTGCTTTCATACGCATGGAACTTGTAATGCTCCAACTCAAGAAAATGGCACATTCTCTCTAAAGCGAAAACTCTAGCATCCATATTTAGTAGGTTCATCCCTCACAATATGCCTTATTCTCAAGCATGACATATAAATGAAAAGAGTTTCCATAAACTACTCAAAAATGAGAAGTGCCAATAGGAGTCTTGAACGCAATTTGATAGGCCCAAACAGACTCATCGAGCGTGATTCACCCGTCCTTCGAGATTGATCGATTGGTTTTTAAAAAATCCACTTGAGCTCATGATTCTTCACTTCCTCTTGGCCGCATGGATGTGGGTGGTAAGCGATCGATTAGCTATTCCAATGAGTTGGGAAACTCATTTGAAACCACTCTGAAACTGAGTACCCCAATCGCTTATGACTGAGTGACGGGCGTTGAAACGTGTGAAAAGGCATTGGATGAACTTTACCAGCAACTTGCATCATTAGCATTCTCCTTCTATAATTGTGTGCTTTCATATGCATGGAACTTGTACTTTTCCAACTCAAGAAAATGGCACTTTCTTTCTAAAGCGACAAGCCTAGCATCCATATTTAGTTGCTTCACCCCGCACAATATGCCTTATTGTCAAGCATGAAATATAGATGAAAAGAGTTGCCATAAACTACTCGAAAATGAGAAGTGCCGATAGGAGTCTTGAACGCAATTTGATAGGCCCAAACGTACTCATCGATCGTGATTAACAAATCCTTCCGCGATTGATCGATTGGTTTTTAAAAAATCCACTTGAGCTCAAGATTCTTCACTTCCTCATGGCCGCATGCATGTTGGTGGTAAGTGATGATCAATCGATTAGCTCGTCCCAATGAGTTGGCAAACTCATTTGAAAACACTACGAAACCGAGTACCCAATCGCTTATGACCGATCGATGGGCGTCGAAACGTGTGAAAAGTCATTGGATGAACTTTACTAGCACCTTTGCATTTTTAGCATTCTCCTTCTATAATCGTGTGCTTTCATATGCATGGAACTTGTATCGCTACAACTCAAGAAAATGGCATTTTCTTTCTAAAGCGAAAACCCTAGCATCCATCTTTAGTAGCGTCATCCCTCACAATATGCCTTATTCTCAAGCATGACATATAAATGAAAAGAGTTGCCCTAAACTACTCAAAAATGAGAAGTGTCGAGAGGAGTCTTGAACTTAATTTGATAGGCCCAAACAGACTCATCGACCGTGATTCACCAGTCCTTCCAAGATTGATCGATTGGTTTTTAAAAAATCCACTTGAGCTCAAGATTCTTCACTGCCTCCTGGCCGCATGCATGTGGGTGGTAAGTGATGATCAATTGATTAGCTATCCCAATGAGTTGGTAAATTCATTTGAAAACACTCTGAAACTGAGTACCCAATCGCTTATGACCGACCGACGGGCGTCGAAACGTGTGAAAAGGCATTGGATGAACTTTACCAGGACCTTTGCATCATTAGCATTCTCCTTCTATAATCGTGTGCTTTCATATTCATGGAACTTATCTCGCTCCAACTCAAGAAAATGGCGCTTTCTTTCTAAAGCGAAAACCCTAGCATCCATATTTAGTAGCTTCATCCCTCACAATATGCCTTATTCTCAAGCATGACATATAAATGAAAAGAGTTGCCATAAAATACTCGAAAATGAGAAGAGCCAATAGGATTCTTGAACGTAATTTGATAGGCCCAAACAGACTCATCGAGCGTGATTAACCAGTCCTTCCGCGATTGATCGATTGGTTTTTAAAAATCCACTTGAGCTAAAGATTCTTCACTTCCTCCTGGCCGCATGCATGTGGGTGGTAAGCGATGATCAATCAATTAGCTGTCCCAATGAGTTGGCAAACTCATTTGAAAACACTCTGAAACTGAGTACCCAATCGCTTATGACTGATTGATGGGCGTCGAAACGTGTGAAAAGTCATTGGATGAACTTTACTAGCACCTTTGCATCATTACCATTCTCCTTGTATAATCGTGTGCTTTCATATGCATGGAACTTGTACTACTCCAACCCAAGAACATGGCACTTTCTTTCTAAAGCGGCAAGCCTAGCATCCATATTTAGTTGCTTCACCCCGCACAATATGCCTTATTCTCAAGCATGACATATAAATGAAAAGAGTTGCCATAAACTACTCAAAAACGAGAAATGCCGATAGGAGTCTTGAACCCAACTTGATAGGCCCAAACAGACTCATCGATCGTGATTAACCAGTCCTTCCGCGATTGATCGATTGGTTTTTAAAAATCCACTTGAGCTAAAGATTCTTCACTTCCTCCGGCCGCATGCATGTGGGTGGTAAGCGATGATCAATTGATTAGCTGTCCCAATGAGTTGGCAAACTCATTTGAAAACACTCTGAAACTGAGTACCCATTCGCTTATGACTGACTAATGGGCATCGAAACGTGTGAAAAGGCATTGGATGAACTTTACCAGCACCTTTGCATCATTACCATTCTCCTTCTATAATCGTGTGCTTTCATATGCATAGAACTTGTACTGCTCCAACTCAAGAAAATGGCACTTTCTTTCTAAAGCGAAAACCCTAGCATCCATATTTAGTAGCTTCATCCCTCACATTATGCCTTATTCTCAAGCATGACATATAAATGAAAAGAGTTGCCATAAACTACTCGAAAATGAGAAGTGCCGATAGGATTCTTGAACGCAATTTGATAGGCCCAAACGTACTCATCGACCGTGATTCACCGCTCCTTCCAAGATTGATCGATTGGTTTTTAAAAAATCCACTTGAGCTCAAGATTCTTCACCGCCTCCCGGCCGCATGCATGTGGGTGGTAAGTGATGATCAATTGATTAGCTGTCCCAATGAGTTGGTAAATTCATTTGAAAACACTCGAAACCGAGTACCCAATCGCTTATGACCGAGTCGACGGGCGTCGAAACGTGTGAAAAGGCATTGGATGAACTTTACCAAGACCTTTGCATCATTAGCATTCTCCTTCTATAATCTCGTGCTTTCATATTCATGGAACTTGTACTGCTCCAACTCAAGAAAATGGCAGTTTCTTTCTAAAGCGAAAACCCTAGCATCCATATTTAGTAGCTTCATCCCTCACAATATGCGTTATTCTCAAGCATGACATATAAATGAAAAGAGTTGCCATAAAATACTCAAAAATGAGAAGTGCCAATAGGATTCTTGAACGTAATTTGATAGGCCCAAACAGACTCATCGAGCGTGATTCACCAGTCCTTCAGAGATTGATTGATTGGTTTTTAAAAAATCCACTTGAGCTCACGATTCTTCACTTCCTCCTGGCCGCATGCATGTGGGTGATGATCAATCGATTAGCTCTCCCAATGAGTTGGCAAACTCATTTAAAAACACTCTGAAACTGAGTACCCAATCGCTTATGACTGATTGATGGGCGTCGAAACGTGTGAAAAGTCATTGGATGAACTTTACTAGCACCTTTGCATCATTACCATTCTCCTTGTATAATCGTGTGCTTTCATATGCATGGAACTTGTACTACTCCAACCCAAGAACATGGCACTTTCTTTCTAAAGCGGCAAGCCTAGCATCCATATTTAGTTGCTTCACCCCGCACAATATGCCTTATTCTCAAGCATGACATATAAATAAAAAGAGTTGCCATAAACTACTCGAAAACGAGAAATGCCGATAGGAGTCTTGAACGCAACTTGATAGGCCCAAACAGACTCATCGATCGTGATTAACCAGTCCTTCCGCGATTGATCGATTGCTTTTTAAAAATCCACTTGAGCTTAAGATTCTTCACTTCCTCCTGGCCGCATGCATGTGGGTGGTAAGCGATGATTAATTGATTAGCTGTCCCAATGAGTTGGCAAACTCATTTGAAAACACACTGAAACTGAGTACCCATTCGCTTATGACTGACTGATGGGCATCGAAACGTGTGAAAAGTGATTGGATGAACTTTACTAGCACCTTTGCATCATTAGCATTCTCCTTCTATAATCGTGTGCTTTCATATGCATGGCACTTGCACTGCTCCAACTCAAGAAAATGGCACTTTCTCTCTAAAGCGAAAACCCTAACATCCATATTTAGTAGCTTCATCCCTCACAATATGCCTTATTCTCACGCATGACATATAAATGAAAAGAGTTGCCATAAACTACTCAAAAATGAGAAGTGCCGATAGGAGTCTTGAACGTAATTTGATAGGCCCAAACAGACTCATCGAGCGTGATTCACAGTCCTTCAGAAATTGATCGATTGGGTTTTAAAAAATCCACTTGAGCTCACGATTCTTCACTTCCTCCTGGCCGCATGCATGTGGGTGGTAAGTGATGATCAATTGATTAGGTGTCCCAATGAGTTGGTAATCTCATTTGAAAACACTATGAAACTGAGTACCTAATCGCTTATGACTGACTGACGGGCGTCGAAACGTGTGAAAAGGCATTGGATGAACTTTACCAGCACCTTTGCATCATTACCATTCTCCTTGTATAATCGTGTGCTTTCATATGCATGGAACTTGTACTACTCCACTACAAGAAAATGGCACTTTCTTTCTAAAGCGACAAGCCTACCATCCATATTTAGTTGCTTCACCCCGCACAATATGCCTTATTCGCAAGCATGACATATAAATGAAAAGAGTTGCCATAAACTACTCGAAAATGAGAAGTGTCGATACGAGTCTTGAACTCAATTTGATAGGCCCAAACAGACTCATCGACCGTGATTAACCAGTCCTTCCGCGATTGATCGATTGGTTTTTAAAAAATCCACTTGAGCTCAAGATTCTTCACTTCCTCCTGGCCGCATGCATGTGGGTGGTAAGTGATGATCAATTGATTAGGTGTCCCAATGAGTTGGTAATCTCATTTGAAAACACTATGAAACTGAGTACCTAATCGCTTATGACTGACTGACGGGCGTCGAAACGTGTGAAAAGGCATTGGATGCACTTTACCAAGCACCTTTGCATCATTACCATTCTCCTTGTATAATCGTGTGCTTTCATATGCATGGAACTTGTACTACTCCACCCCAAGAAAATGGCACTTTCTTTCTAAAGCGACAAGCCTAGCATCCATATTTAGTTGCTTCACCCCGCACAATATGCCTTATTCTCAAGCATGACATATAAATGAAAAGAGTTGCCATAAACTACTCGAAAATGAGAAGTGTCGATAGGAGTCTTGAACTCAATTTGATAGGCCCAAACAGACTCATCGACCGTGATTAACCAGTCCTTCCGCGATTGATCGATTGGTTTTTAAATAATCCACTTGAGCTCAAGATTCTTCACTTCCTCCCGGCCGCATGCATGTGGGGGGTAAGTGATGATCAATCGATTAGCTGTCCCAATGAGTTGGCAAACTCATTTGAAAACACTTCGAAACCGAGTACCCAATCGCTTATGACCGATCGATGGGCGTCGAAACGTGTGAAAAGTCATTGGATGAACTTTACTAGCACCTTTGCATCATTAGCATTCTCCTTCTATAATCGTGTGCTTTCATACGCATGGAACTTGTAATGCTCCAACTCAAGAAAATGGCACATTCTCTCTAAAGCGAAAACTCTAGCATCCATATTTAGTAGGTTCATCCCTCACAATATGCCTTATTCTCAAGCATGACATATAAATGAAAAGAGTTTCCATAAACTACTCAAAAATGAGAAGTGCCAATAGGAGTCTTGAACGCAATTTGATAGGCCCAAACAGACTCATCGAGCGTGATTCACCCGTCCTTCAGAGATTGATCGATTGGTTTTTAAAAAATCCACTTGAGCTCATGATTCTTCACTTCCTCTTGGCCGCATGGATGTGGGTGGTAAGCGATCGATTAGCTATTCCAATGAGTTGGGAAACTCATTTGAAACCACTCGAAACCGAGTACCCCAATCGCTTATGATTGAGTGACGGGCGTTGAAACGTGTGAAAAGGCATTGGATGAACTTTACCAGCAACTTGCATCATTAGCATTCTCCTTCTATAATTGTGTGCTTTCATATGCATGGAACTTGTACTTTTCCAACTCAAGAAAATGGCACTTTCTTTCTAAAGCGACAAGCCTAGCATCCATATTTAGTTGCTTCACCCCGCACAATATGCCTTATTGTCAAGCATGAAATATAGATGAAAAGAGTTGCCATAAACTACTCGAAAATGAGAAGTGCCGATAGGAGTCTTGAACGCAATTTGATAGGCCCAAACAGACTCATCGATCGTGATTAACCGATCCTTCCGCGATTGATCGATTGGTTTTTAAAAAATCCACTTGAGCTCAAGATTCTTCACTTCCTCATGGCCGCATGCATGTTGGTGGTAAGTGTTGATCAATCGATTAGGTGTCCCAATGAGTTGGCAAACTCATTTGAAAACACTATGAAACCGAGTACCCAATCGCTTATGATCGATCGATGGGCGTCGAAACGTGTGAAAAGTCATTGGATGAACTTTACTAGCACCTTTGCATTTTTAGCATTCTCCTTCTATAATCGTGTGCTTTCATATGCATGGAACTTGTACTGCTACAACTCAAGAAAATGGCATTTTCTTTCTAAAGCGAAAACCCTAGCATCCATCTTTAGTAGCGTCATCCCTCACAATATGCCTTATTCTCAAGCATGACATATAAATGAAAAGAGTTGCCCTAAACTACTCAAAAATGAGAAGTGTCGAGAGGAGTCTTGAACTCAATTTGATAGGCCCAAACAGACTCATCGACCGTGATTAACCGATCCTTCCGCGATTGATCGATTGGTTTTTCAAAAATCCACTTGAGCTCAAGATTCTTCACTTCCTCCTGGCCGCATGCATGTGGGTGGTAAGTGATGATCAATTGATTAGGTGTCCCAATGAGTTGGTAATCTCATTTGAAAACACTATGAAACTGAGTACCTAATCGCTTATGACCGATCGACGGGCGTCGAAACGTGTGAAAAGGCATTGGATGCACTTTACCAAGCACCTTTGCATCATTACCATTCTCCTTGTATAATCGTGTGCTTTCATATGCATGGAACTTGTACTACTCCACCCCAAGAAAATGGCACTTTCTTTCTAAAGCGACAAGCCTAGCATCCATATTTAGTTGCTTCACCCCGCACAATATGCCTTATTCTCAAGCATGACATATAAATGAAAAGAGTTGCCATAAACTACTCGAAAATGAGAAGTGTCGATAGGAGTCTTGAACTCAATTTGATAGGCCCAAACAGACTCATCGACCGTGATTAACCAGTCCTTCCGCGATTGATCGATTGGTTTTTAAATAATCCACTTGAGCTCAAGATTCTTCACTTCCTCCTGGCCGCATGCATGTGGGGGGTAAGTGATGATCAATCGATTAGTTGTCCCAATGAGTTGGCAAACTCATTTGAAAACACTCTGAAACTGAGTACCCAATCGCTTATGACTGACTGATGGGCGTCGAAACGTGTGAAAAGTCATTGGATGAACTTTACTAGCACCTTTGCATCATTAGCATTCTCCTTCTATAATCGTGTGCTTTCATACGCATGGAACTTGTAATGCTCCAACTCAAGAAAATGGCACATTCTCTCTAAAGCGAAAACTCTAGCATCCATATTTAGTAGGTTCATCCCTCACAATATGCCTTATTCTCAAGCATGACATATAAATGAAAAGAGTTTCCATAAACTACTCAAAAATGAGAAGTGCCAATAGGAGTCTTGAACGCAATTTGATAGGCCCAAACAGACTCATCGAGCGTGATTCACCCGTCCTTCAGAGATTGATCGATTGGTTTTTAAAAAATCCACTTGAGCTCATGATTCTTCACTTCCTCTTGGCCGCATGGATGTGGGTGGTAAGCGATCGATTAGCTATTCCAATGAGTTGGGAAACTCATTTGAAACCACTCTGAAACTGAGTACCCCAATCGCTTATGACTGAGTGACGGGCGTTGAAACGTGTGAAAAGGCATTGGATGAACTTTACCAGCAACTTGCATCATTAGCATTCTCCTTCTATAATTGTGTGCTTTCATATGCATGGAACTTGTACTTTTCCAACTCAAGAAAATGGCACTTTCTTTCTAAAGCGACAAGCCTAGCATCCATATTTAGTTGCTTCACCCCGCACAATATGCCTTATTGTCAAGCATGAAATATAGATGAAAAGAGTTGCCATAAACTACTCGAAAATGAGAAGTGCCGATAGGAGTCTTGAACGCAATTTGATAGGCCCAAACAGACTCATCGATCGTGATTAACCGGTCCTTCCGCGATTGATCGATTGGTTTTTAAAAAATCCACTTGAGCTCAAGATTCTTCACTTCCTCATGGCCGCATGCATGTTGGTGGTAAGTGATGATCAATCGATTAGCTGTCCCAATGAGTTGGCAAACTCATTTGAAAACACTACGAAACTGAGTACCCAATCGCTTATGACTGACTGATGGGCGTCGAAACGTGTGAAAAGTCATTGGATGAACTTTACTAGCACCTTTGCATTTTTAGCATTCTCCTTCTATAATCGTGTGCTTTCATATGCATGGAACTTGTACTGCTACAACTCAAGAAAATGGCATTTTCTTTCTAAAGCGAAAACCCTAGCATCCATCTTTAGTAGCGTCATCCCTCACAATATGCCTTATTCTCAAGCATGACATATAAATGAAAAGAGTTGCCCTAAACTACTCAAAAATGAGAAGTGTCGAGAGGAGTCTTGAACTTAATTTGATAGGCCCAAACAGACTCATCGACCGTGATTCACCGATCCTTCCAAGATTGATCGATTGGTTTTTAAAAAATCCACTTGAGCTCAAGATTCTTCATCGCCCTCCCGGCCGCATGCATGTGGGTGGTAAGTGATGATCAATTGATTAGCTATCCCAATGAGTTGGTAAATTCATTTGAAAACACTCGAAACCGAGTACCCAATCGCTTATGACGATCGACGGGCGTCGAAACGTGTGAAAAGGCATTGGATGAACTTTACCAGCACCTTTGCATCATTAGCATTCTCCTTCTATAATCGTGTGCTTTCATATTCATGGAACTTATCTTGCTCCAACTCAAGAAAATGGCAGTTTCTTTCTAAAGCGAAAACCCTAGCATCCATATTTAGTAGCTTCATCCCTCACAATATGCCTTATTCTCAAGCATGACATATAAATGAAAAGAGTTGCCATAAAATACTCGAAAATGAGAAGAGCCAATAGGATTCTTGAACGTAATTTGATAGGCCCAAACAGACTCATCGAGCGTGATTAACCAGTCCTTCCGCGATTGATCGATTGGTTTTTAAAAATCCACTTGAGCTAAAGATTCTTCACTTCCTCCTGGCCGCATGCATGTGGGTGGTAAGCGATGATCAATCGATTAGCTGTCCCAATGAGTTGGCAAACTCATTTGAAAACACTCTGAAACCGAGTACCCAATCGCTTATGATCGATTGATGGGCGTCGAAACGTGTGAAAAGTCATTGGATGAACTTTACTAGCACCTTTGCATCATTACCATTCTCCTTGTATAATCGTGTGCTTTCATATGCACGGAACTTGTACTACTCCAACCCAAGAACATGGCACTTTCTTTCTAAAGCGGCAAGCCTAGCATCCATATTTAGTTGCTTCACCCCGCACAATATGCCTTATTCTCAAGCATGACATATAAATGAAAAGAGTTGCCATAAACTACTCAAAAACGAGAAATGCCGATAGGAGTCTTGAACCCAACTTGATAGGCCCAAACAGACTCATCGATCGTGATTAACCAGTCCTTCCGCGATTGATCGATTGGTTTTTAAAAATCCACTTGAGCTAAAGATTCTTCACTTCCTCCGGCCGCATGCATGTGGGTGGTAAGCGATGATCAATTGATTAGCTGTCCCAATGAGTTGGCAAACTCATTTGAAAACACTCTGAAACTGAGTACCCATTCGCTTATGACTGACTAATGGGCATCGAAACGGGTGAAAAGGCATTGGATGAACTTTACCAGCACCTTTGCATCATTACCATTCTCCTTGTATAATCGTGTGCTTTCATATGCATGGAACTTGTACTACTCCACCCCAAGAAAATGGCACTTTCTTTCTAAAGCGACAAGCCTAGCATCCATATTTAGTTGCTTCACCCCGCACAATATGCCTTATTGTCAAGCATGAAATATAGATGAAAAGAGTTGCCATAAACTACTCGAAAATGAGAAGTGCCGATAGGAGTCTTGAACGCAATTTGATAGGCCCAAACAGACTCATCGATCGTGATTAACCAGTCCTTCCGCGATTGATCGATTGGTTTTTAAAAAATCCACTTGAGCTCAAGATTCTTCACTTCCTCCTGGGCGCATGCATGTTGGTGGTAAGTGATGATCAATCGATTAGCTGTCCCAATGAGTTGGAAAACTCATTTGAAAACACTCTGAAACTGAGTACCCAATCGCTTATGATCGATTGATGGGCGTCGAAACGTGTGAAAAGTCATTGGATGAACTTTACTAGCACCTTTGCATCATTAGCATTCTCCTTCTATAATCGTGTGCTTTCATATGCATGGAACTTGTACTGCTACAACTCAAGAAAATGGCATTTTCTTTCTAAAGCGAAAACCCTAGCATCCATCTTTAGTAGCTTCATCCCTCACAATATGCCTTATTCTCAAGCATGACATATAAACGAAAAGAGTTGCCCTAAACTACTCAAAAATGAGAAGTGTCGATAGGAGTCTTGAACTTAATTTGATAGGCCCAAACGGACTCATCGAGCGTGATTCACGATCCTTCGAGAGATTGATCGATTGGTTTTAAAAAATCCACTTGAGCTCACGATTCTTCACTTCCTCCCGGCCGCATGCATGTGGGTGATGATCAATCGATTAGCTATTCCAATGAGTTGGGAAACTGATTTGAAACCACTCTGAAACTGAGTACCCCATTCGCTTATGACTGACTGACGGGCGTCGAAACATGTGAAAAGGCATTGGATGAACTTTACCAGCACCTTTGCATCATTAGCATTCTCCATCTATAATCATGTGCTTTCATATGCATGGAACTTGTACTGCTCCAACTCAAGAAAATGGCACTTTCTTTCTAAAGCGACAAGCCTAGCATCCATTTTAGTTGCTTCACCCCGCACAATATGCCTTATTGTCAAGCATGAAATATAGATGAAAAGAGTTGCCATAAACTACTCGAAAATGAGAAGTGCCGATAGGAGTCTTGAACGCAATTTGATAGGCCCAAACAGACTCATCGATCGTGATTAACCGATCCTTCCGCGATTGATCGATTGGTTTTTAAAAAATCCACTTGAGCTCAAGATTCTTCACTTCCTCCTGGGCGCATGCATGTGGGTGGTAAGTGATGATCAATTGATTAGGTGTCCCAATGAGTTGGTAATCTCATTTGAAAACACTATGAAACTGAGTACCTAATCGCTTATGATCGATCGACGGGCGTCGAAACGGGTGAAAAGGCATTGGATGAACTTTACCAGCACCTTTGCATCATTACCATTCTCCTTGTATAATCGTGTGCTTTCATATGCATGGAACTTGTACTACTCCACCCCAAGAAAATGGCACTTTCTTTCTAAAGCGACAAGCCTAGCATCCATATTTAGTTGCTTCACCCCGCACAATATGCCTTATTCTCAAGCATGACATATAAATGAAAAGAGTTGCCATAAACTACTCGAAAATGAGAAGTGTCGATAGGAGTCTTGAACTCAATTTGATAGGCCCAAACAGACTCATCGACCGTGATTAACCAGTCCTTCCGCGATTGATCGATTGGTTTTTAAAAAATCCACTTGAGCTCAAGATTCTTCACTTCCTCCTGGGCCGCATGCATGTGGGGGGTAAGTGATGATCAATCGATTAGTTGTCCCAATGAGTTGGCAAACTCATTTGAAAACACTCTGAAACTGAGTACCCAATCGCTTATGACTGACTGATGGGCGTCGAAACGTGTGAAAAGTCATTGGATGAACTTTACTAGCACCTTTGCATCATTAGCATTGTCCTTCTATAATCGTGTGCTTTCATACGCATGGAACTTGTACTGCTCCAACTCAAGAAAATGGCACATTCTCTCTAAAGCGAAAACTCTAGCCTCCATATTTAGTAGCTTCATCCCTCACAATATGCCTTATTCTCAAGCATGACATATAAATGAAAAGAGTTTCCATAAACTACTCAAAAATGAGAAGTGCCAATAGGAGTCTTGAACGCAATTTGATAGGCCCAAACAGACTCATCGAGCGTGATTCACCCGTCCTTCAGAGATTGATCGATTGGTTTTTAAAAAATCCACTTGAGCTCATGATTCTTCACTTCCTCCGGCCGCATGGATGTGGGTGGTAAGCGATCGATTAGCTATTCCAATGAGTTGGGACACTCATTTGAAACCACTCTGAAACTGAGTACCCCAATCGCTTATGACTGAGTGACGGGCGTTGAAACGTGTGAAAAGGCATTGGATGAACTTTACCAGCAACTTGCATCATTAGCATTCTCCTTCTATAATCGTGTGCTTTCATATGCATGGAACTTGTACTTTTCCAACTCAAGAAAATGGCACTTTCTTTCTAAAGCGACAAGCCTAGCATCCATATTTAGTTGCTTCACCCCGCACAATATGCCTTATTGTCAAGCATGAAATATAGATGAAAAGAGTTGCCATAAACTACTCGAAAATGAGAAGTGCCGATAGGAGTCTTGAACGCAATTTGATAGGCCCAAACAGACTCATCGATCGTGATTAACCGATCCTTCCGCGATTGATCGATTGGTTTTTAAAAAATCCACTTGAGCTCAAGATTCTTCACTTCCTCATGGCCGCATGCATGTTGGTGGTAAGTGATGATCAATCGATTAGCTGTCCCAATGAGTTGGCAAACTCATTTGAAAACACTCGAAACCGAGTACCCAATCGCTTATGACCGATCGATGGGCGTCGAAACGTGTGAAAAGTCATTGGATGAACTTTACTAGCACCTTTGCATCATTAGCATTCTCCTTCTATAATCGTGTGCTTTCATATGCATGGAACTTGTATTGCTACAACTCAAGAAAATGGCATTTTCTTTCTAAAGCGAAAACCCTAGCATCCATCTTTAGTAGCGTCATCCCTCACAATATGCCTTATTCTCAAGCATGACATATAAATGAAAAGAGTTGCCCATAAACTACTCAAAAATGAGAAGTGTCGAGAGGAGTCTTGAACTTAATTTGATAGGCCCAAACAGACTCATCGACCGTGATTCACCAGTCCTTCCAAGATTGATCGATTGGTTTTTAAAAAATCCACTTGAGCTCAAGATTCTTCACTGCCTCCTGGCCGCATGCATGTGGGTGGTAAGTGATGATCAATTGATTAGCTATCCTAATGAGTTGGTAAATTCATTTGAAAACACTCTGAAACTGAGTACCCAATCGCTTATGAGCGATCGACGGGCGTCGAAACGTGTGAAAAGGCATTGGATGAACTTTACCAGCACCTTTGCATCATTAGCATTCTCCTTGTATAATCGTGTGCTTTCATATTCATGGAATTATTACTGCTCCAACTAAAGAAAATGGAACTTTCTTTCTAAAGCGAAAACCCTAGCATCCATATTTAGTAGCTTCATCCCTCACAATATGCCTTATTCTCAAGCATGACATATAAATGAAAAGAGTTGCCATAAAATACTCGAAAATGAGAAGTGCCAATAGGATTCTTGAATGTAATTTGATAGGCCCAAACAGACTCATCGAGCGTGATTCACCGTCCTTCGGAGATTGATTGATTGGTTTTTAAAAAATCCACTTGAGCTCACGATTCTTCACTTCCTCCTGGCCGCATGCATGTGGGTGATGATCAATCGATTAGCTGTCCCAATGAGTTGGCAAACTCATTTGAAAACACTCGAAACCGAGTACCCAATCGCTTATGACCGATTGATGGGCGTCGAAACGTGTGAAAAGTCATTGGATGAACTTTACTAGCACCTTTGCATCATTACCATTCTCCTTGTATAATCGTGTGCTTTCATATGCATGGAACTTGTACTACTCCAACCCAAGAACATGGCACTTTCTTTCTAAAGCGGCAAGCCTAGCATCCATATTTAGTTGCTTCACCCCGCACAATATGCCTTATTCTCAAGCATGACATATAAATGAAAAGAGTTGCCATAAACTACTCGAAAACGAGAAATGCCGATAGGAGTCTTGAACGCAACTTGATAGGCCCAAACAGACTCATCGATCGTGATTAACCGATCCTTCCGCGATTGATCGATTGGTTTTTAAAAATCCACTTGAGCTTAAGATTCTTCACTTCCTCCTGGCCGCATGCATGTGGGTGGTAAGCGATGATCAATTGATTAGCTGTCCCAATGAGTTGGCAAACTCATTTGAAAACACTCTGAAACTGAGTACCCATTCGCTTATGACTGACTGATGGGCATCAAAACGTGTGAAAAGTCATTGGATGAACTTTACTAGCACCTTTGCATCATTAGCATTCTCCTTCTATAATCGTGTGCTTTCATATGCATGGCACTTGCACTGCTCCAACTCATGAAAATGGCACTTTCTCTCTAAAGCGAAAACCCTAGCATCCATATTTAGTAGCATCATCCCTCACAATATGCCTTATTCTCAAGCATGACATATAAATGAAAAGAGTTGCCATAAACTACTCAAAAATGAGAAGTGCCGATAGGAGTCTTGAACGTAATTTGATAGGCCCAAACAGACTCATCGAGCGTGATTCACAGTCCTTCAGAGATTGATCGATTGGTTTTTAAAAAATCCACTTGAGCTCATGATTCTTCACTTCCTCCTGGCCGCATGGATGTGGGTGGTAAGCGATCGATTAGCTATTCCAATGAGTTGGGAAACTCATTTGAAACCACTCTGAAACTGAGTACCCCAATCGCTTATGACTGAGTGACGGGCGTTGAAACGTGTGAAAAGGCATTGGATGAACTTTACCAGCAACTTGCATCATTAGCATTCTCCTTCTATAATCGTGTGCTTTCATATGCATGGAACTTGTACTTCTCCAACTCAAGAAAATGGCACTTTCTTTCTAAAGCGACAAGCCTAGCATCCATATTTAGTTGCTTCACCCCGCACAATATGCCTTATTGTCAAGCATGAAATATAGATGAAAAGAGTTGCCATAAACTACTCGAAAATGAGAAGTGCCGATAGGAGTCTTGAACGCAATTTGATAGGCCCAAACAGACTCATCGATCGTGATTAACCGATCCTTCCGCGATTGATCGATTGGTTTTTAAAAAATCCACTTGAGCTCAAGATTCTTCACTTCCTCATGGGCGCATGCATGTTGGTGGTAAGTGATGATCAATCGATTAGTGTCCCAATGAGTTGGAAAACTCATTTGAAAACACTCGAAACCGAGTACCCAATCGCTTATGAGTGGTCGATGGGCATCGAAACGTGTGAAAAGTCATTGGATGAACTTTACTAGCACCTTTGCATCATTAGCATTCTCCTTCTATAATCGTGTGCTTTCATATGCATGGAACTTGTCTTTGCTACAACTCAAGAAAATGGCATTTTCTTTCTAAAGCGAAAACCCTAGCATCCATCTTTAGTAGCGTCATCCCTCACAATATGCCTTATTCTCAAGCATGACATATAAACGAAAAGAGTTGCCCTAAACTACTCAAAAATGAGAAGTGTCGATAGGAGTCTTGAACTTAATTTGATAGGCCCAAACAGACTCATCGAGCGTGATTCACAGTCCTTCAGAGATTGATCGATTGGTTTTTAAAAAATCCACTTGAGCTCACGATTCTTCACTTCCTCCTGGCCGCATGCATGTGGGTGATGATCAATCGATTAGCTATTCCAATGAGTTGGGAAACTGATTTGAAACCACTCTGAAACTGAGTACCCCATTCGCTTATGACTGAGCGACGGGCGTCGAAACGTGTGAAAAGGCATTGGATGAACTTTACCAAGCACCTTTGCATCATTAGCATTCTCCATCTATAATCATGTGCTTTCATATGCATGGAACTTGTACTGCTCCAACTCAAGAAAATGGCACTTTCTTTCTAAAGCGACAAGCCTAGCATCCATATTTAGTTGCTTCACCCCGCACAATATGCCTTATTGTCAAGCATGAAATATAGATGAAAAGAGTTGCCATAAACTACTCGAAAATGAGAAGTGTCGATAGGAGTCTTGAACGCAATTTGATAGGCCCAAACAGACTCATCGATCGTGATTAACCAGTCCTTCCGCGATTGATCGATTGGTTTTTAAAAAATCCACTTGAGCTCAAGATTCTTCACTTCCTCATGGCCGCATGCATGTTGGTGGTAAGTGATGATCAATCGATTAGCTGTCCCAATGAGTTGGCAAACTCATTTGAAAACACTCTAAACCGAGTACCCAATCGCTTATGACCGATCGATGGGCGTCGAAACGTGTGAAAAGTCATTGGATGAACTTTACTAGCACCTTTGCATCATTAGCATTCTCCTTCTATAATCGTGTGCTTTCATATGCATGGAACTTGTCTTGCTACAACTCAAGAAAATGGCATTTTCTTTCTAAAGCGAAAACCCTAGCATCCATCTTTAGTAGCGTCATCCCTCACAATATGCCTTATTCTCAAGCATGACATATAAATGAAAAGAGTTGCCCTAAACTACTCAAAAATGAGAAGTGTCGAGAGGAGTCTTGAACTTAATTTGATAGGCCCAAACAGACTCATCGACCGTGATTCACCAGTCCTTCCAAGATTGATCGATTGGTTTTTAAAAAATCCACTTGAGCTCAAGATTCTTCACTGCCTCCTGGCCGCATGCATGTGGGTGGTAAGTGATGATCAATTGATTAGCTATCCCAATGAGTTGGTAAATTCATTTGAAAACACTCTGAAACTGAGTACCCAATCGCTTATGACTGATCGACGGGCGTCGAAACGTGTGAAAAGGCATTGGATGAACTTTACCAAGACCTTTGCATCATTAGCATTCTCCTTCTATAATCGTGTGCTTTCATATTCATGGAACTTATACTGCTCCAACTCAAGAAAATGGCAGCTTTCTTTCTAAAGCGAAAACCCTAGCATCCATATTTAGTAGCTTCATCCCTCACAATATGCCTTATTCTCAAGCATGACATATAAATGAAAAGAGTTGCCATAAAATACTCGAAAATGAGAAGTGCCAATAGGATTCTTGAACGTAATTTGATAGGCCCAAACGGACTCATCGAGCGTGATTCACCAGATCCTTCGGAGATTGATTGATTGGTTTTAAAAAATCCACTTGAGCTCACGATTCTTCACTTCCTCCGGCCGCATGCATGTGGGTGATGATCAATCGATTAGCCGTCCCAATGAGTTGGCAAACTCATTTGAAAACACTCGAAACCGAGTACCCAATCGCTTATGACCGATTGATGGGCGTCGAAACGTGTGAAAAGTCATTGGATGAACTTTACTAGCACCTTTGCATCATTACCATTCTCCTTGTATAATCGTGTGCTTTCATATGCATGGAACTTGTACTACTCCAACCCAAGAACATGGCACTTTCTTTCTAAAGCGGCAAGCCTAGCATCCATATTTAGTTGCTTCACCCCGCACAATATGCCTTATTCTCAAGCATGACATATAAATGAAAAGAGTTGCCATAAACTACTCGAAAACGAGAAATGCCGATAGGAGTCTTGAACGCAACTTGATAGGCCCAAACAGACTCATCGATCGTGATTAACCGACTCTTCCGCGATTGATCGATTGGTTTTTAAAAAATCCACTTGAGCTTAAGATTCTTCACTTCCTCCCTGGCCGCATGCATGTGGGTGGTAAGCGATGATCAATTGATTAGTTGTCCCAATGAGTTGGCAAACTCATTTGAAAACACTCTGAAACTGAGTACCCATTCGCTTATGACTGACTGATGGGCATCGAAACGTGTGAAAAGTCATTGGATGAACTTTACTAGCACCTTTGCATCATTAGCATTCTCCTTCTATAATCGTGTGCTTTCATATGCATGGCACTTGCACTGCTCCAACTCAAGAAAATGGCACTTTCTCTCTAAAGCGAAAACCCTAGCATCCATATTTAGTAGCTTCATCCCTCACAATATGCCTTATTCTCAAGCATGACATATAAATGAAAAGAGTTGCCATAAACTACTCGAAAATGAGAAGTGCCGATAGGAGTCTTGAACGTAATTTGATAGGCCCAAACGTACTCATCGAGCGTGATTCACACGTCCTTCGGAGATTGATCGATTGGTTTTTAAAAAATCCACTTGAGCTCATGATTCTTCACTTCCTCCCGGCCGCATGGATGTGGGTGGTAAGCGATCGATTAGCTATTCCAATGAGTTGGGAAACTCATTTGAAACCACTCTGAAACTGAGTACCCCAATCGCTTATGACTGAGTGACGGGCGTTGAAACGTGTGAAAAGGCATTGGATGAACTTTACCAGCAACTTGCATCATTAGCATTCTCCTTCTATAATCGTGTGCTTTCATATGCATGGAACTTGTACTTCTCCAACTCAAGAAAATGGCACTTTCTTTCTAAAGCGACAAGCCTAGCATCCATATTTAGTTGCTTCACCCCGCACAATATGCCTTATTGTCAAGCATGAAATATAGATGAAAAGAGTTGCCATAAACTACTCGAAAATGAGAAGTGCCGATAGGAGTCTTGAACGCAATTTGATAGGCCCAAACAGACTCATCGATCGTGATTAACCAGATCCTTCCGCGATTGATCGATTGGTTTTTAAAAAATCCACTTGAGCTCAAGATTCTTCACTTCCTCATGGGCGCATGCATGTTGGTGGTAAGTGATGATCAATCGATTAGCTTTGTCCCAATGAGTTGGAAAACTCATTTGAAAACACTCGAAACCGAGTACCCAATCGCTTATGACTGACTGATGGGCGTCGAAACGTGTGAAAAGTCATTGGATGAACTTTACTAGCACCTTTGCATCATTAGCATTCTCCTTCTATAATCGTGTGCTTTCATATGCATGGAACTTGTACTGCTACAACTCAAGAAAATGGCATTTTCTTTCTAAAGCGAAAACCCTAGCATCCATCTTTAGTAGCTTCATCCCTCACAATATGCCTTATTCTCAAGCATGACATATAAACGAAAAGAGTTGCCCTAAACTACTCAAAAATGAGAAGTGTCGATAGGAGTCTTGAACTTAATTTGATAGGCCCAAACAGACTCATCGAGCGTGATTCACAGTCCTTCAGAGATTGATCGATTGGTTTTTAAAAAAATCCACTTGAGCTCACGATTCTTCACTTCCTCTGGCCGCATGCATGTGGGTGATGATCAATCGATTAGCTATTCCAATGAGTTGGGAAACCGATTTGAAACCACTCGAAACTGAGTACCCCATTCGCTTATGACCGTAGTGACGGGCGTCGAAACGTGTGAAAAGGCATTGGATGAACTTTACCGGCACCTTTGCATCATTACCATTCTCCATCTATAATCGTGTGCTTTCATATGCATGGAACTTGTCTTGCTCCAACTCAAGAAAATGGCACTTTCTTTCTAAAGCGACAACCCTAGCATCCATATTTAGTTGCTTCATCCCTCACAATATGCCTTATTGTCAAGCATGAAATATAGATGAAAAGAGTTGCCATAAACTACTCGAAAATGAGAAGTGCCGATAGGAGTCTTGAACGCAATTTGATAGGCCCAAACGTACTAATCGATCGTGATTAACCAGTCCTTCCACGATTGATCGATTGGTTTTTAAAAAATCCACTTGAGCTCAAGATTCTTCACTTCCTCCTGGCCGCATGCATGTTGGTGGTAAGTGATGATCAATCGATTAGCTATCCCAATCAGTTGGCAAACTCATTTGAAAACACTACGAACTGAGTACCCAATCGCTTATGACTGACTGATGGGCGTCGAAACGTGTGAAAAGTCATTGGATGAACTTTACTAGCACCTTTGCATCATTAGCATTCTCCTTCTATAATCGTGTGCTTTCATATGCATGGAACTTGTACTGCTACAACTCAAGAAAATGGCATTTTCTTTCTAAAGCGAAAACCCTAGCATCCGTCTTTAGTAGCGTCATCCCTCACAATATGCCTTATTCTCAAGCATGACATATAAATGAAAAGAGTTGCCCTAAACTACTCAAAAATGAGAAGTGTCGATAGGAGTCTTGAACGTAATTTGATAGGCCCAAACAGACTCATCGAGCGTGATTCACAGTCCTTCGATAGATTGATCGATTGGTTTTTAAAAAAATCCACTTGAGCTCATGATTCTTCACTTCCTCCTGGCCGCATGCATGTGGG
>JAUJYP020001449.1:0-69812 GCA_030674075.2 Linum usitatissimum
GTCAAATGGACGAGTCAGCATGAGATCGAAAAATGAAATGAAACCGTAATTGTGGAATCAAATCGTAAAGTCGTAAGATTCCACGACTTTTTATAATAATAAATTTAAAGAACAAAATGCATTAGTTTTATACGATTGTTATTATTTTAATTTTCCCTTATTACTCAAATAAAAAAACCTATTATTAACTTACTAAAAAAACACATATTTTTTATTATTCTACTGCCAAATTAGTGAAACAAAATCAAAAATGGACAATTTTGACCAATTTCTTTTTTAACCACCGATTTTTGTGGAATCATAACCGTTCGACTCCACCAAGATTGTAAAACCAAAGGACTTTAAGATTTCAATCGATTTCACTATTCAAAGTCCCACCATACACCTTGTACTTTTCACCTTTAGGACGGTGAACTTCCACTATGCACCATGCACATTAGAATGATGTACTTGTACAATTCACAATGCACCGCGCACTATGGTATGGTTCACTTTCATTATGCTCTATGCACAATTTGCCTAAGTACGGTGCACTTTTACTATTGACTCATGCATGTTGTACCTTGTTACGTGCACTATCAATATAAATGGTGAACTCGGATATTTTGTATTTCGACCATTCGCAATGCCACGAGCACCTTGGTATAAGGCAATTCCACTATGCACACTACACGCTCTGTTTAGTGCATTCCCACAAAGGTAGTCAAATGGCCGAGTGAGCATGAGATAAAAAATGAACCGAAATGGTATTTGTAGAATCAAATCGTAAAGTCGTAAGATTCCACGACTTTTTATAATAATAAATTTAAAGAACAAAATGCATTGGTTTTATACAATTTTTATTATTTTTATTTTCACATATTACTCAAATAAAAAAAAATATTATTAACTTACTAACAACACACACATTTTTTTTATTATTCTATGCCAAATTAGTGAAACAAAATAAAACATGGACAATTTTGACTAATTTATTTAACCACCAATTTTGAGTGGAATCATAATCGATCGACGCCACTAAGATCGTAAAACCATAGGACGTTAAGATTTCAATCGATTTCACCGTTCAAAGTCCCACGATACACCTTGTACTTTTCACCTTAGTACCCGGTGAACTTCCACTATGCACCATGCACATTAGAATGATGAAGTTGTCCAATTCACAATGCACCGCGCACTATGGTATGGTTCACTTTCATTATGCTCTATGCACAATTTTGCGTAAGTATTTGTGCACTTACACTATACACCATGCATGTTGTACATTGTTACAAAGGGCACGATCAATAAAAATGGTGAACCCGGATATTTTCAGTATTTCGACCATTCGGAATACCACGTGCACATTTGTATAGTGCCATTCCACTATGCACACTACACCTTGGTATAGTACATTCCCATAAAGGTAGTCAAATGGAAGAGTAAGCATGAGATCGAAAAATGAAATGAAACCGTAATTGTAGAATCAAATCGTAAAGTCGTAAGATTCCACGACTTTTTATAATAATAAATTTAAAGAAAACAAAATGCATTGGTTTTATACGATTTTTATTATTTTTATTTTGACTTATTACTCAAATAAAAAAAATTTATTATTAACTTACTAACAACACACACATTTTTTTATTATTTTATGCCAAATTAGTGAAACAAAATAAAACATGGACAATTTTGACTAATTTATTTAACCACCAATTTTGAGTGGAATCATAATCGATCGACGCCACTAAGATCGTAAAACCATAGGACGTTAAGATTTCAATCGATTTCACTATTCAAAGTCCCACGATACACCTTGTACTTTTCACCTTAGTACGGTGAACTTCCACTATGCACCATGCACATTAGAATGATGCAGTTGTCCAATTCACAATGCACCGCGCACTATGGTATGGTTCACTTTCATTATGCTCTATGCACAATTTTGCCTAAGTATTGTGCACTTCCACTATAGACCATGCATGTTGTACATTGTTACAGTGCACGATCAATAAAAATGGTGAACCTGGATATTTTGTATTTCGACCATTCGCAATACCACGTGCACATTTGTATAGTGCCATTCCACTATGCACACTACACCTTGGTATAGTACATTCCCATAAAGGTAGTCAAATGGACGAGTCAACATGAGATCGAAAAATGAAATGAAACTGTAATTGTAGAATCAAATCGTAAAGTCGTAAGATTCCACGACTTTTTATAAGAATAAATTTAAAGAACAAAATGCATTAGTTTTATACGATTGTTATTATTTTAATTTTCACTTATTACTCAAATAAAAAAAATCTATTATTAACTTACTAACAACACACACATTTTTTATTATTCTATGCCCAATTAGTGAAACAAAATAAAAAATGGATAATTTTGACTAATTTATTTAACCACCAATTTTGAGTGGAATCATAATCGATCGACGCCACTAAGATCGTAAAACCATAGGACGTTAAGATTTCAATCGATTTCACTATTCAAAGTCCCACGATACACCTTGTACTTTTCACCTTAGTACGGTGAACTTCCACTACGCACCATGCACATTAGAATGATGCAACTTGTCCAATTCACAATGCACCGCGCACTATGGTATGGTTCACTTTCATTATGCTCTATGCACAATTTTGCGTAAGTATTGTGCACTTCCACTATAGACCATGCATGTTGTACATTTTTTACGTTGAACGATCAATAAAAATGGTGAACCTGGATATTTTGTATTTCGACCATTCGCAATACCACGTGCACCTTTGTATAGTGCCATTCCACTATGCACACTACACCTTGGTATAGTACATTCCCATAAAGGTAGTCAAATGGACGAGTCAGCATGAGATCGAAAAATGAAATGAAACTGTAATTGTAGAATCAAATCGTAAAGTCGTAAGATTCCACGACTTTTTATAATAATAAATTTAAAGAACAAAATGCATTAGTTTTATACGATTGTTATTATTTTAATTTTCACTTATTACTCAAAGAAAAAAAATCTATTATTAACTTACTAACAACACACACATTTTTTATTATTCTATGCCAAATTAGTGAAACAAAATAAAAAATGGATAATTTTGACTAATTTATTTAACCACCAATTTTGAGTGGAATCATAATCGATCGACGCCACTAAGATCGTAAAACCATAGGACGTTAAGATTTCAATCGATTTCACTATTCAAAGTCCCACGATACACCTTGTACTTTTCACCTTAGTACGGTGAACTTCCACTACGCACCATGCACATTAGAATGATGCAGTTGTCCAATTCACAATGCACCGCGCACTATGGTATGGTTCACTTTCATTATGCTCTATGCACAATTTTGCGTAAGTATTGTGCACTTCCACTATAGACCATGCATGTTGTACATTTTTTACAGTGAACGATCAATAAAAATGGTGAACCTGGATATTTTGTATTTCGACCATTCGCAATACCACGTGCACCTTTGTATAGTGCCATTCCACTATGCACACTACACCTTGGTATAGTACATTCCCATAAAGGTAGTCAAATGGACGAGTCAGCATGAGATCGAAAAATGAAATGAAACTGTAATTGTAGAATCAAATCGTAAAGTCGTAAGATTCCACGACTTTTTATAATAATAAATTTAAAGAACAAAATGCATTAGTTTTATACGATTGTTATTATTTTAATTTTCCCTTATTACTCAAGTAAAAAAACCTATTATTAACTTACTAAAAACACACATATTTTTTATTATTCTATGCCAAATTAGTGAAACAAAATCAAAAATGGACAATTTTGACCAATTTCCTTAACCACCGATTTTTAGTGGAATCATAATCGATCGACGCCACTAAGATTGTAATACCAAAGGACTTTAAGATTTCAATTGATTTCACTATTCAAAGTCCCACGATACACCTTGTACTTTTCACTTTAGTACGGTGAACTTCCACTATGCACCATGCACATTAGAATGATGCGGTTGTCCAATTCACAATGCACCGCGCACTATGGTATGGTTCACTTTCATATGCTCTATGCAAAATTTGCCTAAGTATGGTGTACTTCCACTATAGACCATGCATGTTGTACATTGTTACAAAGTGCACGATCAATAAAAATTGTGAACCTGAATATTTTGTATTTCGACCATTCGCAATACCACGTGCACCTTTTATAGTGCAATTCCACTATGCACACTACACCTTGGTTTAGTGCATTCCCATAAAGGTAGTCAAATGGCCGAGTGAGCATGAGATCAAAAAATGAACTGAAATGGTATTTGTAGAATCAAATCGTAAAGTCGTAAGATTCCACGACTTTTTATAATAATAAATTTAAAGAACAAAATGCATTGGTTTTATACAGTTTTTATTATTTTTATTTTCACATATTACTCAAATAAAAAAAAATATTATTAACTTACTAACAACACACACATTTTTTTATTATTCTATGCCAAATTAGTGAAACAAAATAAAACATGGACAATTTTGACTAATTTATTTAACCACCAATTTTGAGTGGAATCATAATCGATCGACGCCACTAAGATCGTAAAACCATAGGACGTTAAGATTTCAATCGATTTCACCGTTCAAAGTCCCACGATACACCTTGTACTTTTCACCTTAGTACGGTGAACTTCCACTATGCACCATGCACATTAGAATGATGAAGTTGTCCAATTCACAATGCACCGCGCACTATGGTATGGTTCACTTTCATTATGCTCTATGCACAATTTTGCGTAAGTATTGTGCACTTACACTATAGACCATGCATGTTGTACATTGTTACAGTGCACGATCAATAAAAATGGTGAACCTGGATATTTTGTATTTCGACCATTCGGAATACCACGTGCACATTTGTATAGTGCCATTCCACTATGCACACTACACCTTGGTATAGTACATTCCCATAAAGGTAGTCAAATGGACGAGTCAGCATGAGATCGAAAAATGAAATGAAACTGTAATTGTAGAATCAAATCGTAAAGTCGTAAGATTCCACGACTTTTTATAATAATAAATTTAAAGAACAAAATGCATTGGTTTTATACGATTTTTATTATTTTTATTTTGACTTATTACTCAAATAAAAAAAATTATTATTAACTTACTAACAACACACACATTTTTTTATTATTTTATGCCAAATTAGTGAAACAAAATAAAACATGGACAATTTTGACTAATTTATTTAACCACCAATTTTGAGTGGAATCATAATCGATCGACGCCACTAAGATCGTAAAACCATAGGACGTTAAGATTTCAATCGATTTCACTATTCAAAGTCCCACGATACACCTTGTACTTTTCACCTTAGTACGGTGAACTTCCACTATGCACCATGCACATTAGAATGATGCAGTTGTCCAATTCACAATGCACCGCGCACTATGGTATGGTTCACTTTCATTATGCTCTATGCACAATTTTGCCTAAGTATTGTGCACTTCCACTATAGACCATGCATGTTGTACATTGTTACAGTGCACGATCAATAAAAATGGTGAACCTGGATATTTTGTATTTCGACCATTCGCAATACCACGTGCACATTTGTATAGTGCCATTCCACTATGCACACTACACCTTGGTATAGTACATTCCCATAAAGGTAGTCAAATGGACGAGTCAACATGAGATCGAAAAATGAAATGAAACTGTAATTGTAGAATCAAATCGTAAAGTCGTAAGATTCCACGACTTTTTATAATAATAAATTTAAAGAACAAAATGCATTGGTTTTATACGATTTTTATTATTTTTATTTTGACTTATTACTCAAATAAAAAAAATTATTATTAACTTACTAACAACACACACATTTTTTTATTATTTTATGCCAAATTAGTGAAACAAAATAAAACATGGACAATTTTGACTAATTTATTTAACCACCAATTTTGAGTGGAATCATAATCGATCGACGCCACTAAGATCGTAAAACCATAGGACGTTAAGATTTCAATCGATTTCACTATTCAAAGTCCCACGATACACCTTGTACTTTTCACCTTAGTACGGTGAACTTCCACTATGCACCATGCACATTAGAATGATGCAGCTTGTCCAATTCACAATGCACCGCGCACTATGGTATGGTTCACTTTCATTATGCTCTATGCACAATTTTGCCTAAGTATTGTGCACTTCCACTATAGACCATGCATGTTGTACATTGTTACGGTGCACGATCAATAAAAATGGTGAACCCGGATATTTTGTATTTCGACCATTCGCAATACCACGTGCACATTTGTATAGTGCCATTCCACTATGCACACTACACCTTGGTATAGTACATTCCCATAAAGGTAGTCAAATGGACGAGTCAGCATGAGATCGAAAAATGAAATGAAACTGTAATTGTAGAATCAAATCGTAAAGTCGTAAGATTCCACGACTTTTTATAATAATAAATTTAAAGAACAAAATGCATTGGTTTTATACGATTTTTATTATTTTTATTTTGACTTATTACTCAAATAAAAAAAATTATTATTAACTTACTAACAACACACACATTTTTTTATTATTTTATGCCAAATTAGTGAAACAAAATAAAACATGGACAATTTTGACTAATTTATTTAACCACCAATTTTGAGTGGAATCATAATCGATCGACGCCACTAAGATCGTAAAACCATAGGACGTTAAGATTTCAATCGATTTCACTATTCAAAGTCCCACGATACACCTTGTACTTTTCACCTTAGTACGGTGAACTTCCACTATGCACCATGCACATTAGAATGATGCAGTTGTCCAATTCACAATGCACCGCGCACTATGGTATGGTTCACTTTCATTATGCTCTATGCACAATTTTGCCTAAGTATTGTGCACTTCCACTATAGACCATGCATGTTGTACATTTTAAAGTGAACGATCAATAAAAATGGTGAACCTGGATATTTTGTATTTCGACCATTCGCAATACCACGTGCACCTTTGTATAGTGCCATTCCACTATGCACACTACACCTTGGTATAGTACATTCCCATAAAGGTAGTCAAATGGACGAGTCAAGCATGAGATCGAAAAATGAAATGAAACTGTAATTGTAGAATCAAATCGTAAAGTCGTAAGATTCCACGACTTTTTATAATAATAAATTTAAAGAACAAAATGCATTAGTTTTATACGATTGTTATTATTTTAATTTTCCCTTATTACTCAAATAAGAAAACCTATTATTAACTTACTGAAAACACACATATTTTTTATTATTCTATGCCAAATTAGTGAAACAAAATCAAAAATGGACAATTTTGACCAATTTCTTTAACCACCGATTTTTAGTGGAATCATAATCGATCGACGCCACTAAGATTGTAATACCATAGGACTTTAAGATTTCAATTGATTTCACTATTCAAAGTCCCACGATACACCTTGTACTTTTCACCTTAGTACGGTGAACTTCCATTATGCACCATGCACATTAGAATGATGCAGTTGTCCAATTCACAATGCACCGCGCACTATGGTATGGTTCACTTTCATTATGCTCTATGCAAAATTTGCCTAAGTATGGTGTACTTCCACTATAGACCATGCATGTTGTACATTGTTACAGTGCACGATCAATAAAAATTGTGAACCTGAATATTTTGTATTTCGACCATTCGCAATACCACGTGCACCTTTTATAGTGCAATTCCACTATGCACACTACACCTTGGTTTAGTGCATTCCCATAAAGGTAGTCAAATGGCCGAGTGAGCATGAGATCAAAAAATGAACTGAAATGGTATTTGTAGAATCAAATCGTAAAGTCGTAAGATCCCACGACTTTTTATAATAATAAATTTAAAGAACAAAATGCATTGGTTTTATACGATTTTTATTATTTTTATTTTCACATATTACTCAAATAAAAAAAAATATTATTAACTTACTAACAACACACACATTTTTTTATTATTCTATGCCAAATTAGTGAAACAAAATAAAACATGGACAATTTTGACTAATTTATTTAACCACCAATTTTGAGTGGAATCATAATCGATCGACGCCACTAAGATCGTAAAACCATAGGACGTTAAGATTTCAATCGATTTCACTGTTCAAAGTCCCACGATACACCTTGTACTTTTCACCTTAGTACGATGAACTTCCACTATGCACCATGCACATTAGAATGATGAAGTTGTCCAATTCACAATGCACCGCGCACTATGGTATGGTTCACTTTCATTATGCTCTATGCACAATTTTGCGTAAGTATTGTGCACTTACACTATAGACCATGCATGTTGTACATTGTTACAGGGCACGATCAATAAAAATGGTGAACCTGGATATTTTGTATGTCGACCATTCGCAATACCACGTGCACCTTTGTATAGTGCCATTCCACTATGCACACTACACCTTGGTATAGTACATTCCCATAAAGGTAGTCAAATGGACGAGTCGGCATGAGATCGAAAAATGAAATGAAAGCGTAATTGTAGAATCAAATCGTAAAGTCGTAAGATTCCACGACTTTTTATAATAATAAATTTAAAGAACAAAATGCATTGGTTTTATACGATTTTTATTATTTTTATTTTGACTTATTACTCAAATAAAAAAAAAATATTATTAACTTACTAACAACACACACATTTTTTTATTATTTTATGCCAAATTAGTGAAACAAAATAAAACATGGACAATTTTGACTAATTTATTTAACCACCAATTTTGAGTGGAATCATAATCGATCGACGCCACTAAGATCGTAAAACCATAGGACGTTAAGATTTCAATCGATTTCACTATTCAAAGTCCCACGATACACCTTGTACTTTTCACCTTAGTACGGTGAACTTCCACTATGCACCATGCACATTAGAATGATGAAGTTGTCCAATTCACAATGCACCGCGCACTATGGTATGGTTCACTTTCATGATGCTCTATGCACAATTTTGCGTAAGTATTGTGCACTTACACTATAGACCATGCATGTTGTACATTGTTACAGTGCACGATCAATAAAAATGGTGAACCTGGATATTTTGTATGTCGACCATTCGCAATACCACGTGCACCTTTGTATAGTGCCATTCCACTATGCACACTACACCTTGGTATAGTGCATTCCCACCAAGGTAGTCAAATGGCCGCCTAAGCATGAGATAAAAAAATGAACTGAAATTGTAATTGTAGAATCAAATCGTAAAGTTGTAAGATTCCACTACTTTTTATAATAATAAATTTAAAGAACAAAATGCATTAGTTTAATACGATTGTTATTATTTTAGTTTTCACTTATTACTCAAATAAAAAAATCTATTATTAACTTACTAACAGCACACATATTTTTTATTATTCTATGCCAAATTTGTGAAACAAAATAAAAAATGGACAATTTTGACTAATTTCTTTAACCACCGATTTTGAGTGGAATCATAATCGATCGACGCCACTAAGATCGTAAAACAATAGGACTTTAAGATTTCAATCGATTTCACTATTCAAAGTCCCACGATACACCTTATACTTTTCACCTTAGTACGGTGAACTTCCACTATGCACCATGCACATTAGAATGATGCAGTTGTCCAATTCACAATGCACCGCGCACTATGGTATGGTTCACTTTCATTATGCTCTATGCAAAATTTTCCTAAGTATGGTGCACTTCCACTATAGACCATACATGTTATACATTGTTACAGTGCACGCTCAATAAAAATGGTGAACCTGGATATTTTGTATTTCGACCATTCGCAATACCACGTGCACCTTTATATTGTGCAATTCCACTATGCACACTACACCTTGGTATAGTGCATTCCCACCAAGGTAGTCAAATGGCCGCCTAAGCATGAGATAAAAAAATGAACTGAAATTGTAATTGTAGAATCAAATCGTAAAGTTGTAAGATTCCACTACTTTTTATAATAATAAATTTAAAGAACAAAATGCATTAGTTTAATACGATTGTTATTATTTTAATTTTCACTTATTACTCAAATAAAAAAATCTATTATTAACTTACTAACAGCACACATATTTTTTATTATTCTATGCCAAATTAGTGAAACAAAATAAAAAATGGACAATTTTGACTAATTTCTTTAACCACCGATTTTGAGTGGAATCATAATCGATCGACGCCACTAAGATTGTAAAACAATAGGACTTTAAGATTTCAATCGATTTCACTATTCAAAGTCCCACGATACACCTTATACTTTTCACCTTAGTACGGTGAACTTCCACTATGCACCATGCACATTAGAATGATGCAGTTGTCCAATTCAGAATGCACCGCGCACTATGGTATGGTTCACTTTCATTATGCTCTATGCAAAATTTTCCTAAGTATGGTGCACTTCCACTATAGACCATACATGTTATACATTGTTACAGTGCACGCTCAATAAAAATGGTGAACCTGGATAATTTGTATTTCGACCATTCGCAATACCACGTGCACCTTTGTATTGTGCAATTCCACTATGTACACTACACCTTGGTATAGTGCATTCCCACCAAGGTAGTCAAATGGCCGCCTAAGCATGAGATAAAAAAATGAACTGAAATTGTAATTGTAGAATCAAATCGTAAAGTCGTAAGATTCCACGACTTTTTATAATAATAAATTTAAAGACGAAATGCATTAGTTTTATACGATTGTTATTATTTTAATTTTCCCTTATTACTCAAATAAAAAAACCTATTATTAACTTACTAACAACAAACATATTTTTTATTATTCTATGCCAAATTAGTGAAACAAAATAAAAAATGGACAATTTTGACTAATTTCTTTAACCACCGATTTTGAGTGGAATCATAATCGATCGACGCCACTAAGATTGTAAAACAATAGGACTTTAAGATTTCAATCGATTTCACTATTCAAAGTCCCACGATACACCTTATACTTTTCACCTTAGTACGGTGAACTTCCACTATGCACCATGCACATTAGAATGATGCAGTTGTCCAATTCACAATGCACCGCGCACTATGGTATGGTTCACTTTCATTATGCTCTATGCACAATTTTGCCTAAGTATTGTGCACTTCCACTATAGACCATGCATGTTGTACATTGTTACGGTGCACGATCAATAAAAATTGTGAACCTGAATATTATGTATTTCGACCATTCGCAATACCACGTGCACCTTTGTATAATGCAATTCCACTATGCACACTACACATTGGTTTAGTGCATTCCCATAAAGGTAGTCCAATGGCCGAGTGAGCATGAGATCAAAAAATGAACTGAAATGGTATTTGTAGAATCAAATCGTAAAGTCGTAAGATTCCACGACTTTTTATAATAATAAATTTAAAGAACAAAATGCATTAGTTTTATACGATTGTTATTATTTTAATTTTCACTTATTACTCAAATAAAAAAATCTATTATTAACTTACTAACAACACACATATTTTTTATTATTCTATGCCAAATTTGTGAAACAAAATAAAAAATGGACAATTTTGACTAATTTATTTAACCACCGATATTGAGTGGAATCATAATCGATCGACGCCACTAAGATCGTAAAACCATAGGACGTTAAGATTTCAATCGATTTCACTATTCAAAGTCCCACGATACACCTTGTACTTTTCACCTTAGTACGGTGAACTTCCACTATGCACCATGCACATTAGAATGATGCAGTTGTCCAATTCACAATGCACCGCGCACTATGGTATGGTTCACTTTCATTATGCTCTATGCAAAATTTGCCTAAGTATGGTGCACTTCCACTATAGACCATGCATGTTGTACATTGTTACAGTGCACGATCAATAAAAATTGTGAACCCGAATATTTTGTATTTCGACCATTCGCAATACCACGTGCACCTTTGTATAGTGCAATTCCACTATGCACACTACACCTTGGTTTAGTGCATTCCCATAAAGGTAGTCAAATGGCCGAGTGAGCATGAGGTCAAAAAATGAATTGAAATGGTATTTGTAGAATCAAATCGTAAAGTCGTAAGATTCCACGACTTTTTATAATAATAAATTTAAAGAACAAAATGCATTAGTTTTATTCGATTGTTATTATTTTAATTTTCACTTATTACTCAAATAAAAAAATCTATTATTAACTTACTAACAACACACATATTTTTTATTATTCTATGCCAAATTTGTGAAACAAAATAAAAAATGGACAATTTTGACTAATTTATTTAACCACCGATATTGAGTGGAATCATAATCGATCGACGCCACTAAGATCGTAAAACCATAGGACGTTAAGATTTCAATCGATTTCACTATTCAAAGTCCCACGATACACCTTGTACTTTTCACCTTAGTATGGTGAACTTCCACTATGCACCAAGCACATTAGAATGATGCAAGTGTCCAATTCACAATGCACCGCGCACTATGGTATGGTTCACTTTCATTATGCTCTATGCAAAATTTGCCTAAGTATGGTGCACTTCCACTATAGACCATGCATGTTGTACATTGTTACGGTGCACGATCAATAAAAATTGTGAACCCGAATATTTTGTATTTCGACCATTCGCAATACCACGTGCACCTTTGTATAGTGCAATTCCACTATGCACACTTCACCTTGGTTTAGTGCATTCCCATAAAGGTAGTCAAATGGCCGAGTGAGCATGAGGTCAAAAAATGAACTGAAATGGTATTTGTAGAATCAAATCGTAAAGTCATAAGATTCCACGACTTTTTATAATAATAAATTTAAAGAACAAAATGCATTAGTTTTATTCGATTGTTATTATTTTAATTTTCACTTATTACTCAAATAAAAAAATCTATTATTAACTTACTAACAACACACATATTTTTTATTATTCTATGCCAAATTTGTGAAACAAAATAAAAAATGGACAATTTTGACTAATTTATTTAACCACCGATATTGAGTGGAATCATAATCGATCGACGCCACTAAGATCGTAAAACCATAGGACGTTAAGATTTCAATCGATTTCACTATTCAAAGTCCCACGATACACCTTGTACTTTTCACCTTAGTATGGTGAACTTCCACTATGCACCATGCACATTAGAATGATGCAAGTGTCCAATTCACAATGCACCGCGCACTATGGTATGGTTCACTTTCATTATGCTCTATGCAAAATTTGCCTAAGTATGGTGCACTTCCACTATAGACCATGCATGTTGTACATTGTTACGGTGCACGATCAATAAAAATTGTGAACTCGAATATTTTGTATTTCGACCATTCGCAATACCACGTGCACCTTTGTATAGTGCAATTCCACTATGCACACTACACCTTGGTTTAGTGCATTCCCATAAAGGTAGTCAAATGGCCGAGTGAGCATGAGGTCAAAAAATGAACTGAAATGGTATTTGTAGAATCAAATCGTAAAGTCGTAAGATTCCACGACTTTTTATAATAATAAATTTAAAGAACAAAATGCATTAGTTTTATTCGATTGTTATTATTTTAATTTTCACTTATTACTCAAATAAAAAAATCTATTATTAACTTACTAACAACACACATATTTTTTATTATTCTATGCCAAATTTGTGAAACAAAATAAAAAATGGACAATTTTGACTAATTTATTTAACCACCGATATTGAGTGGAATCATAATCGATCGACGCCACTAAGATCGTAAAACCATAGGACGTTAAGATTTCATTCGATTTCACTATTCAAAGTCCCACGATACACCTTGTACTTTTCACCTTAGTACGGTGAACTTCCAATATGCACCATGCACATTAGAATGATGCAGTTGTCCAATTCACAATGCACCGCGCACTATGGTATGGTTCACTTTCATTATGCTCTATGCACAATTTGCCTAAGTATTGTGCACTTCCACTATAGACCATGCATGTTGTACATTGTTACAGTGCACGATCAATAAAAATTGTGATCCTGAATATTATGTATTTCGACCATTCGCAATACCACGTGCACCTTTGTATAGTGCAATTCCACTATGCACACTACACATTGGTTTAGTGCATTCCCATAAAGGTAGTCAAATGGCCGAGTGAGCATGAGATCAAAAAATGAACTGAAATGGTATTTGTAGAATCAAATCGTAAAGTCGTAAGATTCCACGACTTTTTATAATAATAAATTTAAAGAACAAAATGCATTAGTTTTATTCGATTGTTATTATTTTAATTTTCACTTATTACTCAAATAAAAAAATCTATTATTAACTTACTAACAACACACATATTTTTTATTATTCTATGCCAAATTTGTGAAACAAAATAAAAAATGGACAATTTTGACTAATTTATTTAACCACCGATATTGAGTGGAATCATAATCGATCGACGCCACTAAGATCGTAAAACCATAGGACGTTAAGATTTCAATCGATTTCACTATTCAAAGTCCCACGATACACCTTGTACTTTTCACCTTAGTATGGTGAACTTCCACTATGCACCATGCACATTAGAATGATGCAAGTGTCCAATTCACAATGCACCGCGCACTATGGTATGGTTCACTTTCATTATGCTCTATGCAAAATTTGCCTAAGTATGGTGCACTTCCACTATAGACCATGCATGTTGTACATTGTTACAGTGCACGATCAATAAAAATTGTGAACCTGAATATTTTGTATTTCGACCATTCGCAATACCACGTGCACCTTTGTATAGTGCAATTCCACTATGCACACTACACCTTGGTTTAGTGCATTCCCATAAAGGTAGTCAAATGGCCGAGTGAGGATGAGGTCAAAAAATGAACTGAAATGGTATTTGTAGAATCAAATCGTAAAGTCGTAAGATTCCACGACTTTTTATAATAATAAATTTAAAGAACAAAATGCATTAGTTTTATTCGATTGTTATTATTTTAATTTTCACTTATTACTCAAATAAAAAAATCTATTATTAACTTACTAACAACACACATATTTTTTATTATTCTATGCCAAATTTGTGAAACAAAATAAAAAATGGACAATTTTGACTAATTTATTTAACCACCGATATTGAGTGGAATCATAATCGATCGACGCCACTAAGATCGTAAAACCATAGGACGTTAAGATTTCATTCGATTTCACTATTCAAAGTCCCACGATACACCTTGTACTTTTCACCTTAGTACGGTGAACTTCCAATATGCACCATGCACATTAGAATGATGCAGGTTTCCAATTCACAATGCACCGCGCACTATGGTATGGTTCACTTTCATTATGCTCTATGCACAATTTGCCTAAGTATGGTGCACTTCCACTATAGACCATGCATGTTGTACATTGTTACAGTGCACGATCAATAAAAATTGTGAACCTGAATATTTTGTATTTCGACCATTCGCAATACCACGTGCACCTTTGTATAGTGCAATTCCACTATGCACACTACACCTTGGTTTATGCATTCCCATAAAGGTAGTCAAATGGCCGAGTGAGCATGAGGTCAAAAAATGAATGAAATTGTAATTGTAGATCATCGTGGAGATTTGATGGTGTTTTAGGGTTTTTTTTGCGATCAATAAAATGTGACCTGAATATTTTGTATTTCGACCATTCGCAATACCGCGTGTACCTTGTATAGTGCAATTCCACTATGCACACTACACCTTGGTTTAGTGCATTCCCATAAAGGTAGTCAAATGGCCGAGTGAGCATGAGGTCAAAAAATGAACTCGAAATTGTAATTGTAGAATCAAATCGTAAAGTTGTAAGATTCCACGACTTTTTATAATAATAAATTTAAAGAACAAAATGCATTAGTTTTATACGATTGTTATTATTTTAATTTTCCCTTATTACTCAAATAAAAAAACCTATTATTAACTTACTAACAACACACATATTTTTTATTATTCTATGCCAAATTAGTGAAACAAAATATAAAATGGACAATTTTTACTAATTTCTTTAACCATCGATTTTGAGTGGAATCATAATCGATCGACGCCACTAAGATTGTAAAACAATAAGACTTTAAGATTTCAATCGATTTCACCATTCAAAGTCCCACGATACACCTTATACTTTTCACCTTAGTACGGTGAACTTCCACTATGCACCATGCACATTAGAATGATGCAGTTGTCCAATTCACAATGCACCGCGCACTATGGTATGGTTCACTTTCATTATGCTCTATGCACAATTTTGCCTAAGTATTGTGCACTTCCACTATGGACCATGCATGTTGTACATTGTTACAAGGTGCACGATCAATAAAAATAGTGATCCTGAATATTATGTATTTCGACCATTCGCAATACCACGTGCACCTTTGTATAGTGCAATTCCACTATGCACACTACACATTGGTTTAGTGCATTCCCATAAAGGTAGTCAAATGGCCGAGTGAGCATGAGGTCAAAAAATGAACCGAAATGGTATTTGTAGAATCAAATCGTAAAGTCGTAAGATTCCACGACTTTTTATAATAATAAATTTAAAGAACAAAATGCATTAGTTTTATTCGATTGTTATTATTTTAATTTTCACTTATTACTCAAATAAAAAAATCTATTATTAACTTACTAACAACACACATATTTTTTATTATTCTATGCCAAATTTGTGAAACAAAATAAAAAATGGACAATTTTGACTAATTTATTTAACCACCGATATTGAGTGGAATCATAATCGATCGACGCCACTAAGATCGTAAAACCATAGGACGTTAAGATTTCATTCGATTTCACTATTCAAAGTCCCACGATACACCTTGTACTTTTCACCTTAGTACGGTGAACTTCCAATATGCACCATGCACATTAGAATGATGCGCTTGTCCAATTCACAATGCACCGCGCACTATGGTATGGTTCACTTTCATTATGCTCTATGCACAATTTGCCTAAGTATTGTGCACTTCCACTATAGACCATGCATGTTGTACATTGTTACAAAGTGCACGATCAATAAAAATTGTGATCCCGAATATTATGTATTTCGACCATTCGCAATACCACGTGCACCTTTGTATAGTGCAATTCCACTATGCACACTACACATTGGTTTAGTGCATTCCCATAAAGGTAGTCAAATGGCCGAGTGAGCATGAGATCAAAAAATGAACTGAAATGGTATTTGTAGAATCAAATCGTAAAGTCGTAAGATTCCACGACTTTTTATAATAATAAATTTAAAGAACAAAATGCATTAGTTTTATTCGATTGTTATTATTTTAATTTTCACTTATTACTCAAATAAAAAAATCTATTATTAACTTACTAACAACACACATATTTTTTATTATTCTATGCCAAATTTGTGAAACAAAATAAAAAATGGACAATTTTGACTAATTTATTTAACCACCGATATTGAGTGGAATCATAATCGATCGACGCCACTAAGATCGTAAAACCATAGGACGTTAAGATTTCAATCGATTTCACTATTCAAAGTCCCACGATACACCTTGTACTTTTCACCTTAGTATGGTGAACTTCCACTATGCACCATGCACATTAGAATGATGCAAGTGTCCAATTCACAATGCACCGCGCACTATGGTATGGTTCACTTTCATTATGCTCTATGCAAAATTTGCCTAAGTATGGTGCACTTCCACTATAGACCATGCATGTTGTACATTGTTACGGTGCACGATCAATAAAAATTGTGAACCTGAATATTTTGTATTTCGACCATTCGCAATACCACGTGCACCTTTGTATAGTGCAATTCCACTATGCACACTACACCTTGGTTTAGTGCATTCCCATAAAGGTAGTCAAATGGCCGAGTGAGCATGAGGTCAAAAAATGAACTGAAATGGTATTTGTAGAATCAAATCGTAAAGTCGTAAGATTCCACGACTTTTTATAATAATAAATTTAAAGAACAAAATGCATTAGTTTTATTCGATTGTTATTATTTTAATTTTCACTTATTACTCAAATAAAAAAATCTATTATTAACTTACTAACAACACACATATTTTTTATTATTCTATGCCAAATTTGTGAAACAAAATAAAAAATGGACAATATTGACTAATTTATTTAACCACCGATATTGAGTGGAATCATAATCGATCGACGCCACTAAGATCGTAAAACCATAGGACGTTAAGATTTCATTCGATTTCACTATTCAAAGTCCCACGATACACCTTGTACTTTTCACCTTAGTACGGTGAACTTCCAATATGCACCATGCACATTAGAATGATGCAGGTTTCCAATTCACAATGCACCGCGCACTATGGTATGGTTCACTTTCATTATGCTCTATGCACAATTTGCCTAAGTATGGTGCACTTCCACTATAGACCATGCATGTTGTACATTGTTACAGGTGCACGATCAATAAAAATTGTGAACCCGAATATTTTGTATTTCGACCATTCGCAATACCACGTGCACCTTTGTATAGTGCAATTCCACTATGCACACTACACCTTGGTTTAGTGCATTCCCATAAAGGTAGTCAAATGGCCGAGTGAGCATGAGGTCAAAAAATGAACTGAAATTGTAATTGTAGAATCAAATCGTAAAGTTGTAAGATTCCACGACTTTTTATAATAATAAATTTAAAGAACAAAATGCATTAGTTTTATACGATTGTTATTATTTTAATTTTTCCTTATTACTCAAATAAAAAAACCTATTATTAACTTACTAACAACACACATATTTTTTATTATTCTATGCCAAATTAGTGAAACAAAATATAAAATGGACAATTTTTACTAATTTCTTTAACCACCGATTTTGAGTGGAATCATAATCGATCGACGCCACTAAGATTGTAAAACAATAAGACTTTAAGATTTCAATCGATTTCACCATTCAAAGTCCCACGATACACCTTATACTTTTCACCTTAGTACGGTGAACTTCCACTATGCACCATGCACATTAGAATGATGCAAGTTGTCCAATTCACAATGCACCGCGCACTATGGTATGGTTCACTTTCATTATGCTCTATGCACAATTTTGCCTAAGTATTGTGCACTTCCACTATAGACCATGCATGTTGTACATTGTTACAAAGTGCACGATCAATAAAAATAGTGATCCCGAATATTATGTATTTCGACCATTCGCAATACCACGTGCACCTTTGTATAGTGCAATTCCACTATGCACACTACACATTGGTTTAGTGCATTCCCATAAAGGTAGTCAAATGGCCGAGTGAGCATGAGGTCAAAAAATGAACCGAAATGGTATTTGTAGAATCAAATCGTAAAGTCGTAAGATTCCACGACTTTTTATAATAATAAATTTAAAGAACAAAATGCATTAGTTTTATTCGATTGTTATTATTTTAATTTTCACTTATTACTCAAATAAAAAAATCTATTATTAACTTACTAACAACACACATATTTTTTATTATTCTATGCCAAATTTGTGAAACAAAATAAAAAATGGACAATTTTGACTAATTTATTTAACCACCGATATTGAGTGGAATCATAATCGATCGACGCCACTAAGATCGTAAAACCATAGGACGTTAAGATTTCATTCGATTTCACTATTCAAAGTCCCACGATACACCTTGTACTTTTCACCTTAGTACGGTGAACTTCCAATATGCACCATGCACATTAGAATGATGCAGTTGTCCAATTCACAATGCACCGCGCACTATGGTATGGTTCACTTTCATTATGCTCTATGCACAATTTGCCTAAGTATTGTGCACTTCCACTATAGACCATGCATGTTGTACATTGTTACAGTGCACGATCAATAAAAATTGTGATCCCGAATATTATGTATTTCGACCATTCGCAATACCACGTGCACCTTTGTATAGTGCAATTCCACTATGCACACTACACATTGGTTTAGTGCATTCCCATAAAGGTAGTCAAATGGCCGAGTGAGCATGAGATCAAAAAATGAACTGAAATGGTATTTGTAGAATCAAATCGTAAAGTCGTAAGATTCCACGACTTTTTATAATAATAAATTTAAAGAACAAAATGCATTAGTTTTATTCGATTGTTATTATTTTAATTTTCACTTATTACTCAAATAAAAAAATCTATTATTAACTTACTAACAACACACATATTTTTTATTATTCTATGCCAAATTTGTGAAACAAAATAAAAAATGGACAATTTTGACTAATTTATTTAACCACCGATATTGAGTGGAATCATAATCGATCGACGCCACTAAGATCGTAAAACCATAGGACGTTAAGATTTCAATCGATTTCACTATTCAAAGTCCCACGATACACCTTGTACTTTTCACCTTAGTATGGTGAACTTCCACTATGCACCATGCACATTAGAATGATGCAAGTGTCCAATTCACAATGCACCGCGCACTATGGTATGGTTCACTTTCATTATGCTCTATGCAAAATTTGCCTAAGTATGGTGCACTTCCACTATAGACCATGCATGTTGTACATTGTTACGGTGCACGATCAATAAAAATTGTGAACCCGAATATTTTGTATTTCGACCATTCGCAATACCACGTGCACCTTTGTATAGTGCAATTCCACTATGCACACTACACCTTGGTTTAGTGCATTCCCATAAAGGTAGTCAAATGGCCGAGTGAGCATGAGGTCAAAAAATGAACTGAAATGGTATTTGTAGAATCAAATCGTAAAGTCGTAAGATTCCACGACTTTTTATAATAATAAATTTAAAGAACAAAATGCATTAGTTTTATTCGATTGTTATTATTTTAATTTTCACTTATTACTCAAATAAAAAAATCTATTATTAACTTACTAACAACACACATATTTTTTATTATTCTATGCCAAATTTGTGAAACAAAATAAAAAATGGACAATTTTGACTAATTTATTTAACCACCGATATTGAGTGGAATCATAATCGATCGACGCCACTAAGATCGTAAAACCATAGGACGTTAAGATTTCATTCGATTTCACTATTCAAAGTCCCACGATACACCTTGTACTTTTCACCTTAGTACGGTGAACTTCCAATATGCACCATGCACATTAGAATGATGCAGGTTTCCAATTCACAATGCACCGCGCACTATGGTATGGTTCACTTTCATTATGCTCTATGCACAATTTGCCTAAGTATGGTGCACTTCCACTATAGACCATACATGTTGTACATTGTTACAGTGCACGATCAATAAAAATTGTGAACCCGGATATTTTGTATTTCGACCATTCGCAATACCACGTGCACCTTTGTATAGTGCAATTCCACTATGCACACTACACCTTGGTTTAGTGCATTCCCATAAAGGTAGTCAAATGGCCGAGTGAGCATGAGATAAAAAAATGAACTGAAATTGTAATTGTAGAATCAAATCATAAAGTTGTAAGATTCCACGACTTTTTATAATAATAAATTTAAAGAACAAAATGCATTAGTTTTATACGATTGTTATTATTTTAATTTTTCCTTATTACTCAAATAAAAAAAACCTATTATTAACTTACTAACAACACACATATTTTTTATTATTCTATGCCAAATTAGTGAAACAAAATATAAAATGGACAATTTTTACTAATTTCTTTAACCACCGATTTTGAGTGGAATCATAATCGATCGACGCCACTAAGATTGTAAAACAATAAGACTTTAAGATTTCAATCGATTTCACCATTCAAAGTCCCACGATACACCTTATACTTTTCACCTTAGTACGGTGAACTTCCACTATGCACCATGCACATTAGAATGATGCAGCTTGTCCAATTCACAATGCACCGCGCACTATGGTATGGTTCACTTTCATTATGCTCTATGCACAATTTTGCCTAAGTATTGTGCACTTCCACTATAGACCATGCATGTTGTACATTGTTACAAGTGCACGATCAATAAAAATAGTGATCCTGAATATTATGTATTTCGACCATTCGCAATACCACGTGCACCTTTGTATAGTGCAATTCCACTATGCACACTACACATTGGTTTAGTGCATTCCCATAAAGGTAGTCAAATGGCCGAGTGAGCATGAGGTCAAAAAATGAACTGAAATGGTATTTGTAGAATCAAATCGTAAAGTCGTAAGATTCCACGACTTTTTATAATAATAAATTTAAAGAACAAAATGCATTAGTTTTATTCGATTGTTATTATTTTAATTTTCACTTATTACTCAAATAAAAAAATCTATTATTAACTTACTAACAACACACATATTTTTTATTATTCTATGCCAAATTTGTGAAACAAAATAAAAAATGGACAATTTTGACTAATTTATTTAACCACCGATATTGAGTGGAATCATAATCGATCGACGCCACTAAGATCGTAAAACCATAGGACGTTAAGATTTCATTCGATTTCACTATTCAAAGTCCCACGATACACCTTGTACTTTTCACCTTAGTACGGTGAACTTCCAATATGCACCATGCACATTAGAATGATGCAAGTTGTCCAATTCACAATGCACCGCGCACTATGGTATGGTTCACTTTCATTATGCTCTATGCACAATTTGCCTAAGTATTGTGCACTTCCACTATAGACCATGCATGTTGTACATTGTTACAGTGCACGATCAATAAAAATTGTGATCCTGAATATTATGTATTTCGACCATTCGCAATACCACGTGCACCTTTGTATAGTGCAATTCCACTATGCACACTACACATTGGTTTAGTGCATTCCCATAAAGGTAGTCAAATGGCCGAGTGAGCATGAGATCAAAAAATGAACCGAAATGGTATTTGTAGAATCAAATCGTAAAGTCGTAAGATTCCACGACTTTTTATAATAATAAATTTAAAGAACAAAATGCATTAGTTTTATTCGATTGTTATTATTTTAATTTTCACTTATTACTCAAATAAAAAAATCTATTATTAACTTACTAACAACACACATATTTTTTATTATTCTATGCCAAATTTGTGAAACAAAATAAAAAATGGACAATTTTGACTAATTTATTTAACCACCGATATTGAGTGGAATCATAATCGATCGACGCCACTAAGATCGTAAAACCATAGGACGTTAAGATTTCAATCGATTTCACTATTCAAAGTCCCACGATACACCTTGTACTTTTCACCTTAGTATGGTGAACTTCCACTATGCACCATGCACATTAGAATGATGCAAGTGTCCAATTCACAATGCACCGCGCACTATGGTATGGTTCACTTTCATTATGCTCTATGCAAAATTTGCCTAAGTATGGTGCACTTCCACTATAGACCATGCATGTTGTACATTGTTACGTGCACGATCAATAAAAATTGTGAACCCGAATATTTTGTATTTCGACCATTCGCAATACCACGTGCACCTTTGTATAGTGCAATTCCACTATGCACACTACACCTTGGTTTAGTGCATTCCCATAAAGGTAGTCAAATGGCCGAGTGAGCATGAGGTCAAAAAATGAACCGAAATGGTATTTGTAGAATCAAATCGTAAAGTCGTAAGATTCCACGACTTTTTATAATAATAAATTTAAAGAACAAAATGCATTAGTTTTATTCGATTGTTATTATTTTAATTTTCACTTATTACTCAAATAAAAAAATCTATTATTAACTTACTAACAACACACATATTTTTTATTATTCTATGCCAAATTTGTGAAACAAAATAAAAAATGGACAATTTTGACTAATTTATTTAACCACCGATATTGAGTGGAATCATAATCGATCGACGCCACTAAGATCGTAAAACCATAGGACGTTAAGATTTCATTCGATTTCACTATTCAAAGTCCCACGATACACCTTGTACTTTTCACCTTAGTACGGTGAACTTCCAATATGCACCATGCACATTAGAATGATGCAGCTTGTCCAATTCACAATGCACCGCGCACTATGGTATGGTTCACTTTCATTATGCTCTATGCACAATTTGCCTAAGTATGGTGCACTTCCACTATAGACCATACATGTTATACATTGTTACAAAGTGCACGCTCAATAAAAATGGTGAACCCGGATATTTTGTATTTCGACCATTCGCAATACCACGTGCACCTTTGTATTGTGCAATTCCACTATGTACACTACACCTTGGTATAGTGCATTCCTACCAAGGTAGTCAAATGGCCGCGTAAGCATGAGATAAAAAAATGAACTGAAATTGTAATTGTAGAATCAAATCGTAAAGTTGTAAGATTCCACGACTTTTTATAATAATAAATTTAAAGAACAAAATGCATTAGTTTTATACGATTGTTATTATTTTAATTTTTCCTTATTACTCAAATAAAAAAACCTATTATTAACTTACTAACAACACACATATTTTTTATTATTCTATGCCAAATTAGTGAAACAAAATATAAAATGGACAATTTTTACTAATTTCTTTAACCACCGATTTTGAGTGGAATCATAATCGATCGACGCCACTAAGATTGTAAAACAATAAGACTTTAAGATTTCAATCGATTTCACCATTCAAAGTCCCACGATACACCTTATACTTTTCACCTTAGTACGGTGAACTTCCACTATGCACCATGCACATTAGAATGATGCAAGCTTGTCCAATTCACAATGCACCGCGCACTATGGTATGGTTCACTTTCATTATGCTCTATGCACAATTTTGCCTAAGTATTGTGCACTTCCACTATAGACCATGCATGTTGTACATTGTTACAGTGCACGATCAATAAAAATTGTGATCCTGAATATTATGTATTTCGACCATTCGCAATACCACGTGCACCTTTGTATAGTGCAATTCCACTATGCACACTACACATTGGTTTAGTGCATTCCCATAAAGGTAGTCAAATGGCCGAGTGAGCATGAGATCAAAAAATGAACTGAAATGGTATTTGTAGAATCAAATCGTAAAGTCGTAAGATTCCACGACTTTTTATAATAATAAATTTAAAGAACAAAATGCATTAGTTTTATACGATTGTTATTATTTTAATTTTTCACTTATTACTCAAATAAAAAAAACCTATTATTAACTTACTAACAACACACATATTTTTTATTATTCTATGCCAAATTAGTGAAACAAAATATAAAATGGACAATTTTTACTAATTTCTTTAACCACCGATTTTGAGTGGAATCATAATCGATCGACGCCACTAAGATTGTAAAACAATAAGACTTTAAGATTTCAATCGATTTCACCATTCAAAGTCCCACGATACACCTTATACTTTTCACCTTAGTACGGTGAACTTCCACTATGCACCATGCACATTAGAATGATGCAGTTGTCCAATTCACAATGCACCGCGCACTATGGTATGGTTCACTTTCATTATGCTCTATGCACAATTTTGCCTAAGTATTGTGCACTTCCACTATAGACCATGCATGTTGTACATTGTTACAAGGTGCACGATCAATAAAAATTGTGATCCCGAATATTATGTATTTCGACCATTCGCAATACCACGTGCACCTTTGTATAGTGCAATTCCACTATGCACACTACACATTGGTTTAGTGCATTCCCATAAAGGTAGTCAAATGGCCGAGTGAGCATGAGATCAAAAAAATGAACTGAAATGGTATTTGTAGAATCAAATCGTAAAGTCGTAAGATTCCACGACTTTTTATAATAATAAATTTAAAGAACAAAATGCATTAGTTTTATTCGATTGTTATTATTTTAATTTTCACTTATTACTCAAATAAAAAAATCTATTATTAACTTACTAACAACACACATATTTTTTATTATTCTATGCCAAATTTGTGAAACAAAATAAAAAATGGACAATTTTTACTAATTTATTTAACCACCGATTTTGAGTGGAATCATAATCGATCGACGCCACTAAGATCGTAAAACAATAAGACTTTAAGATTTCAATCGATTTCACCATTCAAAGTCCCACGATACACCTTGTACTTTTCACCTTAGTACGGTGAACTTCCAATATGCACCATGCACATTAGAATGATGCAACTTGTCCAATTCACAATGCACCGCGCACTATGGTATGGTTCACTTTCATTATGCTCTATGCACAATTTGCCTAAGTATGGTGCACTTCCACTATAGACCATGCATGTTGTACATTGTTACAAAGTGCACGATCAATAAAAATTGTGAACCCGAATATTTTGTATTTCGACCATTCGCAATACCACGTGCACCTTTGTATAGTGCAATTCCACTATGCACACTACACCTTGGTTTAGTGCATTCCCATAAAGGTAGTCAAATGGCCGAGTGAGCATGAGATCAAAAAATGAACTGAAATGGTATTTGTAGAATCAAATCGTAAAGTCGTAAGATTCCACGACTTTTTATAATAATAAATTTAAAGAACAAAATGCATTAGTTTTATTCGATTGTTATTATTTTAATTTTCACTTATTACTCAAATAAAAAAATCTATTATTAACTTACTAACAACACACATAATTTTTATTATTCTATGCCAAATTTGTGAAACAAAATATAAAATGGACAATTTTTACTAATTTCTTTAACCACCGATTTTGAGTGGAATCATAATCGATCGACGCCACTAAGATTGTAAAACAATAGGACTTTAAGATTTCAATCGATTTCACCATTCAAAGTCCCACGATACACCTTGTACTTTTCACCTTAGTACGGTGAACTTCCAATATGCACCATGCACATTAGAATGATGCAGTTGTCCAATTCACAATGCACCGCGCACTATGGTATGGTTCACTTTCATTATGCTCTATGCACAATTTGCCTAAGTATGGTGCACTTCCACTATAGACCATACATGTTATACATTGTTACAGTGCACGCTCAATAAAAATGGTGAACCTGGATATTTTGTATTTCGACCATTCGCAATACCACGTGCACCTTTGTATTGTGCAATTCCACTATGTACACTACACCTTGGTATAGTGCATTCCTACCAAGGTAGTCAAATGGCCGCCTAAGCATGAGATAAAAAAATGAACTGAAATTGTAATTGTAGAATCAAATCGTAAAGTTGTAAGATTCCACGACTTTTTATAATAATAAATTTAAAGAACAAAATGCATTAGTTTTATACGATTGTTATTATTTTAATTTTTCCTTATTACTCAAATAAAAAAACCTATTATTAACTTACTAAAAACACACATATTTTTTATTATTCTATGCCAAATTAGTGAAACAAAATAAAAAATGGACAATTTTTACTAATTTCTTTAACCACCGATTTTGAGTGGAATCATAATCGATCGACGCCACTAAGATTGTAAAACAATAGGACTTTAAGATTTCAATCGATTTCACCATTCAAAGTCCCACGATACACCTTATACCTTTCACCTTAGTACGGTGAACTTCCACTATGCACCATGCACATTAGAATGATGCAGTTGTCCAATTCACAATGCACCGCGCACTATGGTATGGTTCACTTTCATTATGCTCTATGCACAATTTTGCCTAAGTATGGTGCACTTCCACTATAGACCATGCATGTTGTACATTGTTACAAGTGCACGATCAATAAAAATTGTGAACCTGAATATTATGTATTTCGACCATTCGCAATACCACGTGCACCTTTGTATAGTGCAATTCCACTATGCACACTACACATTGGTTTAGTGCATTCCCATAAAGGTAGTCAAATGGCCGAGTGAGCATGAGATCAAAAAATGAACTGAAATGGTATTTGTAGAATCAAATCGTAAAGTCGTAAGATTCCACGACTTTTTATAATAATAAATTTAAAGAACAAAATGCATTAGTTTTATACGATTGTTATTATTTTAATTTTTCCTTATTACTCAAATAAAAAAAACCTATTATTAACTTACTAAAAACACACATATTTTTTATTATTCTATGCCAAATTAGTGAAACAAAATAAAAAATGGACAATTTTTACTAATTTCTTTAACCACCGATTTTGAGTGGAATCATAATCGATCGACGCCACTAAGATTGTAAAACAATAGGACTTTAAGATTTCAATCGATTTCACCATTCAAAGTCCCACGATACACCTTATACTTTTCACCTTAGTACGGTGAACTTCCACTATGCACCATGCACATTAGAATGATGCAAAGTTGTCCAATTCACAATGCACCGCGCACTATGGTATGGTTCACTTTCATTATGCTCTATGCACAATTTTGCCTAAGTATTGTGCACTTCCACTATAGACCATGCATGTTGTACATTGTTACAAGGTGCACGATCAATAAAAATTGTGAACCTGAATATTATGTATTTCGACCATTCGCAATACCACGTGCACCTTTGTATAGTGCAATTCCACTATGCACACTACACATTGGTTTAGTGCATTCCCATAAAGGTAGTCAAATGGCCGAGTGAGCATGAGATCAAAAAATGAACTGAAATGGTATTTGTAGAATCAAATCGTAAAGTCGTAAGATTCCACGACTTTTTATAATAATAAATTTAAAGAACAAAATGCATTAGTTTTATACGATTGTTATTATTTTAATTTTCACTTATTACTCAAATAAAAAAACCTATTATTAACTTACTAACAACACACATATTTTTTATTATTCTATGCCAAATTAGTGAAACAAAATAAAAAATGGACAATTTTTACTAATTTCTTTAACCACCGATTTTGAGTGGAATCATAATCGATCGACGCCACTAAGATTGTAAAACAATAAGACTTTAAGATTTCAATCGATTTCACTATTCAAAGTCCCACGATACACCTTTACTTTTCACCTTAGTACGGTGAACTTCCACTATGCACCATTTACATAAGAATGATGCAGTTGTCCAATTCACAATGCACCGCGCACTATGGTATGGTTCACTTTCATTATGCTCTATGCACAATTTTGCCTAAGTATTGTGCACTTCCACTATAGACCATGCATGTTGTACATTGTTACAGTGCACGATCAATAAAAATTGTGATCCTGAATATTATGTATTTCGACCATTCGCAATACCACGTGCACCTTTGTATAGTGCAATTCCACTATGCACACTACACATTGGTTTAGTGCATTCCCACAAAGGTAGTCAAATGGCCGAGTGAGCATGAGATCAAAAAATGAACTGAAATGGTATTTGTAGAATCAAATCGTAAAGTCGTAAGATTCCACGACTTTTTATAATAATAAATTTAAAGAACAAAATGCATTAGTTTTATACGATTGTTATTATTTTAATTTTTCCTTATTACTCAAATAAAAAAACCTATTATTAACTTACTAAAAACACACATATTTTTTATTATTCTATGCCAAATTAGTGAAACAAAATAAAAAATGGACAATTTTTACTAATTTCTTTAACCACCGATTTTGAGTGGAATCATAATCGATCGACGCCACTAAGATTGTAAAACAATAAGACTTTAAGATTTCAATCGATTTCACCATTCAAAGTCCCACGATACACCTTATACTTTTCACCTTAGTACGGTGAACTTCCACTATGCACCATGCACATTAGAATGATGCAGTTGTCCAATTCACAATGCACCGCGCACTATGGTATGGTTCACTTTCATTATGCTCTATGCACAATTTTGCCTAAGTATTGTGCACTTCCACTATAGACCATGCATGTTGTACATTGTTACAGTGCACGATCAATAAAAATTGTGAACCTGAATATTATGTATTTCGACCATTCGCAATACCACGTGCACCTTTGTATAGTGCAATTCCACTATGCACACTACACATTGGTTTAGTGCATTCCCATAAAGGTAGTCAAATGGCCGAGTGAGCATGAGATCAAAAAATGAACTGAAATGGTATTTGTAGAATCAAATCGTAAAGTCGTAAGATTCCACGACTTTTTATAATAATAAATTTAAAGAACAAAATGCATTAGTTTTATACGATTGTTATTATTTTAATTTTTCCTTATTACTCAAATAAAAAAACCTATTATTAACTTACTAACAACACACATATTTTTTATTATTCTATGCCAAATTAGTGAAACAAAATATAAAATGGACAATTTTTACTAATTTCTTTAACCACCGATTTTGAGTGGAATCATAATCGATCGACGCCACTAAGATTGTAAAACAATAAGACTTTAAGATTTCAATCGATTTCACCATTCAAAGTCCCACGATACACCTTATACTTTTCACCTTAGTACGGTGAACTTCCACTATGCACCATTTACATAAGAATGATGCAGTTGTCCAATTCACAGTGCACCGCGCACTATGGTATGGTTCACTTTCATTATGCTCTATGCACAATTTTGCCTAAGTATTGTGCACTTCCACTATAGACCATGCATGTTGTACATTGTTACGGTGCACGATCAATAAAAATTGTGATCCCGAATATTATGTATTTCGACCATTCGCAATACCACGTGCACCTTTGTATAGTGCAATTCCACTATGCACACTACACATTGGTTTAGTGCATTCCCATAAAGGTAGTCAAATGGCCGAGTGAGCATGAGATCAAAAAATGAACTGAAATGGTATTTGTAGAATCAAATCGTAAAGTCGTAAGATTCCACGACTTTTTATAATAATAAATTTAAAGAACAAAATGCATTAGTTTTATACGATTGTTATTATTTTAATTTTTCCTTATTACTCAAATAAAAAAACCTATTATTAACTTACTAACAACACACATATTTTTTATTATTCTATGCCAAATTAGTGAAACAAAATATAAAATGGACAATTTTTACTAATTTCTTTAACCACCGATTTTGAGTGGAATCATAATCGATCGACGCCACTAAGATTGTAAAACAATAAGACTTTAAGATTTCAATCGATTTCACCATTCAAAGTCCCACGATACAACTTATACTTTTCACCTTAGTACGGTGAACTTCCACTATGCACCATGCACATTAGAATGATGCGCTTGTCCAATTCACAATGCACCGCGCACTATGGTATGGTTCACTTTCATTATGCTCTATGCACAATTTTGCCTAAGTATTGTGCACTTCCACTATAGACCATGCATGTTGTACATTGTTACGGTGCACGATCAATAAAAATTGTGATCCCGAATATTATGTATTTCGACCATTCGCAATACCACGTGCACCTTTGTATAGTGCAATTCCACTATGCACACTACACATTGGTTTAGTGCATTCCCATAAAGGTAGTCAAATGGCCGAGTGAGCATGAGATCAAAAAATGAACCGAAATGGTATTTGTAGAATCAAATCGTAAAGTCGTAAAATTCCACGACATTTTATAATAATAAATTTACAGAACAAAATGCATTAGTTTTATACGATTTTTATTATTTTAATTTTTCCTTATTACTCAAATAAAAAAATCTATTATTAACTTACTAACAACACACATAATTTTTATTATTCTATGCCAAATTTGTGAAACAAAATATAAAATGGACAATTTTTACTAATTTCTTTAACCACCGATTTTGAGTGGAATCATAATCGATCGACGCCACTAAGATTGTAAAACAATAAGACTTTAAGATTTCAATCGATTTCACCATTCAAAGTCCCACGATACACCTTATACTTTTCACCTTAGTACGGTGAACTTCCACTATGCACCATGCACATTAGAATGATGCAACTTGTCCAATTCACAATGCACCGCGCACTATGGTATGGTTCACTTTCATTATGCTCTATGCACAATTTTGCCTAAGTATGGTGCACTTCCACTATAGACCATGCATGTTGTACATTGTTACGGTGCACGATCAATAAAAATTGTGAACCCGAATATTTTGTATTTCGACCATTCGCAATACCACGTGCACCTTTGTATAGTGCAATTCCACTATGCACACTACACATTGGTTTAGTGCATTCCCATAAAGGTAGTCAAATGGCCGAGTGAGCATGAGATCAAAAAATGAACTGAAATGGTATTTGTAGAATCAAATCGTAAAGTCGTAAGATTCCACGACTTTTTATAATAATAAATTTAAAGAACAAAATGCATTAGTTTTATACGATTGTTATTATTTTAATTTTTCCTTATTACTCAAATAAAAAAACCTATTATTAACTTACTAAAAACACACATATTTTTTATTATTCTATGCCAAATTAGTGAAACAAAATAAAAAATGGACAATTTTTACTAATTTCTTTAACCACCGATTTTGAGTGGAATCATAATCGATCGACGCCACTAAGATTGTAAAACAATAAGACTTTAAGATTTCAATCGATTTCACCATTCAAAGTCCCACGATACACCTTGTACTTTTCACCTTAGTACGGTGAACTTCCAATATGCACCATGCACATTAGAATGATGCAGTTGTCCAATTCACAATGCACCGCGCACTATGGTATGGTTCACTTTCATTATGCTCTATGCACAATTTGCCTAAGTATGGTGCACTTCCACTATAGACCATACATGTTATACATTGTTACACAGTGCACGCTCAATAAAATGGTGAACCTGGATATTTTGTATTTCGACCATTCGCAATACCACGTGCACCTTTGTATTGTGCAATTCCACTATGTACACTACACCTTGGTATAGTGCATTCCTACCAAGGTAGTCAAATGGCCGCCTAAGCATGAGATAAAAAAATGAACTGAAATTGTAATTGTAGAATCAAATCGTAAAGTTGTAAGATTCCACGACTTTTTATAATAATAAATTTAAAGAACAAAATGCATTAGTTTTATACGATTGTTATTATTTTAATTTTTCCTTATTACTCAAATAAAAAAACCTATTATTAACTTACTAAAAACACACATATTTTTTATTATTCTATGCCAAATTAGTGAAACAAAATAAAAAATGGACAATTTTTACTAATTTCTTTAACCACCGATTTTGAGTGGAATCATAATCGATCGACGCCACTAAGATTGTAAAACAATAGGACTTTAAGATTTCAATCGATTTCACCATTCAAAGTCCCACGATACACCTTATACCTTTCACCTTAGTACGGTGAACTTCCACTATGCACCATGCACATTAGAATGATGCAGTTGTCCAATTCACAATGCACCGCGCACTATGGTATGGTTCACTTTCATTATGCTCTATGCACAATTTGCCTAAGTATGGTGCACTTCCACTATAGACCATACATGTTATACATTGTTACAGTGCACGATCAATAAAAATGGTGAACTCGGATATTTTGTATTTCGACCATTCGCAATACCACGTGCACCTTTGTATTGTGCAATTCCACTATGTACACTACACCTTGGTATAGTGCATTCCCATAAAGGTAGTCAAATGGCCGAGTAAGCATGAGATAAAAAAATGAACTGAAATTGTAATTGTAGAATCAAATCGTAAAGTTGTAAGATTCCACGACTTTTTATAATAATAAATTTAAAGAACAAAATGCATTAGTTTTATACGATTGTTATTATTTTAATTTTTCCTTATTACTCAAATAAAAAAACCTATTATTAACTTACTAAAAACACACATATTTTTTATTATTCTATGCCAAATTAGTGAAACAAAATAAAAAATGGACAATTTTTACTAATTTCTTTAACCACCGATTTTGAGTGGAATCATAATCGATCGACGCCACTAAGATTGTAAAACAATAGGACTTTAAGATTTCAATCGATTTCACCATTCAAAGTCCCACGATACACCTTATACCTTTCACCTTAGTACGGTGAACTTCCACTATGCACCATGCACATTAGAATGATGCGCTTGTCCAATTCACAATGCACCGCGCACTATGGTATGGTTCACTTTCATTATGCTCTATGCACAATTTTGCCTAAGTATTGTGCACTTCCACTATAGACCATGCATGTTGTACATTGTTACAGTGCACGATCAATAAAAATTGTGAACCTGAATATTATGTATTTCGACCATTCGCAATACCACGTGCACCTTTGTATAGTGCAATTCCACTATGCACACTACACATTGGTTTAGTGCATTCCCATAAAGGTAGTCAAATGGCCGAGTGAGCATGAGATCAAAAAATGAACTGAAATGGTATTTGTAGAATCAAATCGTAAAGTCGTAAGATTCCACGACTTTTTATAATAATAAATTTAAAGAACAAAATGCATTAGTTTTATACGATTGTTATTATTTTAATTTTTCCTTATTACTCAAATAAAAAAACCTATTATTAACTTACTAACAACACACATATTTTTTATTATTCTATGCCAAATTAGTGAAACAAAATATAAAATGGACAATTTTTACTAATTTCTTTAACCACCGATTTTGAGTGGAATCATAATCGATCGACGCCACTAAGATTGTAAAACAATAAGACTTTAAGATTTCAATCGATTTCACCATTCAAAGTCCCACGATACACCTTATACTTTTCACCTTAGTACGGTGAACTTCCACTATGCACCATGCACATTAGAATGATGCAGTTGTCCAATTCACAATGCACCGCGCACTATGGTATGGTTCACTTTCATTATGCTCTATGCACAATTTTGCCTAAGTATTGTGCACTTCCACTATAGACCATGCATGTTGTACATTGTTACAGGTGCACGATCAATAAAAATTGTGATCCCGAATATTATGTATTTCGACCATTCGCAATACCACGTGCACCTTTGTATAGTGCAATTCCACTATGCACACTACACATTGGTTTAGTGCATTCCCATAAAGGTAGTCAAATGGCCGAGTGAGCATGAGATCAAAAAATGAACTGAAATGGTATTTGTAGAATCAAATCGTAAAGTCGTAAGATTCCACGACTTTTTATAATAATAAATTTAAAGAACAAAATGCATTAGTTTTATACGATTGTTATTATTTTAATTTTTCCTTATTACTCAAATAAAAAAACCTATTATTAACTTACTAACAACAAACATATTTTTTATTATTCTATGCCAAATTAGTGAAACAAAATATAAAATGGACAATTTTTACTAATTTCTTTAACCACCGATTTTGAGTGGAATCATAATCGATCGACGCCACTAAGATTGTAAAACAATAAGACTTTAAGATTTCAATCGATTTCACCATTCAAAGTCCCACGATACAACTTATACTTTTCACCTTAGTACGGTGAACTTCCACTATGCACCATGCACATTAGAATGATGCAGTTGTCCAATTCACTATGCACCGCGCACTATGGTATGGTTCACTTTCATTATGCTCTATGCACAATTTTGCCTAAGTATTGTGCACTTCCACTATAGACCATGCATGTTGTACATTGTTACAGTGCACGATCAATAAAAATTGTGATCCTGAATATTATGTATTTCGACCATTCGCAATACCACGTGCACCTTTGTATAGTGCAATTCCACTATGCACACTACACATTGGTTTAGTGCATTCCCATAAAGGTAGTCAAATGGCCGAGTGAGCATGAGATCAAAAAATGAACTGAAATGGTATTTGTAGAATCAAATCGTAAAGTCGTAAGATTCCACGACTTTTTATAATAATAAATTTAAAGAACAAAATGCATTAGTTTTATACGATTGTTATTATTTTAATTTTTCCTTATTACTCAAATAAAAAAACCTATTATTAACTTACTAACAACACACATATTTTTTATTATTCTATGCCAAATTAGTGAAACAAAATATAAAATGGACAATTTTTACTAATTTCTTTAACCACCGATTTTGAGTGGAATCATAATCGATCGACGCCACTAAGATTGTAAAACAATAAGACTTTAAGATTTCAATCGATTTCACCATTCAAAGTCCCACGATACACCTTATACTTTTCACCTTAGTACGGTGAACTTCCAATATGCACCATGCACATTAGAATGATGCAGTTGTCCAATTCACAATGCACCGCGCACTATGGTATGGTTCACTTTCATTATGCTCTATGCACAATTTTGCCTAAGTATGGTGCACTTCCACTATAGACCATACATGTTATACATTGTTACAAGGTGCACGATCAATAAAAATGGTGAACCCGGATATTTTGTATTTCGACCATTCGCAATACCACGTGCACCTTTGTATAGTGCAATTCCACTATGTACACTACACATTGGTTTAGTGCATTCCTACAAAGGTAGTCAAATGGCCGAGTAAGCATGAGATCAAAAAATGAACTGAAATTGTAATTGTAGAATCAAATCGTAAAGTCGTAAGATTCCACGACTTTTTATAATAATAAATTTAAAGAACAAAATGCATTAGTTTTATACGATTGTTATTATTTTAATTTTTCCTTATTACTCAAATAAAAAAACCTATTATTAACTTACTAAAAACACACATATTTTTTATTATTCTATGCCAAATTAGTGAAACAAAATAAAAAATGGACAATTTTTACTAATTTCTTTAACCACCGATTTTGAGTGGAATCATAATCGATCGACGCCACTAAGATTGTAAAACAATAAGACTTTAAGATTTCAATCGATTTCACCATTCAAAGTCCCACGATACACCTTATACTTTTCACCTTAGTACGGTGAACTTCCACTATGCACCATGCACATTAGAATGATGCAGTTGTCCAATTCACAATGCACCGCGCACTATGGTATGGTTCACTTTCATTATGCTCTATGCACAATTTGCCTAAGTATGGTGCACTTCCACTATAGACCATACATGTTATACATTGTTACAGTGCACGCTCAATAAAATGGTGAACCTGGATATTTTGTATTTCGACCATTCGCAATACCACGTGCACCTTTGTATTGTGCAATTCCACTATGTACACTACACCTTGGTATAGTGCATTCCTACCAAGGTAGTCAAATGGCCGCCTAAGCATGAGATAAAAAAATGAACTGAAATTGTAATTGTAGAATCAAATCGTAAAGTTGTAAGATTCCACGACTTTTTATAATAATAAATTTAAAGAACAAAATGCATTAGTTTTATACGATTGTTATTATTTTAATTTTTCCTTATTACTCAAATAAAAAAACCTATTATTAACTTACTAAAAACACACATATTTTTTATTATTCTATGCCAAATTAGTGAAACAAAATAAAAAATGGACAATTTTTACTAATTTCTTTAACCACCGATTTTGAGTGGAATCATAATCGATCGACGCCACTAAGATTGTAAAACAATAGGACTTTAAGATTTCAATCGATTTCACCATTCAAAGTCCCACGATACACCTTATACCTTTCACCTTAGTACGGTGAACTTCCACTATGCACCATGCACATTAGAATGATGCAGTTGTCCAATTCACAATGCACCGCGCACTATGGTATGGTTCACTTTCATTATGCTCTATGCACAATTTTGCCTAAGTATTGTGCACTTCCACTATAGACCATGCATGTTGTACATTGTTACAGTGCACGATCAATAAAAATGGTGAACCTGAATATTTTGTATTTCGACCATTCGCAATACCACGTGCACCTTTGTATAGTGCAATTCCACTATGCACACTACACCTTGGTTTAGTGCATTCCCATAAAGGTAGTCAAATGGCCGAGTGAGCATGAGATCAAAAAATGAACTGAAATTGTATTTGTAGAATCAAATCGTAAAGTCGTAAGATTCCACGACTTTTTATAATAATAAATTTAAAGAACAAAATGCATTAGTTTTATACGATTGTTATTATTTTAATTTTTCCTTATTACTCAAATAAAAAAACCTATTATTAACTTACTAAAAACACACATATTTTTTATTATTCTATGCCAAATTAGTGAAACAAAATAAAAAATGGACAATTTTTACTAATTTCTTTAACCACCGATTTTGAGTGGAATCATAATCGATCGACGCCACTAAGATTGTAAAACAATAAGACTTTAAGATTTCAATCGATTTCACCATTCAAAGTCCCACGATACACCTTATACTTTTCACCTTAGTACGGTGAACTTCCACTATGCACCATGCACATTAGAATGATGCGCTTGTCCAATTCACAATGCACCGCGCACTATGGTATGGTTCACTTTCATTATGCTCTATGCACAATTTTGCCTAAGTATTGTGCACTTCCACTATAGACCATGCATGTTGTACATTGTTACAGTGCACGATCAATAAAAATTGTGAACCTGAATATTATGTATTTCGACCATTCGCAATACCACGTGCACCTTTGTATAGTGCAATTCCACTATGCACACTACACATTGGTTTAGTGCATTCCCATAAAGGTAGTCAAATGGCCGAGTGAGCATGAGATCAAAAAATGAACTGAAATGGTATTTGTAGAATCAAATCGTAAAGTCGTAAGATTCCACGACTTTTTATAATAATAAATTTAAAGAACAAAATGCATTAGTTTTATACGATTGTTATTATTTTAATTTTTCCTTATTACTCAAATAAAAAAACCTATTATTAACTTACTAACAACACACATATTTTTTATTATTCTATGCCAAATTAGTGAAACAAAATATAAAATGGACAATTTTTACTAATTTCTTTAACCACCGATTTTGAGTGGAATCATAATCGATCGACGCCACTAAGATTGTAAAACAATAAGACTTTAAGATTTCAATCGATTTCACCATTCAAAGTCCCACGATACACCTTATACTTTTCACCTTAGTACGGTGAACTTCCACTATGCACCATGCACATTAGAATGATGCAGTTGTCCAATTCACAATGCACCGCGCACTATGGTATGGTTCACTTTCATTATGCTCTATGCACAATTTTGCCTAAGTATTGTGCACTTCCACTATAGACCATGCATGTTGTACATTGTTACGGTGCACGATCAATAAAAATTGTGATCCTGAATATTATGTATTTCGACCATTCGCAATACCACGTGCACCTTTGTATAGTGCAATTCCACTATGCACACTACACATTGGTTTAGTGCATTCCCATTAAGGTAGTCAAATGGCCGAGTGAGCATGAGATCAAAAAATGAACTGAAATGGTATTTGTAGAATCAAATCGTAAAGTCGTAAGATTCCACGACTTTTTATAATAATAAATTTAAAGAACAAAATGCATTAGTTTTATACGATTGTTATTATTTTAATTTTTCCTTATTACTCAAATAAAAAAACCTATTATTAACTTACTAACAACACACATATTTTTTATTATTCTATGCCAAATTTGTGAAACAAAATATAAAATGGACAATTTTTACTAATTTATTTAACCACCGATTTTGAGTGGAATCATAATCGATCGACGCCACTAAGATTGTAAAACCATAAGACTTTAAGATTTCAATCGATTTCACTATTCAAAGTCCCACGATACACCTTGTACTTTTCACCTTAGTACGGTGAACTTCCAATATGCACCATGCACATTAGAATGATGCAGTTGTCCAATTCACAATGCACCGCGCACTATGGTATGGTTCACTTTCATTATGCTCTATGCACAATTTGCCTAAGTATGGTGCACTTCCACTATAGACCATACATGTTATACATTGTTACAGTGCACGCTCAATAAAATGGTGAACCTGGATATTTTGTATTTCGACCATTCGCAATACCACGTGCACCTTTGTATTGTGCAATTCCACTATGTACACTACACCTTGGTATAGTGCATTCCTACCAAGGTAGTCAAATGGCCGCCTAAGCATGAGATAAAAAAATGAACTGAAATTGTAATTGTAGAATCAAATCGTAAAGTTGTAAGATTCCACGACTTTTTATAATAATAAATTTAAAGAACAAAATGCATTAGTTTTATACGATTGTTATTATTTTAATTTTTCCTTATTACTCAAATAAAAAAACCTATTATTAACTTACTAAAAACACACATATTTTTTATTATTCTATGCCAAATTAGTGAAACAAAATAAAAAATGGACAATTTTTACTAATTTCTTTAACCACCGATTTTGAGTGGAATCATAATCGATCGACGCCACTAAGATTGTAAAACAATAGGACTTTAAGATTTCAATCGATTTCACCATTCAAAGTCCCACGATACACCTTATACCTTTCACCTTAGTACGGTGAACTTCCACTATGCACCATGCACATTAGAATGATGCAGTTGTCCAATTCACAATGCACCGCGCACTATGGTATGGTTCACTTTCATTATGCTCTATGCACAATTTTGCCTAAGTATTGTGCACTTCCACTATAGACCATGCATGTTGTACATTGTTACAGTGCACGATCAATAAAAATTGTGAACCTGAATATTATGTATTTCGACCATTCGCAATACCACGTGCACCTTTGTATAGTGCAATTCCACTATGCACACTACACATTGGTTTAGTGCATTCCCATAAAGGTAGTCAAATGGCCGAGTGAGCATGAGATCAAAAAATGAACTGAAATGGTATTTGTAGAATCAAATCGTAAAGTCGTAAGATTCCACGACTTTTTATAATAATAAATTTAAAGAACAAAATGCATTAGTTTTATACGATTGTTATTATTTTAATTTTTCCTTATTACTCAAATAAAAAAACCTATTATTAACTTACTAACAACACACATATTTTTTATTATTCTATGCCAAATTAGTGAAACAAAATATAAAATGGACAATTTTTACTAATTTCTTTAACCACCGATTTTGAGTGGAATCATAATCGATCGACGCCACTAAGATTGTAAAACAATAAGACTTTAAGATTTCAATCGATTTCACCATTCAAAGTCCCACGATACACCTTATACTTTTCACCTTAGTACGGTGAACTTCCACTATGCACCATGCACATTAGAATGATGCAGTTGTCCAATTCACAATGCACCGCGCACTATGGTATGGTTCACTTTCATTATGCTCTATGCACAATTTTGCCTAAGTATTGTGCACTTCCACTATAGACCATGCATGTTGTACATTGTTACAGTGCACGATCAATAAAAATTGTGATCCTGAATATTATGTATTTCGACCATTCGCAATACCACGTGCACCATTGTATAGTGCAATTCCACTATGCACACTACACATTGGTTTAGTGCATTCCCATAAAGGTAGTCAAATGGCCGAGTGAGCATGAGATCAAAAAATGAACTGAAATGGTATTTGTAGAATCAAATCGTAAAGTCGTAAGATTCCACGACTTTTTATAATAATAAATTTAAAGAACAAAATGCATTAGTTTTATACGATTGTTATTATTTTAATTTTTCCTTATTACTCAAATAAAAAAACCTATTATTAACTTACTAACAACACACATATTTTTTATTATTCTATGCCAAATTAGTGAAACAAAATATAAAATGGACAATTTTGACTAATTTATTTAACCACCGATATTGAGTGGAATCATAATCGATCGACGCCACTAAGATCGTAAAACTATAGGACGTTAAGATTTCAATCGATTTCACTATTCAAAGTCCCATGATACACCTTGTACTTTTCACCTTAGTACGGTGAACTTCCACTATGCACCATGTACATTAGAATGATGCAGTTTTCCAATTCACAATGCACCGCGCACTATGGTATGGTTCACTTTCATTATGCTCTATGCAAAATTTGCCTAAGTTGGGTGCACTTCCACTATAGACCATGCATGTTATACATTGTTACAGTGCACGATCAATAAAAATTGTGAACTCTGGATATTTTGTATTTCGACCATTCGCAATACCACGTGCACCTTTGTATAATGCCATTCCACTATGCACACTACACCATGGTATAGTACATTCCCATAAAGGTAGTCAAATGGCCGAGTTAGCATGAGATCGAAAAATGAAATGAAACTGTAATTGTAGAATCAAATCGTAAAGTCGTAAGATTCCACGACTTTTTATAATAATAAATTTAAAGAACAAAATGCATTAGTTTTATACGATTGTTATTATTTTAATTTTTCCTTATTACTCAAATAAAAAAACCTATTATTAACTTACTAACAACACACATAGTTTTTATTATTCTATGCCAAATTTGTGAAACAAAATAAAAAATGGACAATTTTGACTAATTTATTTAACCACCGATATTGAGTGGAATCATAATCGATCGACGCCACTATGATCGTAAAACCATAGGACGTTAAGATTTCATTCGATTTCACTATTCAAAGTCCCACGATACACCTTGTACTTTTCACCTTAGTACGGTGAACTTCCAATATGCACCATGCACATTAGAATGATGCAGTTGTCCAATTCACAATGCACCGCGCACTATGGTATGGTTCACTTTCATTATGCTCTATGCACAATTTGCCTAAGTATGGTGCACTTCCACTATAGACCATACATGTTATACATTGTTACAGTGCACGCTCAATAAAATGGTGAACCGGATATTTTGTATTTCGACCATTCGCAATACCACGTGCACCTTTGTATTGTGCAATTCCACTATGTACACTACACCTTGGTATAGTGCATTCCTACCAAGGTAGTCAAATGGCCGCCTAAGCATGAGATAAAAAAATGAACTGAAATTGTAATTGTAGAATCAAATCGTAAAGTTGTAAGATTCCACGACTTTTTATAATAATAAATTTAAAGAACAAAATGCATTAGTTTTATACGATTGTTATTATTTTAATTTTTCCTTATTACTCAAATAAAAAAACCTATTATTAACTTACTAAAAACACACATATTTTTTATTATTCTATGCCAAATTAGTGAAACAAAATAAAAAATGGACAATTTTTACTAATTTCTTTAACCACCGATTTTGAGTGGAATCATAATCGATCGACGCCACTAAGATTGTAAAACAATAGGACTTTAAGATTTCAATCGATTTCACCATTCAAAGTCCCACGATACACCTTATACCTTTCACCTTAGTACGGTGAACTTCCACTATGCACCATGCACATTAGAATGATGCAGTTGTCCAATTCACAATGCACCGCGCACTATGGTATGGTTCACTTTCATTATGCTCTATGCACAATTTTGCCTAAGTATTGTGCACTTCCACTATAGACCATGCATGTTGTACATTGTTACAGTGCACGATCAATAAAAATTGTGAACCTGAATATTATGTATTTCGACCATTCGCAATACCACGTGCACCTTTGTATAGTGCAATTCCACTATGCACACTACACATTGGTTTAGTGCATTCCCATAAAGGTAGTCAAATGGCCGAGTGAGCATGAGATCAAAAAATGAACTGAAATGGTATTTGTAGAATCAAATCGTAAAGTCGTAAGATTCCACGACTTTTTATAATAATAAATTTAAAGAACAAAATGCATAAGTTTTATACGATTGTTATTATTTTAATTTTTCCTTATTACTCAAATAAAAAAACCTATTATTAACTTACTAACAACACACATATTTTTTATTATTCTATGCCAAATTAGTGAAACAAAATATAAAATGGACAATTTTTACTAATTTCTTTAACCACCGATTTTGAGTGGAATCATAATCGATCGACGCCACTAAGATTGTAAAACAATAAGACTTTAAGATTTCAATCGATTTCACCATTCAAAGTCCCACGATACACCTTATACTTTTCACCTTAGTACGGTGAACTTCCACTATGCACCATGCACATTAGAATGATGCAGTTGTCCAATTCACAATGCACCGCGCACTATGGTATGGTTCACTTTCATTATGCTCTATGCACAATTTTGCCTAAGTATTGTGCACTTCCACTATAGACCATGCATGTTGTACATTGTTACAGTGCACGATCAATAAAAATTGTGATCCTGAATATTATGTATTTCGACCATTCGCAATACCACGTGCACCATTGTATAGTGCAATTCCACTATGCACACTACACATTGGTTTAGTGCATTCCCATAAAGGTAGTCAAATGGCCGAGTGAGCATGAGATCAAAAAATGAACTGAAATGGTATTTGTAGAATCAAATCGTAAAGTCGTAAGATTCCACGACTTTTTATAATAATAAATTTAAAGAACAAAATGCATTAGTTTTATACGATTGTTATTATTTTAATTTTTCCTTATTACTCAAATAAAAAAACCTATTATTAACTTACTAACAACACACATATTTTTTATTATTCTATGCCAAATTAGTGAAACAAAATATAAAATGGACAATTTTTACTAATTTCTTTAACCACCGATTTTGAGTGGAATCATAATCGATCGACGCCACTAAGATTGTAAAACAATAAGACTTTAAGATTTCAATCGATTTCACCATTCAAAGTCCCACGATACACCTTATACTTTTCACCTTAGTACGGTGAACTTCCACTATGCACCATGCACATTAGAATGATGCGGCTTGTCCAATTCACAATGCACCGCGCACTATGGTATGGTTCACTTTCATTATGCTCTATGCACAATTTTGCCTAAGTATTGTGCACTTCCACTATAGACCATGCATGTTGTACATTGTTACGGTGCACGATCAATAAAAATTGTGAACCTGAATATTATGTATTTCGACCATTCGTAATACCACGTGCACCTTTGTATAGTGCAATTCCACTATGCACACTACACATTGGTTTAGTGCATTCCCATAAAGGTAGTCAAATGGCCGAGTGAGCATGAGATCAAAAAATGAACTGAAATGGTATTTGTAGAATCAAATCGTAAAGTCGTAAGATTCCACGACTTTTTATAATAATAAATTTAAAGAACAAAATGCATTAGTTTTATACGATTGTTATTATTTTAATTTTTCCTTATTACTCAAATAAAAAAACCTATTATTAACTTACTAACAACACACATATTTTTTATTATTCTATGCCAAATTAGTGAAACAAAATATAAAATGGACAATTTTTACTAATTTCTTTAACCACCGATTTTGAGTGGAATCATAATCGATCGACGCCACTAAGATTGTAAAACAATAAGACTTTAAGATTTCAATCGATTTCACCATTCAAAGTCCCACGATACACCTTATACTTTTCACCTTAGTACGGTGAACTTCCACTATGCACCATGCACATTAGAATGATGCAGTTGTCCAATTCACAATGCACCGCGCACTATGGTATGGTTCACTTTCATTATGCTCTATGCACAATTTTGCCTAAGTATTGTGCACTTCCACTATAGACCATGCATGTTGTACATTGTTACAGTGCACGATCAATAAAAATTGTGATCCTGAATATTATGTATTTCGACCATTCGCAATACCACGTGCACCTTTGTATAGTGCAATTCCACTATGCACACTACACCTTGGTATAGTGCATTCCTACCAAGGTAGTCAAATGGCCGAGTGAGCATGAGATCAAAAAATGAACTGAAATTGTAATTGTAGAATCAAATCGTAAAGTTGTAAGATTCCACGACTTTTTATAATAATAAATTTAAAGAACAAAATGCATTAGTTTTATACGATTGTTATTATTTTAATTTTTCCCTTATTACTCAAATAAAAAAACCTATTATTAACTTACTAAAAACACACATATTTTTTATTATTCTATGCCAAATTAGTGAAACAAAATAAAAAATGGACAATTTTTACTAATTTATTTAACCACCGATATTGAGTGGAATCATAATCGATCGACGCCACTAAGATCGTAAAACCATAGGACGTTAAGATTTCAATCGATTTCACTATTCAAAGTCCCACGATACACCTTGTACTTTTCACCTTAGTACGGTGAACTTCCACTATGCACCATGCACATTAGAATGATGCAGTTGTCCAATTCACAATGCACCGCGCACTATGGTATGGTTCACTTTCATTATGCTCTATGCAAAATTTGCCTAAGTATGGTGCACTTCCACTATAGAACATGCATGTTGTACATTGTTACAGTGCACGATCAATAAAAATTGTGAACCTGAATATTTTGTATTTCGACCATTCACAATACCACGTGCACCTTTGTATAGTGCAATTCCACTATGCACACTACACCTTGGTATAGTGCATTCCTACCAAGGTAGTCAAATGGCCGCCTAAGCATGAGATAAAAAAATGAACTGAAATTGTAATTGTAGAATCAAATCGTAAAGTTGTAAGATTCCACGACTTTTTATAATAATAAATTTAAAGAACAAAATGCATTAGTTTTATACGATTGTTATTATTTTAATTTTTCCTTATTACTCAAATAAAAAAACCTGTTATTAACTTACTAACAACACACATATTTTTTATTATTCTATGCCAAATTAGTGAAACAAAATATAAAATGGACAATTTTTACTAATTTCTTTAACCACCGATATTGAGTGGAATCATAATCGATCGACGCCACTAAGATCGTAAAACCATAGGACGTTAAGATTTCAATCGATTTCACTATTCAAAGTCCCACGATACACCTTGTACTTTTCACATTAGTACGGTGAACTTCCACTATGCACCATGCACATTAGAATGATGCAGTTGTCCAATTCACAATGCACCGCGCACTATGGTATGGTTCACTTTCATTATGCTCTATGCTAAATTTGCCTAAGTATGGTGCACTTCCACTATAGACCATGCATGTTGTACATTGTTACAGTGCACGATCAATAAAAATTGTGAACCTGAATATTTTGTATTTCGACCATTCGCAATACCACGTGCACCTTTGTATAGTGCAATTCCACTATGCACACTACACCTTGGTTTAGTGCATTCCTACCAAGGTAGTCAAATGGCCGCCTAAGCATGAGATAAAAAAATGAACTGAAATTGTAATTGTAGAATCAAATCGTAAAGTTGTAAGATTCCACGACTTTTTATAATAATAAATTTAAAGAACAAAATGCATTAGTTTTATACGATTGTTATTATTTTAATTTTTCCTTATTACTCAAATAAAAAAACCTATTATTAACTTACTAAAAACACACATATTTTTTATTATTCTATGCCAAATTAGTGAAACAAAATAAAAAATGGACAATTTTTACTAATTTATTTAACCACCGATATTGAGTGGAATCATAATCGATCGACGCCACTAAGATCGTAAAACCATAGGACGTTAAGATTTCAATCGATTTCACTATTCAAAGTCCCACGATACACCTTGTACTTTTCACCTTAGTACGGTGAACTTCCACTATGCACCATGCACATTAGAATGATGCGCTTGTCCAATTCACAATGCACCGCGCACTATGGTATGGTTCACTTTCATTATGCTCTATTCAAAATTTGCCTAAGTATGGTGCACTTCCACTATAGAACATGCATGTTGTACATTGTTACAAAGTGCACGATCAATAAAAATTGTGAACTCGAATATTTTGTATTTCGACCATTCGCAATACCACGTGCACCTTTGTATAGTGCAATTCCACTATGCACACTACACCTTGGTTTAGTGCATTCCCATAAAGGTAGTCAAATGGCCGAGTGAGCATGAAGTCAAAAAATGAACTGAAATGGTATTTGTAGAATCAAATCGTAAAGTCGTAAGATTCCACGACTTTTTATAATAATAAATTTAAAGAACAAAATGCATTAGTTTTATTCGATTGTTATTATTTTAATTTTCACTTATTACTCAAATAAAAAAATCTATTATTAACTTACTAACAACACACATATTTTTTATTATTCTATGCCAAATTTGTGAAACAAAATAAAAAATGGACAATTTTGACTAATTTATTTAACCACCGATATTGAGTGGAATCATAATCGATCGACGCCACTAAGATCGTAAAACCATAGGACGTTAAGATTTCAATCGATTTCACTATTCAAAGTCCCACGATACACCTTGTACTTTTCACTTTAGTACGGTGAACTTCCACTATGCACCATGCACATTAGAATGATGCGCTTGTCCAATTCACAATGCACCGCGCACTATGGTATGGTTCACTTTCATTATGCTCTATGCAAAATTTGCCTAAGTATGGTGCACTTCCACTATAGACCATGCATGTTGTACATTGTTACAGTGCACGATCAATAAAAATTGTGAACCTGAATATTTTGTATTTCGACCATTCGCAATACCACGTGCACCTTTGTATAGTGCAATTCCACTATGCACACTACACCTTGGTATAGTGCATTCCTACCAAGGTAGTCAAATGGCCGCCTAAGCATGAGATAAAAAAATGAACTGAAATTGTAATTGTAGAATCAAATCGTAAAGTTGTAAGATTCCACGACTTTTTATAATAATAAATTTAAAGAACAAAATGCATTAGTTTTATACGATTGTTATTATTTTAATTTTTCCTTATTACTCAAATAAAAAAACCTATTATTAACTTACTAAAAACACACATATTTTTTATTATTCTATGCCAAATTAGTGAAACAAAATAAAAAATGGACAATTTTTACTAATTTATTTAACCACCGATATTGAGTGGAATCATAATCGATCGACGCCACTAAGATCGTAAAACCATAGGACGTTAAGATTTCAATCGATTTCACTATTCAAAGTCCCACGATACACCTTGTACTTTTCACCTTAGTACGGTGAACTTCCACTATGCACCATGCACATTAGAATGATGCGCTTGTCCAATTCACAATGCACCGCGCACTATGGTATGGTTCACTTTCATTATGCTCTATGCAAAATTTGCCTAAGTATGGTGCACTTCCACTATAGAACATGCATGTTGTACATTGTTACAAAGGTGCACGATCAATAAAAATTGTGAACCTGAATATTTTGTATTTCGACCATTCGCAATACCACGTGCACCTTTGTATAGTGCAATTCCACTATGCACACTACACCTTGGTATAGTGCATTCCTACCAAGGTAGTCAAATGGCCGCCTAAGCATGAGATAAAAAAATGAACTGAAATTGTAATTGTAGAATCAAATCGTAAAGTTGTAAGATTCCACGACTTTTTATAATAATAAATTTAAAGAACAAAATGCATTAGTTTTATACGATTTTTATTATTTTAATTTTCCCTTATTACTCAAATAAAAAAACCTAATATTAACTTACTAACAACACACATATTTTTTATTATTCTATGCCAAATTAGTGAAACAAAATATAAAATGGACAATTTTTACTAATTTCTTTAACCACCGATTTTGAGTGGAATCATAATCGATCGACGCCACTAAGATTGTAAAACAATAAGACTTTAAGATTTCAATCGATTTCACCATTCAAAGTCCCACGATACACCTTATACTTTTCACCTTAGTACGGTGAACTTCCACTATGCACCATGCACATTAGAATGATGCGCTTGTCCAATTCACAATGCACCGCGCACTATGGTATGGTTCACTTTCATTATGCTCTATGCACAATTTTGCCTAAGTATTGTGCACTTCCACTATAGACCATGCATGTTGTACATTGTTACAGTGCACGATCAATAAAAATTGTGAACCTGAATATTATGTATTTCGACCATTCGTAATACCACGTGCACCTTTGTATAGTGCAATTCCACTATGCACACTACACATTGGTTTAGTGCATTCCCATAAAGGTAGTCAAATGGCCGAGTGAGCATGAGATCAAAAAATGAACTGAAATGGTATTTGTAGAATCAAATCGTAAAGTTGTAAGATTCTACGAATTTTTATAATAATAAATTTAAAGAACAAAATGCATTAGTTTTATACGATTGTTATTATTTCAATTTTTACTTATTACTCAAATAAAAAAATCTATTATTAACTTACTAACAACACACATATTTTTTATTATTCTATGCAAAATTTGTGAAACAAAATAAAAAATGGACAATTTTGACTAATTTATTTAACCACCGATATTGAGTGGAATCATAATCGATCGACGCCACTAAGATCGTAAAACCATAGGACGTTAAGATTTCAATCGATTTCACTATTCAAAGTCCCACGATACACCTTGTACTTTTCACATTAGTACGGTGAACTTCCACTATGCACCATGCACATTAGAATGATGCAAGTTGTCCAATTCACAATGCACCGCGCACTATGGTATGGTTCACTTTCATTATGCTCTATGCAAAATTTGCCTAAGTATGGTGCACTTCCACTATAGACCATGCATGTTGTACATTGTTACAAGTGCACGATCAATAAAAATTGTGAACCCGAATATTTTGTATTTCGACCATTCGCAATACCACGTGCACCTTTGTATAGTGCAATTCCACTATGCACACTACACCTTGGTTTAGTGCATTCCCATAAAGGTAGTCAAATGGCCGAGTGAGCATGAGGTCAAAAAATGAACCGAAATGGTATTTGTAGAATCAAATCGTAAAGTCGTAAGATTCCACGACTTTTTATAATAATAAATTTAAAGAACAAAATGCATTAGTTTTATTCGATTGTTATTATTTTAATTTTCACTTATTACTCAAATAAAAAAATCTATTATTAACTTACTAACAACACACATATTTTTTATTATTCTATGCCAAATTTGTGAAACAAAATAAAAAATGGACAATTTTGACTAATTTATTTAACCACCGATATTGAGTGGAATCATAATCGATCGACGCCACTAAGATCGTAAAACCATAGGACGTTAAGATTTCAATCGATTTCACTATTCAAAGTCCCACGATACACCTTGTACTTTTCACCTTAGTACGGTGAACTTCCACTATGCACCATGCACATTAGAATGATGCAGTTGTCCAATTCACAATGCACCGCGCACTATGGTATGGTTCACTTTCATTATGCTCTATGCAAAATTTGCCTAAGTTTGGTGCACTTCCACTATAGACCATGCATGTTGTACATTGTTACAAAGTGCACGATCAATAAAAATTGTGAACCCGAATATTTTGTATTTCGACCATTCGCAATAACACGTGCACCTTTGTATAGTGCAATTCCACTATGCACACTACACCTTGGTTTAGTGCATTCCCATAAAGGTAGTCAAATGGCCGAGTGAGCATGAAGTCAAAAAATGAACCGAAATGGTATTTGTAGAATCAAATCGTAAAGTCGTAAGATTCCACGACTTTTTATAATAATAAATTTAAAGAACAAAATGCATTAGTTTTATTCGATTGTTATTATTTTAATTTTTCACTTATTACTCAAATAAAAAAATCTATTATTAACTTACTAACAACACACATATTTTTTATTATTCTATGCCAAATTTGTGAAACAAAATAAAAAATGGACAATTTTGACTAATTTATTTAACCACCGATATTGAGTGGAATCATAATCGATCGACGCCACTAAGATCGTAAAACCATAGGACGTTAAGATTTCAATCGATTTCACTATTCAAAGTCCCACGATACACCTTGTACTTTTCACCTCAGTACGGTGAACTTCCACTATGCACCATGCACATTAGAATGATGCAGTTGTCCAATTCACAATGCACCGGGCACTATGGTATGGTTCACTTTCATTATGCTCTATGCAAAATTTGCCTAATTTTGGTGCACTTCCACTATAGACCATGCATGTTGTACATTGTTACGTTGCACGATCAATAAAAATGGTGAACCTGAATATTTTGTATTTCGACCATTCGCAATACCACGTGCACCTTTGTATAGTGCAATTCCACTATGCACACTACACCTTGGTTTAGTGCATTCCCATAAAGGTAGTCAAATGGCCGAGTGAGCATGAGGTCAAAAAATGAACTGAAATGGTATTTGTAGAATCAAATCGTAAAGTCGTAAGATTCCACGACTTTTTATAATAATAAATTTAAAGAACAAAATGCATTAGTTTTATTCGATTGTTATTATTTTAATTTTCACTTATTACTCAAATAAAAAAATCTATTATTAACTTACTAACAACACACATATTTTTTATTATTCTATGCCAAATTTGTGAAACAAAATAAAAAATGGACAATTTTGACTAATTTATTTAACCACCGATATTGAGTGGAATCATAATCGATCGACGCCACTAAGATCGTAAAACCATAGGACGTTAAGATTTCAATCGATTTCACTATTCAAAGTCCCACGATACACCTTGTACTTTTCACCTTAGTACGGTGAACTTCCACTATGCACCATGCACATTAGAATGATGCAAGCTTGTCCAATTCACAATGCACCGCGCACTATGGTGTGGTTCACTTTCATTATGCTCTATGCAAAATTTGCCTAAGTATGGTGCACTTCCACTATAGACCATGCATGTTGTAAATTGTTACAATGCACGATCAATAAAAATTGTGAACCTGAATATTTTGTATTTGGACCATTCGCAATACCACGTGCACCTTTGTATAGTGCAATTCCACTATGCACACTACACCTTGGTTTAGTGCATTCCCATAAAGGTAGTCAAATGGCCGAGTGAGCATGAGGTCAAAAAATGAACTGAAATGGTATTTGTAGAATCAAATCGTAAAGTCGTAAGATTCCACGACTTTTTATAATAATAAATTTAAAGAACAAAATGCATTAGTTTTATTCGATTGTTATTATTTTAATTTTCACTTATTACTCAAATAAAAAAATCTATTATTAACTTACTAACAACACACATATTTTTTATTATTCTATGCCAAATTTGTGAAACAAAATAAAAAATGGACAATGTTGACAAATTTATTTAACCACCGATATTGAGTGGAATCATAATCGATCGACGCCACTAAGATCGTAAAACCATAGGACGTTAAGATTTCAATCGATTTCACTATTCAAAGTCCCACGATACACCTTGTACTTTTCACCTTAGTATGGTGAACTTCCACTATGCACCATGCACATTAGAATGATGCAAGTGTCCAATTCACAATGCACCGCGCACTATGGTATGGTTCACTTTCATTATGCTCTATGCAAAATTTGCCTAAGTATGGTGCACTTCCACTATAGACCATGCATGTTGTACATTGTTACAAAGTGCACGATCAATAAAAATTGTGAACCCGAATATTTTGTATTTTGACCATTCGCAATACCACGTGCACCTTTGTATAGTGCAATTCCACTATGCACACTACACCTTGGTTTAGTGCATCCCCATAAAGGTAGTCAAATGGCCGAGTGAGCATGAGGTCAAAAAATGAACTAAAATGGTATTTGTAGAATCAAATCGTAAAGTCGTAAGATTCCACGACTTTTTATAATAATAAATTTAAAGAACAAAATGCATTAGTTTTATTCGATTGTTATTATTTTAATTTTCACTTATTACTCAAATAAAAAAATCTATTATTAACTTACTAACAACACACATATTTTTTATTATTCTATGCCAAATTTGTGAAACAAAATAAAAAATGGACAATTTTGACTAATTTATTTAACCACCGATATTGAGTGGAATCATAATCGATTGACGCCACTAAGATCGTAAAACCATAGGACGTTAAGATTTCAATCGATTTCACTATTCAAAGTCCCACGATACACCTTGTACTTTTCACCTTAGTACGGTGAACTTCCAATATGCACCATGCACATTAGAATGATGCAGTTGTCCAATTCACAATGCACCGCGCACTATGGTATGGTTCACTTTCATTATGCTCTATGCACAATTTGCCTAAGTATGGTGCACTTCCACTATAGACCATACATGTTATACATTGTTACAGTGCACGCTCAATAAATATGGTGAACCTGGATATTTTGTATTTCGACCATTCGCAATACCACGTGCACCTTTGTATTGTGCAATTCCACTATGTACACTACACCTTGGTATAGTGCATTCCTACCAAGGTAGTCAAATGGCCGCCTAAGCATGAGATAAAAAAATGAACTGAAATTGTAATTGTAGAATCAAATCGTAAAGTTGTAAGATTCCACGACTTTTTATAATAATAAATTTAAAGAACAAAATGCATTAGTTTTATACGATTGTTATTATTTTAATTTTTCCTTATTACTCAAATAAAAAAACCTATTATTAACTTACTAAAAACACACATATTTTTTATTATTCTATGCCAAATTAGTGAAACAAAATAAAAAATGGACAATTTTTACTAATTTCTTTAACCACCGATTTTGAGTGGAATCATAATCGATCGACGCCACTAAGATTGTAAAACAATAGGACTTTAAGATTTCAATCGATTTCACCATTCAAAGTCCCACGATACACCTTATACCTTTCACCTTAGTACGGTGAACTTCCACTATGCACCATGCACATTAGAATGATGCGCTTGTCCAATTCACAATGCACCGCGCACTATGGTATGGTTCACTTTCATTATGCTCTATGCACAATTTTGCCTAAGTATTGTGCACTTCCACTATAGACCATGCATGTTGTACATTGTTACAAAGTGCACGATCAATAAAAATTGTGAACCCGAATATTATGTATTTCGACCATTCGCAATACCACGTGCACCTTTGTATAGTGCAATTCCACTATGCACACTACACATTGGTTTAGTGCATTCCAATAAAGGTAGTCAAATGGCCGAGTGAGCATGAGATCAAAAAATGAACTGAAATGGTATTTGTAGAATCAAATCGTAAAGTCGTAAGATTCCACGACTTTTTATAATAATAAATTTAAAGAACAAAATGCATTAGTTTTATACGATTGTTATTATTTTAATTTTCCCTTATTACTCAAATAAAAAAACCTATTATTAACTTACTAACAACACACATATTTTTTATTATTCTATGCAAAATTTGTGAAACAAAATAAAAAATGGACAATTTTGACTAATTTATTTAACCACCGATATTGAGTGGAATCATAATCGATCGACGCCAATAAGATCGTAAAACCATAGGACGTTAAGATTTCAATCGATTTCACTATTCAAAGTCCCACGATACACCTTGTACTTTTCACCTTAGTACGGTGAACTTCCACTATGCACCATGTACATTAGAATGATGCAGTTTTCCAATTCACAATGCACCGCGCACTATGGTATGGTTCACTTTCATTATGCTCTATGCAAAATTTGCCTAAGTATGGTGCACTTCCACTATAGACCATGCATGTTGTACATTGTTACAGTGCACGATCAATAAAAATTGTGAACCCGGATATTTTGTATTTCGACCATTCGCAATACCACGTGCACCTTTGTATAGTGCAATTCCACTATGCACACTACACCTTGGTTTAGTGCATTCCCATAAAGGTAGTCAAATGGCCGAGTGAGCATGAGATAAAAAATGAACTGAAATGGTATTTGTAGAATCAAATCGTAAAGTCGTAAGATTCCACGACTTTTTATAATAATAAATTTAAAGAACAAAATACATTAGTTTTATACGATTGTTATTATTTTAATTTTCACTTATTACTCAAATAAAAAAATCTATTATTAACTTACTAACAACACACATATTTTTTATTATTCTATGCAAAATTAGTGAAACAAAATAAAAAATGGACAATTTTGACTAATTTATTTAACCACCGATATTGAGTGGAATCATAATCGATCGACGCCACTAAGATCGTAAAACCATAGGACGTTAAGATTTCAATCGATTTCACTATTCAAAGTCCCACGATACACCTTGTACTTTTCACCTTAGTACGGTGAACTTCCACTATGCACCATGTACATTAGAATGATGCGCTTTTCCAATTCACAATGCACCGCGCACTATGGTATGGTTCACTTTCATTATGCTCTATGCAAAATTTGCCTAAGTATGGTGCACTTCCACTATGGACTATGCATGTTGTACATTGTTACAAAGGTGCACGATCAATAAAAATTGTGAACCCGAATATTTTGTATTTCGACCATTCGCAATACCACGTGCACCTTTGTATAGTGCAATTCCACTATGCACACGACACCTTGGTTTAGTGCATTCCCATAAAGGTAGTCAAATGGCCGAGTGAGCATGAGATCAAAAAATGAACTGAAATGGTATTTGTAGAATCAAATCGTAAAGTCGAAGATTCCACGACTTTTATATATATTAAAAGACAATCTTAGTTTTATACGATTGTTATTATTTTATTTTCCATTACCTAAAACTATTTTACTACTACCCCTATTTTTTTTATCATTTGGAACAAATAAAAATGGACATTTGACTATTTTTACCGATGAGTGGATCTATCGATCGACGCCCAGATGTAACCTGACAGATTCTCGATCACATTCGTCCCGATACCGTCTTTCAGTCTGACTCGCCGCTAGATGATGGTTTCTTCCTGCCGCCCATGGTCCATGCATTTGCCTGTGGTGCCCCATACTGTGTATACTGTGGGGGAGGGGGGGGGGGGGGGGGGGGGGGTTAGAATCAAATCGTAAAGTCGTAAGATTCCACGACTTTTTATAATAATAAATTTAAAGAACAAAATACATTAGTTTTATACGATTGTTATTATTTTAATTTTCACTTATTACTCAAATAAAAAAATCTATTATTAACTTACTAACAACACACATATTTTTTATTATTCTATGCAAAATTTGTGAAACAAAATAAAAAATGGACAATTTTGACTAATTTATTTAACCACCGATATTGAGTGGAATCATAATCGATCGACGCCACTAAGATCGTAAAACCATAGGACGTTAAGATTTCAATCGATTTCACTATTCAAAGTCCCATGATACACCTTGTACTTTTCACCTTAGTACGGTGAACTTCCACTATGCACCATGCACATTAGAATGATGCAGCTTTCCAATTCACAATGCACCGCGCACTATGGTATGGTTCACTTTCATTATGCTCTATGCAAAATTTGCCTAAGTAGGGTGCACTTCCACTATAGACCATGCATGTTATACATTGTTACAAAGTGCACGATCAATAAAAATCGTGAACCCGGATATTTTGTATTTCGACCATTCGCAATACCACGTGCACCTTTGTATAATGCCATTCCACTATGCACACTACACCATGGTATAGTACATTCCCATAAAGGTAGTCAAATGGCCGAGTTAGCATGAGATCGAAAAATGAAATGAAACCGTAATTGTGGAATCAAATCGTAAAGTCGTAAGATTCCACGACTTTTTATAATAATAAATTTAAAGAACAAAATGCATTAGTTTTATACGATTGTTATTATTTTAATTTTCCCTTATTACTCAAATAAAAAAACCTATTATTAACTTACTAACAACACACATATTTTTTATTATTCTATGCCAAATTAGTGAAACAAAATAAAAAATGGACAATTTTGACTAATTTCTTTAACCACCGATTTTGAGTGGAATCATAATCGATCGACGCCACTACGATTGTAAAACCATAGGACTTTAAGATTTCAATCGATTTCACTATTCAAAGTCCCACGATACACCTTGTACTTTTCACCTTAGTACGGTGAACTTCCAATACGCACCATGCACATTAGAATGATGCAAGCTTGTCCAATTCACAATGCACCGCACACTATGGTATGGTTCACTTTCATTATGCTCTATGCACAATTTGCCTAAGTATGGTGCACTTCCACTATAGACCATGCATGTTATACATTGTTACAAATGCACGCTCAATAAAAATGGTGAACCCGGATATTTTGTATTTCGACCATTCGCAATACCACGTGCACCTTTGTATTGTGCAATTCCACTATGCACACTACACCTTGGTATAGTGCATTCCCACCAAGGTAGTCAAATGGCCGCCTAAGCATGAGATAAAAAAATGAACTGAAATTGTAATTGTAGAATCAAATCGTAAAGTTGTAAGATTCCACGACTTTTTATAATAATAAATTTAAAGAACAAAATGCATTAGTTTTATAAGATTGTTATTATTTTAATTTTAGCTTATTACTCAAATAAAAAAAATCTATTATTAACTTACTAACAAGACACACATTTTTTATTATTCTATGCCCAATTAGTGAAACAAAATAAAAACTTGACTATTTTGACTAATTTATTTAACCACCGATTTTGAGTGGAATCATAATCGATCGACGCCACTAAGATCGTAAAACCATAGGACGTTAAGATTTCAATCGATTTCACTATTCAAAGTCGCACGATACACCTTGTACGTTTCACCTTAGTACGGTGTACTTCCACTATGCACCATGCACATTAGAATGATGCAGTTGTCCAATTCACAATGCACCGGGCACTATGGTATGGTTCACTTTCATTATGCTCTATGCACAATTTGCCTAAGTATTGTGCACTTCCACTATAGACCATGCATGTTGTACATTGTTACAAAGTTGCACGATCAATAAAAATGGTGAACCCGGATATTTTTTATTTCGACCATTCGCAATACCACGTGCACCTTTGTATAATGCCATTCCACTATGCACACTACACCATGGTATAGGACATTCCCATAAAGGTAGTCAAATGCCGAGTCTCAGCATGAGATCGAAAAATGAAATGAAACCGTAATTGTAGAATCAAATCGTAAAGTCGTAAGATTCCACGACTTTTTATAATAATAAATTTAAAGAACAAAATGCATTAGTTTTATACGATTGTTATTATTTTAATTTTCCCTTATTACTCAAATAAAAAAACCTATTATCGACTTACTACCAACACACATATTTTTTATTATTCTATGCCAAATTAGTGAAACAAAATAAAAAATGGACAATTTTGACTAATTTCTTTAACCACCGATTTTGAGTGGAATCATAATCGATCGACGCCACTACGATTGTAAAACCATGTGACTTTAAGATTTCAATCGATTTCACTATTCAAAGTCCCACGATACACCTTGTACTTTTCACCTTAGTACGGTGAACTTCCACTATGCACCATGCACATTAGAATGATGCACTTGTCCAATTCACAATGCACCGCACACTATGGTATGGTTCACTTTCATTATGCTCTATGCACAATTTGCCTAAGTATGGTGCACTTCCACTATGTACCATGCATGTTATACATTGTTACGTTGCACGCTCAATAAAAATGGTGAACCCGGATATTTTGTATTTCGACCATTCGCAATACCACGTGCACCTTTGTATTGTGCAATTCCACTATGCACACTACACCTTGGTATAGTGCATTCCCACCAAGGTAGTCAAATGGCCGCCTAAGCATGAGATAAAAAAATGAACCGAAATTGTAATTGTAGAATCAAATCGTAAACTTGTAAGATTCCACGACTTTTTATAATAATAAATTTAAAGAACAAAATGCATTAGTTTTATAAGATTGTTATTATTTTAATTTTAGCTTATTACTCAAATAAAAAAAATCTATTATTAACTTACTAACAAGACACACATTTTTTATTATTCTATGCCAAATTAGTGAAACAAAATAAAAACCGGACTATTTTGACTAATTTATTTAACCACCTATTTTGAGTGGAATCATAATCGATCGACGCCACTAAGATCGTAAAACCATGGGACGTTAAGATTTCAATCGATTTCACTATTCAAAGTCGCACGATACACCTTGTACGTTTCACCTTAGTAAGGTGAACTTCCACTATGCACCATGCACATTAGAATGATGCAAGCTTGTCCAATTCACAATGCACCGGGCACTATGGTATGGTTCACTTTCATTATGCTCTATGCACAATTTGCCTAAGTATTGTGCACTTCCACTATGTACCATGCATGTTGTACATTGTTACAAAGCTGCACGATCAATAAAAATGGTGAACCTGGATATTTTGTATTTCGACCATTCGCAATACCACGTGCACCTTTGTATAATGCCATTCCACTATGCACACTACACCATGGTATAGTACATTCCCATAAAGGTAGTCAAATGCCGAGTCAGCATGAGATCGAAAAATGAAATGAAACTGTAATTGTAGAATCAAATCGTAAAGTCGTAAGATTCCACGACTTTTTATAATAATAAATTTAAAGAACAAAATGCATTAGTTTTATACGATTGTTATTATTTTAATTTTCCCTTATTACTCAAATAAAAAAACCTATTATTAACTTACTAACAACACACATATTTTTTATTATTCTATGCCAAATTAGTGAAACAAAATAAAAAATGGACAATTTTGACTAATTTCTTTAACCACCGATTTTGAGTGGAATCATAATCGATCGACGCCACTACGATTGTAAAACCATAGGACTTTAAGATTTCAATCGATTTCACTATTCAAAGTCCCACGATACACCTTGTACTTTTCACCTTAGTACGGTGAACTTCCACTACGCACCATGCACATTAGAATGATGCAGTGCTTGTCCAATTCACAATGCACCGCGTACCATGGTATGGTTCACTTTCATTATGCTCTATGCACAATTTGCCTAAGTATCGTGCACTTCCACTATGTACCATGCATGTTGTACATTGTTACAACCGCACGATCAATAAAAATGGTGAACCCGGATATTTTGTATTTCGACCATTCGCAATGCCACGTGCACCCTTGTATAATGCCATTCCACTATGCACACTACACCATGGTATAGTACATTCCCATAAAGGTAGTCAAATGGCCGTCTAAGCACGAGATCGAAAAATGAAATGAAACCGTAATTGTAGAACCAAATCGTAAAGTCGTAAGATTCCACGACTTTTTATAATAATAAATTTAAAGAACAAATTGCATTAGTTTTATACGATTGTTATTATTTTAATTTTCCCTTATTACTCAAATAAAAAAACCTATTATTAACTTACTAACAACACACATATTTTTTATTATTCTATGCCAAATTAGTGAAACAAAATAAAAAATGGACAATTTTGACTAATTTCTTTAACCACCGATTTTCAGTGGAATCATAATCGATCGACGCCACTACGATTGTAAAACCATAGAACTTTAAGATTTCAATCGATTTCACTATTCAAAGTCCCACGATACACCTTGTACTTTTCACCTTAGTACGGTGAACTTCCACTATGCACCATGCACATTAGAATGATGCAAGCTTGTCCAATTCACAACGCACCGCGCACTACGGTATGGTTCACTTTCATTATGCTCTATGCACAATTTGCCTAAGTATGGTGCACCTCCACTATAGATCATGCATGTTATACATTGTTACGAGTGCACACTCAATAAAAATTGCGAACCCGGATATTTTGTATTTCGACCATTCGCAATACCACGTGCACCTTTGTATTATGCAATTCCACTATGCACACTACACCTTGGTATAGTGCATTCCCACCAAGGTAGTCAAATGGCCGCCTAAGCATGAGATAAAAAATGAACCGAAATTGTAATTGTAGAATCAAATCGTAAAGTTGTAAGATTCCACGACTTTTTATAATAATAAATTTAAAGAACAAAACGCATTAGTTTTATAAGATTGTTATTATTTTAATTTTAGCTTATTACTCAAATAAAAAATCTATTATTAACTTACTAACAAGACACACATTTTTTATTATTCTATGCCAAATTTGGGAAACAAAATAAAAACCGGACTATTTTGACTAATTTATTTAACCACCGATTTTGAGTGGAATCATAATCGATCGACGCCACTAAGATCGTAAAACCATATGACGTTAAGATTTCAATCGATTTCACTATTCAAAGTCGCACGATACACCTTGTACGTTTCACCTTAGTACGGTGAACTTCCACTATGCACCATGCACATTAGAATGATGCAGCTTTGTCCAATTCACAATGCACCGCGCACCATGGTATGGTTCACTTTCATTATGCTCTATGCACAATTTGCCTCAGCATCGTGCACTTCCACCATGTACCACGCATGTTGTACATTGTTACAATGCACGATCAATAAAAATGGTGAACCCTGATATTTTGTATTTCGACCATTACACCCGTGCACCTTTGTATAATGCCATTCCACTACGCACACTACACCATGGTATAGTGCATTCCCATAAAGGTAGTCAAATGGCCGAGTCGCATGAGATCGAAAAATGAAATGAAACCGTAATTGTAGAATCAAATCGTAAAGTCGTAAGATTCCACGACTTTTTATAATAATAAATTTAAAGAACAAAATGCATTAATTTTATACGATTGTTATTATTTTAAGTTTCACTTATTACTTAAATAAAAAAACCAATTATTAACTTACTAACAACACACACATTTTTATTATTCTATGCCACATTTGTGAAACAAAATAAAAAATGGACAATTTTGACTAATTTATTTAACCACCGATTTTGAGTGGAATCATAACCGATCAACGCCACTAAGATCGTAAAACCATAGGACGTTAAGATTTCAATCGATTTCACTATTCAAAGTCCCACGATACACCTTGTACTTTTCACCGTAGCACGGTGAACTTCCACTACGCACCATGCACATTAGAATGATGCAAACTTGTCGAATTCACAATGCACCGCGCACTATGGTACGGTTCACTTTCATTATGCTCTATGCATAATTTGCCTAAGTATGGTGCACTTCCACCTTAGACCATGCATGTTATACATTGTCACAAGCTGCACGCTCAATAAAAATGGCGAACCCGGATATTTCGTATTTCGACCATTCGCAATACCACGCGCACCTTTGTACTGTGCAATTCCACTATGCACACTACATCTTGGCATAGTGCATTCCCACCAAGGTAGTCAAATGGCCGCCTAAGCATGAGATAAAAAAATGAACTGAAATTGTAATTGTAGAATCAAATCGTAAAGTTGTAAGATTCCACGACTTTTTATAATAATAAATTTAAAGAACAAAATGCATTAGTTTTATACGATTGTTATTATTTTAATTTTCCCTTATTACTCAAATAAAAAAAACCTATTATTAACTAACTAACAACACACATATTTTTTATTATTCTATGCCAAATTAGTGAAACAAAATAAAAATGGACAATTTTTACCGATTTCTTTAACCTCCGATTTTGAGTGGAATCATAATCGATCGACGCCACTAAGATTGTAAAACCATATGACTTTAAGATTTCAATCGATTTCACTATTCGAAGTCCCACGATACACCTTGTACTTTTCACCTTAGTACGGTGAACTTCCACTATGCACCATGCACATTAGAATGATGCAGTTTGTCCAATTCACAATGCACCGCGCACTATGGTATGGTTCACTTTCATTATGCTCTATGCACAATTCGCCTAAGTATGGTGCACTTCCACTATACACCATGCATGTTGTACATTGTTACGTTGCATGATCAATAAAAATTGTGAACCTGAATATTTTGTATTTCGACCATTCGCAATACCACGTGCACCTTTGTATACTGCAATTCCACCATGCACAATACACCATGGCTTAGTACATTCCCATAAAGGTAGTCAAATGGCCGAGTCAAGTATGAGATCGAAAAATGAAATGAAACCGTAATTGTAGAATCAAATCATAAAATCGTAAGATTCCACGACTTTTTATAATAATAAATTTAAAGAACAAATTGCATTAGTTTTATACGATTGTTATTATTTTAATTTTCACATATTACTCAAATAAAAAAATCTATTATTAACTTACTAACAACACACATATTTTTTATTATTCTATGCAAAATTTGTGAAACAAAATAAAAAATGGACAATTTTGACTAATTTATTTAACCACCAATTTTGAGTGGAATTATAATCGATCGACGCCACTAAGATCGTAAAACCATGTGACGTTAAGATTTCAATCGATTTCACTATTCGAAGTCCCACGATACACCTTGTACTTTTCACCTTAGTACGGTGAACTTCCACTATGCACCATGCACATTAGAATGATACAGCTTGTCCAATTCACAATGCACCGCGCACTATTGTATGGTTCACTTTCATTATGCTCTATGCACAATTTGCCTAAGTATGGTGCACTTCCACTATGCACCATGCATGTTGTACATTGTTACAAAGGCACGCTCAATAAAAATGGTGAACCCGGATATTTTGTATTTCGACCATTCACAATCCCACGTGCACCTTTGTATTCTGAAATTCCACTATCCACACTACACCTTGGCATAGTGCATTCCCACCAAGGTAGTCAAATGGCCGCGTAAGCATGAGATAAATAAATGAACTGAAATTGTAATTGTATAATCAAATCGGAAAGTTGTAAGATTCCACGACTTTTTATAATAATAAATTTAAAGAACAAAATGCATTAGTTTTATACGATTGTTATTATTTTAATTTTCCCTTATTACTCAAATAAAAAAACCTATTATTAACTTACTAACAACATACACACATTTTTTATTATTCTATGCCAAATTTGTGAAACAAAATAAAAATGGACAATTTTGACTAATTTATTTAACCACCAATTTTGAGTGGAATTATAATCGATCGACGCCACTAAGATCGTAAAACCATAATGAGTTTAAGATTTCAATCGATTTCACTATTCAAAGTCCCACCATACACCTTGTACTTTTCACCGTAGTACGGTGAACTTCCACTATGCACCATGCACATTAGAATGACGCACTTGTCCAATTCACAATGCACCGCGCACTATGGTATGGTTCACTTTCATTATGCTCTATGCACAATTTGCCAAAGTATGGTGCACTTCCACCATGGACCATGCATGTTATACATTGTTACAGTGGCACGCTCAATAAAAATGGTGAACCCGGATATTTTGTATTTCGACCATTCGCAATACCACGTGCACCTTTGTATTGTGCAATTCCACTATGCACACTACACCTTGGTATAGTGCATTCCTACCAAGGTAGTCAAATGGCCGCCTAAGCATGAGATAAAAAATGAACTGAAATTGTAATTGTAGAATCAAATCGTAAAGTTGTAAGCATTCCACGACTTTTTATAATAATAAATTTAAAGAACAAAATGCATTAGTTTTATAAGATTGTTATTATTTTAATTTTAGCTTATTACTCAAATAAAAAATCTATTATTAACTTACTAACAAGACACACATTTTTTATTATTCTATGCCAAATTAGTGAAACAAAATAAAAACTAGACCATTTTGACTAATTTATTTAACCACCGATTTCGAGTGGAATCATAATCGATCGACGCCACTAAGATCGTAAAACCATAGGACGTTAAGATTTCAATCGATTTCACCATTCAAAGTCGCACGATACACCTTGTACGTTTCACCTTAGTACGGTGAACTTCCACTATGCACCATGCACATTAGAATGATGCAGTTGTCCAATTCACAATGCACCGTGCACCATGGTATGGTTCACTTTCATTATGCTCTATGCACAATTTGCCTAAGTATTGTGCACTTCCACTATAGACCATGCATGTTGTACATTGTTACAGTGCATGATCAATAAAAATGGTGAACCTGGATATTTTGTATTTCGACCATTCGATACGTGCACCTTTTGTATAATGCCATTCCACTATGCACACTACACCATGGTATAGTACATTCCCATAAAGGTAGTCAAATGGCCGCCAGGCGTATGAGATCGAAAAATGAAATGAAACTGTAATTGTAGAATCAAATCGTAAAGTCGTAAGATTCCACGACTTTTTATAATAATAAATTTAAAGAACAAATTGCTTTAGTTTTATACGATTGTTATTATTTTAATTTTCCCTTATTACTCAAATAAAAAACCTATTATTAACTTACTAACAACACACATATTTTTTATTATTCTATGCAAAATTAGTGAAACAAAATAAAAAATGGACAATTTTCGACTAATTTCTTTAACCACCGATTTTGAGCTCAATCATAACCGATCGACGCCTACTAAGATTGTAAAACCATAGGACTTTAAGATTTCAACCGATTTCACTATTCGAAGTCCCACGATACACCTTGTACTTTTCACCTTAGTACAGTGAACTTCCACTACGCACCATGCACATTAGAATGACGCAGCATTGTCCAATTCACAATGCACCGCGCACTATGGTATGGTTCACTTTCATTATGCTCTATGTACAATTTGTCTAAGTATGGTGCACTTCCACCATGGACCATGCATGTTGTACATTGTTACAATAGTACGATCAATAAAAATTGTGAACCCGAATATTTTGTATTTCGAGCATTCGCAATACCACGTGCACCTTTGTATACAGTGCAATTCCACTATGCACACTACACCTTGGGTTAGTGCATTCCAATAAAGGTAGTCAAATGGCCGAGTCAAAGCATGAGATCGAAAAAATGAAATGAAACCGTAATTGTAGAATCAAATCGTAAAATTGTAAGATTCCACGACTTTTTATAATAATAAATTTAAAGAACAAAATGCATTAGTTTTATACGATTGTTATTATTTTAAGTTTCACTTATTACTCAAATAAAAAAATCTATTATTAACTTACCAACAACACACACATTTTTATTATTCTATGCCAAATTTGTGAAACAAAATAAAAAATGGACAATTTTGACTAATTTTTTTAACCACCGATTTTGAGTGGAATCATAATCGATCGACGCCACTAAGATCGTAAAACCATATGACGTTAAGATTTCAATCGATTTCACTATTCAAAGTCCCACGATACACCTTGTACTTTTCACCTTAGTACGGTGAACTTCCACTATGCACCATGCACATTAGAATGATGCAGCTGTCCAATTCACAACGCACCGCGCACTATTGTAATGGTTCACTTTCATTATGCTCTATGCACAATTTGCCTAAGTATGGTGCACTTCCACTATAGAATTTCATGCATGTTATACATTGTTACAAAGGCACGCTCAATAAAAATGGTGAACCCGGATATTTTGTATTTCGACCATTCACAATCCCACGTGCACCTTTGTATCAGTGTAATTCCACTATGCACACTACACCTTGGTATAGCGCATTCCCACCAAGGTAGTCAAATGGCCGCCTAAGCATGAAATAAATAAATGAACCGAAATTGTAATTGTAGAAACAAATCATAAAATCGTAAGATTCCACGACTTTTTATAATAATAAATTTAAAGAACAAAATGCATCAGTTTTATAAGATTGTTATTATTTTAATTTTCTTTATTACTCAAATAAAAATCTATTATTAACTTACTAACAAGACACACATTTTTTATTATTCTATGCCAAATTAGTGAAACAAAATAAAAACTGAATTATTTTGACTAATTTATTTAACCACCGATTTTGAGTTTAATCATAATCGATCGACGCCACTAAGATCGTAAAACCACATGACTTTAAGATTTCAATCGATTTCACTATTCAAAGTCGCACGATACACCTTGTACGTTTCACCTTAGTACCTGAACTTCCACTACGCACCATGCACATTAGAATGATGTAGCTTGTCCAATTCACAATGCACCGAGCACTATGGTATTGTTCACTTACTATGCTCTACGCACAATTTTCCTAAGTATCATGCACTTCCACCCCGTACATCATGCATGTTGTACATTGTTACAAAGGTATGATCAATAAAAAATGGTGAACCTGGATATTTTGTATTTCGACCATTGACGTGCACCTTTGTATAATGCCAGTCCACTATGCACACTACACCATGGTATAGTACATTCCCATCAAGGTAGTCAAATGGCCGAGTCGAGCATGAGATCAGAAAATGAAATGAAACTGTAATTGTAGAATCAAATCGTAAAGTCGTAAGATTCCACGACTTTTATAATAATAAATTTAAAGAACAAAATGCATTAGTTTTATACGATTGTTATTATTTTAATTTTCACTTATTACTCAAATAAAAAAATCTATTATTAACTTACTAACAACACACACATTTTTTATTATTCTATGCAAAATTAGCTGAAACAAAAAGTAAAAATTGGACAATTTTTACTAATTTCTTTAACCACCGATTTTGAGTTCAATCATAATTGATCGACGCCACTAAGATCTGTAAAACCACAGGACTTTAAGATTTCAATCGATTTCACTATTCAAGTCCCACGATACACCTGTGTTCTTTTCACCTTAGTACTGTGAACTTCCACTATGCACCATGTACATTAGAATGAGCGCACTTGTCCAATTCACAATGCACCGCGCACTATGGTATGGTTCACTTTTATTATGCTCTAAGCACAATTTGCCTAAGTAATGGTGCACTTCCACTATGTAACTATGCATGTTGTACATTGTTACAAAGTGCACGATCAATAAAAAAATTGTGAACCTGAACATTTTGTATTTCGAGCATTCGCAATACCACGTGCACTCAGTGCAAGGCAATTCCACTATGCACACTACAATTCGTGTTTAGCTGCATTCCAATAAAGGCAGTCAAACGGCCGAGCGTACATGAGATCGAAAAATGAAATGAAACCGTAATTTTACGAATCAAATCGTTAAAATTGCAAGATTCCACTACTTTTTATAATAATAAATTTAAAGAACAAAATGCATTAGTTTTATACGATTGTTATTATTTTAAGTTTCACTTATTACTCAAATAAAAAAAATCTATTATTAACTTACTAACAACACACACATTTTTATTATTCTATGCCAAATTTCTGAAACAAAATAAAAATGGACAATTTTGACTAATTTTTTTAACCACCGATTTCAGGTGGAATCACAATCGATCGACGCCCACTAAGATCGTAAAACCACAGGACTTTAAGATTTCAATCGATTTCACTATTCAAAGTCCCACGATACACCTTGTACTTTTCACCTTAGTACGGTGAACTTCCACTACGCACCATGCACATTAGAATGATGTAGCTTCTGTACAATTCACAATGCACCGCGCACTATTGTCATGGTTCACTTTCATTATGCTCTATGCACAATTTGCCTAAGTATCGGCACTTCCACCATAAACATGCATGTTGTACCTTGTTCCTCGGCACTATCAATATTCATGGTGAACTCCGGATATTTTGTATTTCGACCATTCACAATGCCGCGTGCACCTTGGTATAGTGCAATTCAACTATGCCCACTACACTTTGGTTATAGTCCATTCCCACCAAGGTAGTCAAATGGCCGAGTGAGCATGCGATAAAAAAAGGAACCGAAATTGTAATTGTAGAATCAAATCGTAAAGTCGTAAGATTCCACGACTTTTTATAATAATAAATTTAAAGAACAAAATGCATTAGTTTTATACGATTGTTATTATTTTAATTTTCACATATTACTCAAATAAAAAAATCTATTATTAACTTACTAACAACACACACACATTTTTTATTATTCTATGCCAAATTAGCGAAACAAAATAAAAAAATGGAAAATTTTTACTAATTTCTTTAACCTCCGATTTTGAGTTGAATCATAATCGATCGACGCCACTAAGATTGTAAAACCATAAGACTTTAAGATTTCAATCGATTTCAACTATTCGAAGTCCCACGATACACCTTGTACTTTTTTTACCTAAGTACGGTGAACTTCCACTATGCACCATGCACATTAGAACGATGCACCCTTGTCCAATTCACAATGCACCACAAAGATCTATGGTATTGTTCACTTTCATTATGCTCTATGCACAATTTTCCTAAGCATTGTGCACTTCCACTATGCACTATGCATGTTGTACAATGTTACACAGGCATGATCAATAAAAATGGTGAACCCGATATTTTGTATTTCGACCATTCGCAATACCACGTGCACCTTTGCATAGTGTCATTCCACTATACACACTACACCCTGGTATAGTACAATTCCCATAAAGGTAGTCAAATGGACGAGTCAAGATGAGATCGAAAAATGAAATGTAAAACCGTAATTGTAGAATCAAATCATAAAAATCGTAAGATTCCACGACTTTTTATAATAATAAATTAAAAGAACAAAATGCATTAGTTTTATACGATTGTTATTATTTTAATTTTCACATATTACTCAAATAAAAAAATCTATTATTAACCCACTAACAACACACACATTTTTTATTATTCTATGCCAAATTAAGCGAAACAAAATAAAAAATGGACAATTTTTACTAATTTATTTAACCACCGATTTTGGAAGTTGAATCATAATTGATCGACGCCACTAAGATTGTAAAACCATAGGACTTTAAGATTTCAATCGATTTCACTATTCGAAGTCCCACGATACACCTTGTACTTTTCACCTTAGTACGGTGAACTTCCACTATGCACCATGCACATTAGAATGATGAAGCTTCTCCAATTCACAATGCACCGCGCACTATGGTATGGTTCACTTTCATTATGCTCTATGTACAATTTGCTTCAAGTATGGTGCACTTCCACTTGTACCATGCATGTTATACATTGTTACAAAGGCAACGCTCAATAAAAATGGTGAACCCGGATATTTTGTATTTCGACTACGCACAATCCCACAGGCACCTTTGTATCAGGTAATTCCACCATGCACACTACACCTTGGCATGCTGCATCTCACCAAGGTAGTCAAATGGACGAGCCAAGCATGAGATCGAAAAATGAAATGAAA
>JAUJYP020001450.1:0-69823 GCA_030674075.2 Linum usitatissimum
GTACCAGCCAAAACTCATCTACGTATTATTGTAACATCTGCTGATGTACCTCATAGTTAGGCTGTACCTTCCTCAGGTGTAAAATGTGATGCTGTACCTGGTCGTTTAAATCAGATCTCTGTTTCGGTAGAACGAGAAGGAGTTTACTATGGTCAGTGCAGTGAGATTTGTGGAACTAATCATGCCTTTATGCGTGCGCCCGGAAACATAGGCCGACTGCTGAGCACCCCCTCTGGCTCAGCCGCACCACCCCCGGGTGCGAGCACACCCGAGAAGCAAGCTATTACAGCGAGCGGCTGGAGCTGTAGGGAGCCAAGGAGCAAGGCAGTAGATAAGATAGAAGAAGGGGCCAGGCTCCCCGTAGAGCGGAGGAGACGGTTAGGATAACGAACTTGAAAAAACGCGGAGCCCGAGCGGCCGGCGAGCGAGTGGTTAGTGGCCAATAGCGCCCTAGTTGATGGCATTCCTCTCTGCGGCTGGCACTCGAGGAACCACGGGGCACTCCACAAAGAAAAAGTAAGGGAGGAACGACGCCCGCGGGAGACCTTATTACTAGGAGGGGCAGGGCGGGGGTCGGGGCTACCCCGTCCCCATGGGCAACGCAATAGTGTCCTGAGGGAGGAGTTTAGAGGCCTTATAGTAGCACGGACTTCTTTTTTTTCTAGGTCATGCGAAGGGGGCCAGTCCAAGATCGTACTGTTCCTCTACAAAGACAACAGACGCTCTCAACGGCTAGGCGCCACTATCTTTCTGAGTTATTCCAGCTTCTTCATGATTTCGTGCCGCGGTGAACAAAAAAAAGAGGGCCGTTTCAACGGAAGGAGAGGGACCTGCAACGGCAGAGACTACTGACCCTCTTCTTGTTTGTTCCTAGCCGTATGTTACGAGTCTGGGAAGCCTGGAATCCTAAATATGAGGGATCCAATAGAGATAGAGAAGGGCTAAAGGGCTTCCGCTCGTAGGATCGAAAGACCCTATTATGGATCGGTCGAATTCATTCCTCTCCCTATTGGTCTACTTCGTGCCTTCGGGCGAGCATATTCTAACCTTTGTTCGAGCTACTGCGTAACCTCCCCCTCTTCCCGATCAAGATAGATGGGAAGGAGCCCTATCAAGTAAAGGCCATAACCAGCCTCTTTATTTATGTACGTACACCTTTTTCAGGGTGGGCCACCCTTCCTCCTGCTAACCCGGCCATTTCCGAACCTGTCTTTCCCACCCCATGCAATTCAATGGAGGACTTCTTCAATTCTTGTGATTCCCTGCTCCCTTAGCTTATTCTTATTTTATTATATTATTCCAAACCTTAGCTCGGCAAAATAGGCTCAATAATATCTTTCTTCGATAGACCGGTCCGGCGCTCCGCGTGGTTATATTCGTGTTTCGACTCGCCGGTCATTATGGATAACGTGGCATGGCGAGGCAAAGGGGAGGGCAACGTAGAAGCTTCGTAGACTCGAAAAACCGCTCCGCTTATAGAATAGAATGCAAGCAAAGTAGCTTGCTTACTCTCTGCGTAGCGTTCGTTGGCGACAAGGAAGGAGGCATTGGAAAGACTAGAAGACAGACCATACTAAAGTAAAGAGGCATTCATTCAGGAAGCGACTAGTCGCTTCTGGTGAAGCTTAACGAAGGCCGACCACTACATAGAGAGATCCATATACCAGTCATGAGCTATCGCTCATGCCGTCAGAGGCGGCGCAGGGAGCCCGACTTATGGTTTCCAAGCCTGGCGGCGCAAAGCGAAGGGATTGGATTTAACCTATGATCAGATCAGTGGGCAACCATAGTTTACTTTTTTTGTGGTGTTGTTGAAAGCGAATTTTGAAGTAGGCCTCGCTTTTCGGAACTGGGAGCAGCTCACACTATGGTAGAGGAGGTGTCATGAAGATCTAGGAGTGTGAGCAGTACGAGCTGAAAGGCTCCCATACCGTTTGGAGGGCAGGGGGCATAGATACCAAACAAACCTGACCCCTATCTATCGTCGTAGAAGCTGTTCCTAGGAAAGATTATGGTGATCGGGTATCCAATCAATTAATCCCACAAACCGGGGAAGCTTAAGTGGAAAGGAAAGAATAGGGTGAGGGAAAAGGCTTTTTTAATTTAATTGAAGGCTTCACTCGCTCGCTCTAACACACTCATTTAGTAGACAGGGAGTGGAGCGCATAAGCCCCTTTAGAGATAGAGATAGGGGGGACTACTACACGAGCTCGTAAGTAAAGTACGGAAAGAGCCTTGTCTACGAAGCGGAGCGACCTCGTCTTGCTTGCTTCTGGCGAAGCTTAACGAACTAGAGAATAGGCTTTTTTTTATGGTAGGAAGACTACTTTTTAGGCCGACCACTACAATTGAGCGATAGCGAAGCCAAGCCGTATAAGGGCGAGCAGCTCGTATAGCGAGTCAAGGAATAGCAAACGGCCTACTTATAGCCCTCTTTTTCTCAGGGGACTTCAATGGGTCTTACAAGCTAAAAAAAGAAAATTCTTTAGTTTCCCTACGCCCCACAGTATAAGACTCTAAAGCAGTGGGAATGAATTCTATTACTTGATTGACATTAACAGATATGTGTACCACACCGAAGAAGCAATATGCCGATATGCTTGATGTACCAGCCAAGCCAGCTCGACCGTATACAGTATAAGGGATTCGCCTTTTCCTCAGACAAAAGAAAAACGGATTTCACAGGACAACCGGGAACGGAAGCCTGACATAGATATTGATTTGAATAAAGGAACTGAAACCGGTACCAGAAACCAAACAAGAGATGGAATTCCAGATTGAACAGATGACCGACCTACAATAAAATAAGACGAAAATATAATTCCATATTCCATTCTCTAAGACGAACTAAAGGGATGTCTCTAAGCAGCCAAGGCCAAGAGCAAGCAGGAGTAGAGAAGGATTCGATAAAGAGAATGTGAGTGGTTGGTTCAGGCGGAACCGAGATTTCGGGTTCATCTGACATAGTAGCTACAATGGGAGATTTCAAATTCGGGAGTGTAACTTCTTCTACACGAACCAGTCGGCGAGATGGGCGGACCCAGGACGGTTCAAGGGTGGTAACTTTCTTTCAGGATGGAATGATGTTAAAAAAAATACCTCCCAACTCCTAAGTCTAATAGCAATTTTGTCAGCTCTTTCGTACCTAACTAGGTTTTTTTCTTTCGCTATAGAATTCCCCGATAACTCTGCTTTGGGACTCAAACAAAATTCCTCACTCAAATGGCACTGGAACGAAGGCTACTTTAGCCAAAAACGGATTTCACTCATCTTAGCCGGAATGTGCCCTCACTCTCTTTCTGACACAGGGCTGAGCGCTAACGAAGCGAAGAACTTATCCTCGCAGGCTTGACTTGCTTGCAGGAACTTCAGATATCTCTTTTGCCTTTTTAAATCCAATTGCAACTCACACCCCAGGGAAGGTAACAGACTCAGGGGAGGGGTTGACAGATAGAGATAACCCACTAGGCACTCGTACTATAAATATGATGTTACCCTTTGGGGCAGAGACGTCACACTTATTACCTCCTGGTAAAGGAGACTAGGCAAGAGACGCAGGGAACTGGTCGGGATCAATAGCAAGGGCAACCACTATTTCGATTTAGCTTTCTCCCAATCGCTTACAGGGAATTGGAAATGACTGCAACGGAGCTCGCCTGGAAATTTTTTACTCGAATGGACCGCTACTATAGACGCTATCAATTGCCTCCTATCCAACCACATGGAAAGACTTAGCACTCGCTCTAATCACTGGAATCTAACCGGATGGGCTTAGCTTAGGCCTCCAAGGCCCTCACACTGTACGGTATGGCTGTAACCCGGGCGCTTATTTTGTGAATGGCCATACTTTCTATTTTAATTAAAGACTCATAAACGGCTTTTGCCCTTTCTCCCGCCGGCTTGAAAGGGACCCTGGAGAAGAATAAATGGCTGAGTGGAAACTTATAAAAGAGGGACTGCAACTAGCACAGAAAGTGAATCAATGGTTGGCAAAAGCTGCCACTGCAACATCCAAGGGGGCGGAACCATTAACTGGCAAAGCTGGATATGCTTAATACTTTTCTCTCAGATAGAGATATTTCCTTCGGGGGAACTCAAACAAAAAAGAATCGAAGGACAGAGATTGAAGAATTACTTCATACTTCATCTGTCTATCCTTTTGCTGGATTGGGACTGATGAATTCGCTTACAATCTTAAAAAGAGAACTATAAAGACAGATTGTTCTGTCTTACTAAGTACTAAGCTAAGGAACCGAGCAAGGTGCGGAGTCTCAATCACGTGTACGACGGTCGACGGGAGAAAGGGAAGCAGAGCAGCAAGCACCATAGTCCGGAAAGAATAGAATGTTGATGCTCGATAGTAAGGATTGTCTGATGCATGTAGGGAAACATCCCGAATCAAGGGATTTAGGCGGCTATCGAAAGCTATTGTTTATTCATATACGCGGGATCTTGTATTTGTTACTCTAACCTGTTTGTTGATCGGCTTTTCTATATGGTGGTTCTGTATACCGGAGCAACTGCTCGTAACCCCGACAGCTCTCTCCGCGCCAGATCTAAAACTACTTTTTAGGGTGGCAAGGGAGACTTTTGAGAATCATGTTTGTAGTAGTCATCATGTCCCAAGCCGCAAACTCAATGATACAGGGCGAGGATAAAGAGTGCAAGAGAAGGAGCTGACAGCCATAGTTCATTGCCTAAGAACACGATCTAAATCTAATAGATTCTTGTATCGAGTAGTTGGATCATAGAGTCTCTTACCATACAAAAAAATGGCTGCACTTTCAGTCCCTTTCGTCACTGAAGGAGCTATCTTCCCCGGCAACAGAGTTGGATAGATGCCATAGTGAGGAGTAGTCCCGGCCGTTATCCCCATTCCCTTCCTCTACTTGAATGAAATATTCCATTCTCTTTCCCCTGAGAAAACAAGACTCGAAGTCCCCATATTCTCCCATCAAGATGTTACTGGCCATAGGTTGTTCGTCGTCTTGAGGATCATGTCGATCTGCTAACTTTCTATCACTGGTTGGGGGCTGTTGGCCCTTAATCTCCCCGCATAAGTGGGAAAGGACTCAGATGGCTTTTGATGCTTAATCTCCAACTCGTGGCAAAAGATCTTACTTTTCTTTTGTGGAACATCTCTATAGCTTGGGACAGGCTTGCTTGAGCGGATATGCGATATACAACCGATCCGCGACTATAAGTCTATTGGTCCTTCAATCTTTGAACAATGGAAATTCACCACTTCACTTACTTATTTAAATACCAGCTTGAACACGGAAAGTGAAAGTAGCACTAAAAAAGCAAATAGAGAGAGAGTACAATACAGAACTAAATAGGTTTAGAGTTCGGAGTAGCGAAGAGGCTTTGATGACGAAGCAAAGGTACGAAGTGGATTTCTCATGGCCCTCCCAATGAATCATTTTTATGCTTATATTATAAACAATCAGAATTTTTCTGCCTCTCACCGGAATGTGTAGCTCATTCACTCTTTTGGACGGCATCCAGTTCTCCCGTTGTTCACTCCCCTACCTTGCCCCGAACATATTCGTAAGTCCTTTTCATGAATGGCACAGAAACTAACCTTTACCTTCAGGGGCTAAATGAAAAAAAATAAATAAGTAGAGGGCTTAGTTCGACTCTGTCTTCGCTGGGGGAGGCGCCCTCACTCGATACTCGTATTAGAATGGGTCGTGCTTTTTACCGTTGATATAACATTCTAAATGAGGGTTGAAAGAGAAAGAAAAGACTCGGTGATAAAATTGTTCTATAACTGGGTCAGAGAGGAGAGATGGGAGTTGGCGAGGGAGAGGCTTGTTCTATAATACGGGATATCGTATCATCACTAGCTTTCCATGCGTAACTATCCACACTCACGTTAACAGGCTTAAACTTTTCTATTTTCTTTTTAAGAAAGCCCGAAATAAAGGAATTTTTCCCTTAAAGTCCAGCCACTTTCTATGTCGGGGTGAAAAAGTGCTAGGCTTTTCATTAGGAAGCCCTTCGAAATTCTCTACAGGCTATAACGTTATCACGCCTGCGAGTGCCTTAGGTCCATAACCTCTTTCACACACGCCCCAGTTCTGTAACCAAAAAAATGTTAGCCAACAAGTTGAAGTGAATTGTTAGATTGCCAGTGCCTCTTGCCTGTTCCCAATCAGAGTGAAGCTAGCTCATTTCCAGAAAAGTTACCTACAGGCAAGCCTTCCTTTAGAAAGTTGAGTGCTATCTATTGGGGCGGCTTATTAAGGGACGAAATAGTGATACCAACGTACGAGGAGAGCGAGTTCAACCGAAGGAGTTCAGCTCCAAGAGAAAAAGGAGTTGAAAACTGAGGTGAGGGAGCGAAAGCAAGTCGCCCGAAGGCAAGAAGTAGCTCGCCCCTCCTCCCTCTCTGGCTTATCAGTGACGCAAGCATCCCGCTTTGAATGAATAAAAGCGCCAAAGCCTAAGACTGCAGAGGAAATTTAGTAGAGTATAGTACTCTAGGGAAAGGAATCGATCTCTCTTTCGTTTAAGACTAGTTAGAGCATAAGGGTTAAGGGTTAGCGGAATCGTAAACAAAAAAAATGAGCCTGTGATATCAAGAATAGGGAAGGAGAAATGCCCATCTCTATAGTACGAAGCACTCGTAGCACTTGCTGGGATCAATTCTTGGATGACTGAGAGGCATTCTAACAACTTATTCTCTTCCGAAAAAAAACCTATTCTTACAACGAAACTATGATATGTAGTGTAGCTACGAATAGAAAAAAGATGCTAACACAGAGCGGTAAGAAGAGAGTAGGCAAAGAATGAAGAAAAGAAGATGATGATTCTTGCAGCCTCATCTACGAATATAACACATTGACTATTGGGATAACAAGATTTATATTGTCTAAGCAGTCTGTCTGTGAACCATTGTCGTAAGGCCTCCAATCAGTAAGAAGTGCTTTACTGAGCTTACGCAAGGAAGAGAAGAGATTATCGTGGACCGCTTGCCCCGGTGTGAACTCATGAGATTGAGAGAGATGGGGAAGTAGGCGAAGCTGTTTAAGTAAGAGTTACCTAATTGATTGAATACCAGTCAATTTCCCACAAGAGTATACTCATTTCCGCAACAAAATATCATTGCCTTTGATGCGGCTCCTTTAACCGTTAATTCTATTCCACCCGAAGGCTAGTTATAAAAAGTCATTGACGCATATGCCGCAAAGAGTAGTAAGTGAATCTGTATCTGATGATGATACTGCTGCAGCGTCTGAGGCTGTGGTAGTATGAAAGAATTCCCTCCTCGATGTAGACGCCTAAGAGAATCGCGAGTTTACTTGGAGCAGGCTTCCACAAAGCCTTACAGTAAAGGTAGGTAATCCTCTTCTTCTAATTAGCCTCAAGGGTAGATCAGACGCCCCCTTCCCATTCATCTTTCCCTTGGGATGATAAAATTATGCTTTTTCTAATAGGAAAGTCTGAAAAAGGTTGTATCCAAAACAAAAGGGCGGCTAAGCTAGCAATCCGAACAAGAAGATCTTCCCGTGGATCCTTTCGTAGAGTACTGGCTATAAAATAAAGTGCACCTTTTCTGCTATCACGATCAGAAAGAGCGTCACAGCTTTGCTTGTAGTTAGCCTCAGTAATAGGCTTCAAGAGATGCTTGTCTCGGAGTTTAGTCTGACGTAACCCAAGCCCCTAGCTAATAACAAAAAGAGGAAGTAACTCGTTCACTTCTCCTTTATAAGGAGGTCTTCTTTTTCTTCATAGCTGGGCGTATTACGAGATAATCCGTTAAGAAAGATAGGAGGGAAAGCTCAAACTCCTCTTTCAAAGGTTCCGTAAGAGCGTCATGTCGGAAAGAGAGCTGCATTCCCAGACTCTCGAACTAAGGTACTATTTTAAAACAAATAGGAATTCGGGGAAGGTATTTCGCTAGATAAGACATCTTACCACATCGATAACAGGTTGGCCTTTCAACTAGTTACACGGATGAGTGAACTACCAGCTCTCAAGCTCAAGCACGAAAGCACTCTCACTATGATTCCCAAGATCGAGACCTTGTAAGTCTCACTCATCGATCGAGCCTTTCTCTTTACGCCCTTACAGCAATACAAAGGAAAGGGGCCTAGACTACTAGCTTGTGCGCCGAAGAAGGAAGGTTTACTCTACTTCATTTCGAGATTATTCGCTATGGTTGAATGGTTCCTTCCTCTCCCCTGAGACTCTCTTTTCTTAGAGGAAGAGGTCTGCCCGAGGGAATTTACTTTCTGAAAGTCTAGGAAGTGAAGATCTGAGATTCCACTAAAATTTTTTACCGTATTTTACTATTATCTAAAGCAGTTCCCTTTCTTGTCGAAGGGGCTACGCGTCTTACTAGTTCCGACTTCCGGGCCTAGGGATAGCGATCTGAGGCTAGACAGATTGTAAGTTAGTGTTCACTAAATCGCCATAAAGGAAAGTATCGCAGGAAAGAGCTCGACCAATAGGGTTCAGAGGGATAGGCCCCCCTATTGGTCGAGTGGTTTTCTCTCCTTTAGAGTCGAGTTGCCCTCGCTACAGCGAACTACCTTGCATTCTGATCGTGACTTTGGTAACCCGGTTCCCCAAGAGAGTACATCCGGGCGGCTACTTTTCATTTTTTTTTCAAGCCCAACTTTTATGAGTCTACTAGTCATAAAAGACTATCCGCTTTGACATGAGACAGTCTAGCTCACTTCTGTATCAACTGGCTGAAATGCTAACCTAGGGCTCGGACTGCTTACTACATAGCCCTTTCACCAATAAGCGATTGGCGGATGGTGCGTCACCCGTAAGACTCGCTATCGACTACTCAGAAAAAAAGACTAATGCAAAAGAAAACACTTAGCCGATTCGAAGGCTTCAACCGCTGTTAGGACCGACTACCGGACTGATAGAGCGAGAAAGGTAGGTGGAAATTAGGACTATGATCTGAAAGCTGACTGCCTGTCTTGAATGTATCTATGGACGAGCCGTGAAAAAGCCTCTTTTTTTTTTTTTCTCCGGTATAGGAGAATTATAAACTTTTTAATTGTGGCTTGTCTATTAGTGGAAATGGGCCGATGAGCTTTAGCCCCTGGGCGGGATCAAAGAATTATCTTTTCTCGCTGTCACATCATTTTATGGTGTGGTTAGCAGCGGAATTGGCGTCTCCTAACAGGATGAAGCCGTTTCGAGCTTATGCTATTTTAGGTGATGACTACGTCATTGCTGACGCGGCAGTAGCTCGGGAATATGTGAATCTCATGACAGCTGACGGTGTCAAGATTAGCAAACCGAAATCTTTGGTTTCTGATAGTGGCGCTCTTGAGTTCGCAAAACAGTTCTGGAAAAGAGGTAAGAACCTCTCACCAGTGTCTCTTCGTGCTTTGTTGGTTCAACGCACTCCATTAGGGATATCTGCTTTGTGCCATACGTATGATATTACATTTAATGTGTATATGCGTCTGGCTGGGGCAGGTTATCGCGTCCGTGCGCAGTGTAGAAATAAAAAATATAAAAGATGGCGGAGAATACTCGCTCTATATTCCAAGTTTGGGGTCTATGGTAACAACTTGGACTACTGGTTAGGAGGTGGCAAACCTCTTGATCCGTACGTTCGGGGACGTATCGTAGATTTCTTTCGTCCGGAGTCAACTGACAATCGAAAGACACATAGAGGCCGCACTTGTGGCGGACGGGTACTCTCCGCAAGTTGTCCTTGAAAAAAGAGAGAAGATCCGGGGCTTTATGTTCTACCCGAATGGACGGGCCTTTAGCGAGGGCACTTACGCGGGTTATCTGACCCAAATTGCCTATTTTGGTAGACGGCAAAGCGTTCCATATCGCCGGATTCTAACAGCCGTCCGGAACTATGATCTCTTTTTAGATTCAAATTCTTCGTTTTTTTCTTTCTTCAAAGGAATCCAAGATTATAGTGTACTCTTCGCTGAAGTAGGTATCAATCATAATAGGAGAGATCTGTTTACCGGGACGAACCATCAAGAGACCTGCTGCATAAGGCTTATGAACGTCATCGATCAGTATAATTTCGATATCGGCTACCATGAAAGGTTTCAGCTCAGTGTGACATGGTTTGAGTGCTGTGATATGGCTTGGATGGCTACACTTACTTCTTGTTCCATTCTAGAAAAAACTGAGAGATAGACAGAACTACCACAGGGCTTGATTCCGAACTTACTTAAGTGAACCCAGATAGGTAGGCAAGTACAATACCATAAAAAGCTGTACCCCAGCCCACAGGTGTATGCATGATATCTCAGTAAAGATGAAGTAAGCATGTCCCTTTTTTCTGGCTGCAAGGCCCGGCCCGAGTAGTCAATGGTTGCTACCGCTTCTTCTGGAATAAAACAACAGGGGCCAGGGAGATGGCAATATCAGCTCTGGCTTATCAGACATAATAGGTTGATGACAAACCAAGAAAAAGATAGGAGGCATATTCAGCAGAATAACATCTGTCAATTCTGCAACAGGGAAGTAGAGTCGAGCCTGCACGCCCTCAGGGATTGTGAATGGATATCAAATATCTGGCAGAAGTTGGTAGATCCCTGTAAATGGTCAGAATTTAAAGCAAAAGAACTGGAAAGCTGGGTGGACTGGAATATTGGAGGAGCTCAGATAGGGAAGCATGAGAGTGAAGGCTGGCAATTTACATTTCAGCAGGTAGTTCATCATGCCTGGACTGCGAGGAATTTTTTCTGCCACACAGGCAACCGAAGGAAGATGCAGATGGAAGCGGAAAGTCTGAGGTTACAGGCGAAAGATGCTATGAGAGTTTGGTCCTCTAAGGAGTTGCCCTACCGACGAACTCTTCTGAAGTAGCTCTCTTCCCCCTCGGGGTAACCCTCCATTATAAGTAGATTCTTTTCATAGGCGTCTTAGCTTTGTGACATAAGTCAGTAAGTAAACCTGTGACAGCTGAAAGGAACTAAACCTTGCCATCTAGTGAACTACGAAAGTAAGTAAACAACCAGTGACAGATGTAACTAAGAACTTATCAAGCGCCGCTAAGCCTCGAAAGAGAGGAGAAAGAGAAAGCAGATGCTAACTTAACCAAAGGTTTGGGGGTGAAGCTGTTCACTCAAACCGGGTAGCTGGAAAGATCTTAAAAGAGAGATTCCACCTCAACCAGAATAAACCGTAGCTAAGATTCTGGTACTCACTCAACAACTGAGAGGAAGGCAGATTACTCGACCAATAACTATGGAAAGTAGGTAGACGCAGAGACAGAGGTCGAAGTGAGCAGAAGGAAAGCTTTCGTAACTTGTTGCAGCGGATGTTGCTGCTGAGAAATAGGACTTCGTCAGTTTGCTGGACCATTCTCTCGAACCTGTGGATTTCCCGGTCATCTGTTGTGTTGGGATGATCTCTTGTCCTTCTGGATAGCTCTGCCATCTTCTACGATCCAATTCCCTACCGAGATGGATTCTATTCTATCCGGGTTTTGCATTCGGGCAGCCGCCATAGGCTGTAAACTATTCTTTCTATGATCAATCAATCGAGACGAGACATGTCATTCGCTTAAATTCCATCGAACCTTCTTTTACTTTTTTTGCTAAGAATTTGTCTTAATGCATAGAGAGGCTCTGCAAGGGCAGTACCCCGAGCCTTAACCAAGCCCTATTAGAAAGAAGGAGGAAGCGCGGTAGCTATGGACTTTTTCTTGCTCTTCATTGCTGGCTTTATGAGGAGATCAGGGTCTACCTTAGCCTTAAGTTGAGGATTCTGACCTAGCTCGATGACCCCTCTGTGAAACTGACGCCCTTTCTGCTTACAGTGCTGATAGTTCCGTGTCTCCAGCCTCTCCTGCGAGTTGAGTTGAATTTTCAACAATTGTTTTTGTTTGCTTCCAAGTTGTTTCAATAGCTGACATCCGTGGTTAGAGCCTGTCAACATCTTAGTGACTCCTCGTATGCCAATCTTTGGTTGGAGCCCTCCAACCCGAGTTACCCTAGCTGCTTTAACCTTCGCTGCTTTTCCGTGTTGTCTAACTCTTCCCCTAAGCAACTATACCACCTTAAACAGCCAGAATCCACTACCTTCGACCTACAGGCAACGATGCGAAAGCGTGACATCATTCCATTTGCGCGAGATCAGCATCGTCATGCCAAAGACGATCGATCGTCGACATCGACATAGGAATAAGAGGCACGTTCTAACGAGACCCCTCGTGACTGATTACCTGCATTGCATGAGGTCTGAAACTCGTGAAAGAACCTCCTAAGCGATGGAAGATTGGATGATCGAAGCATGCCAAAGAGACCATCAACAGAAGGATCGAGGGAAGTAGCTGCCAGGTACTAGCTTGCAGACGAAGGAAGGAGACATTTCTTATGAGATTTGCTGGATGGAGGAAGCTTAGACTTCTCTACTATAATAGTAAAGGAGCTGCTCGAAAGGATTGCTATATCTAGGGGGGTTGATGTTATATTCAAATATTCTTGGAGAGGATCCGAAGGAAAGATCACTCACCCGACTGACCGTTCTAAGATACCTCCTACTCAGGGAAACCAGCCCCCGTACCCGCCTTAACTTTAGGAGATTAAGCAGGTAAAGTGAACCTGTACCCCGGACGTACTCATGGGCAGCGTGAGGAACCGGGTTTAAAAAGTTACGATCAGAAGTAAATTTTCAGTCCATGTAGGTGCGGGCCAGACAGGTGTCCATCCCGACCACGGGATGTTGGGCTTCAACTTCCCTTTGGCCTTTAGTATAGAAAAAAAAGGTGCTTGAATTGAAAGCTTCGTACTACGGACTAACTTACCAATGAATTTATCATCCAAGGGTCAAGCCCAACCATAATAGTCAGTGGGAAATCGGTAGCCTTTTCTTCAACTCTGAAGAAATGAGTAATGCTTCCTGCGAAAGAAGAGGATCACTTGCTTACATACGTGATTATGCAGACGGCCCATTAGTGGGTTAAATTCCTCCCTTTCATTTAGAATTGAAAGAGTAGTCTCGAGCCGCGCTCTTCTGCCGGAAGATCGGATTGAACGGCTAGCGAACTCCGGCAAGAAAACGACGAAATAGCTCATAGCCCGGGTTACTTCTCTTACTTATTATTTATGGGATCCCCCTTCCTTGGCTTGGTTGGCTGGCCCCCTTTGGTCTGAAATAGCCGTAGGCACTCTGGAGGTAGAGCCCAAGAATCCTATCTTTTTTGTTGAGTGGAAGTAGGAATGGAGTGTCTCATGCCAGACCAGAGAGATCCTACTTATCGGCTAGCTCAATCGCAAATCGGGCGGGCATCCCCATGATATATTCAGCCAGCTTGTTAGCTCAGCCTCTTGCAGACCCTCGGCACTCGACATTCTTATAGGATTCCATTTCCTCTCCACAAGTTAGCCTGTCTGCCTGCAAGGACCAATCGAAGCAGATTGTACCCGACCATAAGGGTTACGGATAGCGCCCCTTCACTTGTAGTTTCGCTACTGACGGACATCAACACCAACTCAGGCTCCAGCCCTAACTTCAGCTTTAGATGAAACTTAGAATTAGGCTTCAGCTCTAGCTTAGGCTTCAAGCATAGAATTACGCACCAGCCTCGGCCTAGGCATCGGCTTCCTTCTTCTTTTGGGTCTGCTTTGCCTTGCTTTGCTACCGGGCTTCTAGCTGCCCTTCCTCCACCGTTAGCTCAGTAGAGCATTTTATCCTCCACCAGGGATGCGGATTCACTAGCAAAGGATATTCACCCAGCAGCGGCAACTGCTTGAGCTGATACGCAAACAAGACTAGAAAGACCGGTTACACGTACACCAACAACGGTTACTCTTTCACTCCTTCAAGGCCTCTTTCAAGCTAAGAAGACTCCTTTCAAGGTTATCCTTATTCTTATCCGCAGATCGGAGTCGTTCACTTCTCTATCGAAAGAGCGTATTCTTTTATTGCAGCTAATTACGAATCTCAATCAGTCTTGTCTTTACACCAATCCCAATGGCTAATTCGGCTCTTAAGCCCGGAGCCTGGAACTCAATCAAAAATAAATTTGCTTTTGCCGGAAACTTTGAATCTACCTACGCAGCTCCCTTTCGAGGCGAAGTAAGAGCTTATTGATCACGGGCCCAATCGCCAAGGAAAGTAGAATCCCCCAGGTACGAAACCCAGGGTAATTATTTAACAGTAGATAGAGAGAGTACTCTTCTCTTGACTCGACAAGCGAAACATCAAATGAAACATTGACGGTCAGGCAGACTGGCCTTCCCATTCCAAGCAAACAACCCCCTTATACGAAAAATTTCTTTTCTTGCCCACTTGCTCTAATCCGTCAGCAGATGAACCCGGTTGGTACACCTTCCAAAACTAACGCGGAGACTTCTCAATAAACCAAAAAAGACACACAAAAGGGGTTGGATACTGGATCGGAAAAGAACCCTAAAGATGCACCTGACACTCAGACAGGGTTAGACTAGAATGACATGTTTTGGGCTGCGAATCGTCCCCTACAATAATCGACTTAACACGTGAAAGAACGCAGGTTTTCCACATTTTTTAGTGCTTGCGTCCGGACTACGCTTCACAAGACAAGTCTGATTCACATTCATTAAAGACAACGACAACATACTCGCCTTTCGAAGAAGGTGATGTTACCGAAAACTATCAAACGATTGATCGACTCTCATCGATTGAAAACTTTTTTGATGGCAGCTGGTGTCAAATACAAGACTGTTTGATGACGTCTTTCTTCCGTTCAGTTACATTCCACGCTAGGAAGCAAAGGCCGAAGAAAGACCTTCCACACGACTGCTCTTCTTTCCTGTTTGCTGTAACTGTAAACACTTATTCAACAACTCTCTAATCAGTTTGGGCACTAGGCAGTAATAACTGGTAAGGTTAGTACGGACCCTTTTGGTCACGTCAGTCCCGTCTTTCCTCACTCGAGGTCTAGCTTTCCCTTGGATTACTTTGCATCCTTCCTGCTTGAAGGAAAGTGCCGCACTATTTTTACTCGGAGATAGCCTTTTCGATCTTATTGGCTTAAGCAGACCATTCGTGAGCAGATAAGATCAAAGAAAGCAACCTACAGTCCCATGCATACTAATAGAAGAGGAAGCCGGTATTCAATTAGCTAGGGAGGGAGACAGGGTTCCAAACTTTTGGTGGCACCCCACCCGCATATACACATCTAAGAAAGAGACTAAAAATTGCCAACTTCTCACACTACGGCGACTCATACTTTCTCAGGGCTCAAAAGAACCCTATTTTGGAGTGCCATCATAGGAACGGAAAGCTTGGGCTTTCGAAGTAATCTTTCCAAAGCCATCGTGCGGCTTTTCAAGCCCGATCTTCCGAACCTGCTGCGTGAAAGCCCGATAGGGCATTCTCCTTTAGAGACCCTAATGACATTGACCAAGGGATCTTGATTTGATCCAATTGGTTTTTAAATTTCTACCGATTTTTTTGAGAAAGCCGGCATCAGTCTGACGTGAGAGAAGTCAGCACAAGGGAAGTCCCTCGAAGCCGAAGTAGGGTTGAGTCTCAGGAAGCGTTTAGGCCGGGTTCGAAGCATGATTCAAAGACAGGTACAGTAGCAACTTAAATCTCAGGGGAATAAAATGGATAATAAAACAGCTAAGGTGAGTTTACTCTCCCTTTAGAAGATGGAAGTTTACTTACAAAGAAAAAAGGAAGCGTGGGTATAATATTTATTTTTCTCAGTTCTTTCTTTACTTTAGTCAGGGAATTTGCTTGTTGCTTAAGGGAAGGATCTATGTAATAAGAGTTTAATAAGGATTCTTCTAAGCGCTGGAGTAAGGGTCCGAAGGAGTGGTATCAAGCCTGCTCGTAGCTCACCCGTAACCCGTAAAGTAGGCAATATGTAATATTGTAGTAGGAGCCTCTTACTCCATCCGAAGAGGAGAATCTCTATTAAGCTTTCTTTTTCTTCGAAGCCCAAGTGAAAAGACAGCTCGCTCAGTCGAACCGAACTTCGAATCCAATAAATCCAATGTAATTAAGAAGGATAACCAGTGAGCTAGGGTAATATTCCATATTACAACGGTTCAGCAAAGACAGGTTAGAATGGTAATATAGATAGGTAGTTTGCTCACGAGCTGCAATCAATAGAAAGGGATCCGCCCTAAATAGAAATAAAAGAAGAGGATAAGCAGCTGTAAACAGGGCATGCCGCAGCTGTCTTTGGCTATTTTCTTCTAATAGAATTACAAAGTGGAAGCAAGCAGCTCTTTAAGCAGCTGGTTTGAATCGATCAAATGTGAACTATGAGACGCTTGCATTTGCCGGGAAATTTTCTGCTCTTTTTCTGTCGTCCCACCTGTTTATATATAAAGTAGAGAATAAGGGCTGGTCTCCATCTCGGAAAGAAGCTAGCATGGGTCTTTCTTCATTGTAGTAGCTTTACCTCCCTTGACTTTAATCGAGATTAGGTTGGTGTCGACGTCTTACCACAGTACGAAAATTTCCATATTCTTCCTAATCCTAAGTAAGTAGAAAAAGGTAGTTAGCAGGCTCAGTCGAACGGATAAGAAAAGAGATCAAAGAAAGGTCAGTCTCTTCAGAGGTTAGAAAGTCACCAGGATACATGATCCTAGGCGAGAACATTCAAGATGGGCCAATCCTATCTCTATGCTTCAATTCCTTCATTTCAGCGTGTAATATAATATAATGAGAAAGATGAGCCTCGTGCCTATACGCCCGATCGTCCCTTAACTTTAGGAGATTGAGCTAAAAAGAAAGAAACCTCCCGTCTCGATCCGATGCTTGCTCTGAGGCCTCAGTCTACTCACGTGTAGCTGATCCAATCCTAGCCATAATTCCGGGATGAAGCATCTTCGCGGGTGACCCAAGCCAATCGGTACCATCTTCCGTCTCGGTGGTGGGAAGGCAAAGGTCGAATAAGTAAGACGCCGACACAAAAGCTGTAGTCAGGCCGGAGTGCTATCGCTAGCCCATCCCTACTTTGCAGCATCAATGCCCGCTTTCTTGTCCTGAATCAATCACTTCAGGACAAGAAAGTGGTGGAAACAACTTCAGCACTCCGGCGACCCGTGAAAATACATCGGTTTCTTACTCGTGCAAAGGAACTCTTTCTTGGCAACTTGGACAACTTATAACGATGTTTGTCCCGCATATCACTAGAAAGATCTGGATCCTTACAAATTTAGATTGCTTTCGTCTCCATATTTAGCCGCGAGCAATCTACGTTTGTGATCTCGTATATCTCGCTTCTCCGACATCTTACTTACTTTCCCCCTCATCTTTTTGCAAAAAGCCGCTCCACGGTGGTAAAGTCTCATCTTGTGTGTTGGCCGAAGTGACAATAGTCACATTGAACCCTCGAATATGTTCGAGGATCTCGAAATGATCTTCCAGCTCTGGGGAGAATTCGCAAAACTCCGTTTCTATCGATAATTGAATGGAGTTTTGCCGTATTTCGACCGGAGAATCTAAGAGAGACATTACTGTCGAGATTCTGACCGAAAAATTCGACATTCTATGCCCTCGGAGAGTGCTTTGTCGTGCTAGGTCACTGACATATCCTTTTTTGTCTTTATTTGACCCCAAGAATGGATTGGATCGAAAAGGCTTTCCTGTCGAACCCCTTTGTGTCTGTATGAATTTCTGACCGCACGGAATCTCCATAGCCAATTTTCCATTTTTGATGATGAAAGGATAATCTATCAACTTTGGTACTACTCTTATTTTACACAATCCAGAAACTTCCATAACGTTGGTGTGATTCGGTTTGAGCAACGGATCTTGACGTGATACATCTTCGTAATGAAAATAGAGTGGAAACATGAGTTGGCTTTTACAGTCTCTATAGAATAAGCACTGTGAACTATCTGCTTCAAAAAGATAGTTGTAAGAAATGAAGTAATAACGATTTTTTCCTTATTTACGTGATTATTGTTTTCTTTTTTTCTTTAGGAATTCTCTCTGGAACGCTTAGGCCAATTATCTTTGACGGAATTAGTGGTATGGCCTTGAAGCCCAAGGAATGATCAACCCCAAAGTCTCGGAGAAGAACCCGCAACCAAATAATTTAAGTAGTAGTAGCCATTGCACGATATTCTGCCCCCGTAGAGCTGCGAGACGCGGTTGGCTCTTTCTTAGAACGCCAACTAACAAGAGAATCACCCAAAAAAATGCAATAACCCGCCGCAGAACGACGAGTATCAGGCGCTTTTAAGCCCAATCACTATCACTTCACGCCTGCAACCGCAAGGAAGAAGAAGAAGAGCTGGAGAGAAAAAAGTCCTTGGCCTGGAGTGGCTCCATGGTCCAGTTGTCAAGCTTTTCCCCTGGCATCTCTGTCCGACCCAGCTTGAGCCCCGCCTGTTCGGCTCCGAGTGCTAACCGAATCGGAAACGGACTGAAAGGACTGATAAGAGGATATAACTGTTTAGAGCCAGAACACTAGATGCCGAGAATAGGCTGCAAGGCAAGAATGATACGATTCAAATGGCAGAGAAGAGAACTGTCATTGAAATGAAAGCAGTCAGATCCAGCTCGAATGGTTTGGACCCACTAAGCGCAGTTGAATGAATAACAGCAGCTATCTCATCCGGATCCGTTTCGGATAAGGATTTTATCATTAAAGGGAAACGGCTATTCCGGCTTCCAGTCTTGATTCATGTTTTGGAGTTAGGGGCAAGGGCATCAGTTAAAGACGCTTTTTTGACCCCCATTCGTTCGGCTTAGCCGATAAGAGTCCTCTCTATGCCTCTCATGTCCTTCATTCCGTTTGTTGAAAGACATGTTTGAATTAAACTCTCCGGAATTCGGGTTGCACCCAAAAAGACCGAGAAAACGTGAACTTGTCCGATTGAGATATACGTGTAGGAAAGGAAAAATGATTGCAACGAAAATCCCCGAAAAAACGAATCAGATTATCCCCTCCCGAGTACTGCTCTAACCCCTTTCACCTAGCTGCCCCCCTTTTTCTCTCCATCTTGATCCTCTCTCTCAGATCGAGAAACCTTCGCCCAAAGTGCTTACGAGGCCGGTCAACAGGGGCTAAGATACTATACTATCTTTCACTTGACGACTATGTATGGTGCAAAGCTTTTATTGATTGATTAATTGCTACTCAGTTCGAGTATGGCAATGTGGTAAGTGAGTGCCTTTATTTATGAAACCGAGCCTCCCCCGATCGCTTTACTTCAACCTTCAGTCATGGAACAGGCAAGCTATCAACTCCTGCCTATACTATTACAGGCATACAGACATACTAAGGCACCCTTTCTTCATAGAAAGCCTACTACTCACCTCCGACTAATTCCTCAAATAAAGCCTCACAGCCGGAGTTTAGGAGGGAATAGAACAAGAGAGATGAAACCTTCTACCGGGAAAGATAAAGGAAAAAAAGCGTCTCATTTGTCAAAAAATGCCAGTCAATCGCCTATCGGAAGCTGAAGGAATGGAAGTAAGTCTGGTTCTTTGCTTTGTTCACTCGAAGTTCCGTCTTTCTTAAACGAAAGATTCTTCGGCTTTGTGTGAGTTCAATCGTGTGATGGTTCAAAGAGCGTGAGTAAAGACTTGAAGGTGCTTCAAAGGGCATCCCCACATTCATACGCGCTTACTCCCATGCAGCGTATGTTTTTATCACTTTTCGAAAGAAGCTACTTCTATCGAGCTAGACCGATAGAAAGATGTAGGCTAGTTTGCCGAGAGAGGCGTTCTTCTTCAACCAGAGTCGGTGGATTCCCCCATGCATTTTAAAAAGCGCTCTCTGGTTCCGTGCCAGTCAAAACTCTCGCTAATAAGGCGGCCGGCATAAGAAGGCTTTCTGTTCGATGGAATCCCATCCTTTCTTTTATAGAGATAGGGAAAGATATTCCCTTCCAGTGATTTATAGTAAACTCTTTTCTCTTCAACGAATTAGGCATTACCCTCGGATTGAGCAAGAGCTTTGCTCTCCTGGAATGGCATATGATGGGGATTCTTCCTACTCCCTTCGTCTTTAAGTGAAGCTTTTGAATATGACGAATGTCGCAGATCCGCTGCTCTAAGCATAAGTGGATTAGCTAGAACAGTTCTTAAGTTGGTGTTGTGGATCTAAAAGTTTTCACAACTTTCATTTGATCAATAGACGAAGACTCTTTCTGGTCATCCCTATAATGAATATAGGCCAGGACAGACTCACTCCTTCGCGGAGGTGCTAGTTCTCGAGGGGGGTAGTTACTATCGACGAGAGAATAAAGATTTAAATATGACTTCAGATTCGTATGTATAAGTAGAAGCAGAGGGGGAATTGGGGTGGATTGCTTGATTAGTCCTAAAACTACTTCTTTCTGCAGGCGTGGCTTATTTATGGTGTGCTGACTGGCTTGCGGCGCTTCCCACTATGAGACGATGGCCTATAGTATAGTTCGACAGTGATTCAAACTGAAGAAAAAGAATAAATTCACGAGGGCGAGTCATAGTTAGGTACACCAGGCTGCCCACAAGTCGTCTATATAGAGTAGGATTTTCCAGAAGCTCACCATCATCTTTAGCATACTTCACATTCAATTCGAGTGGAGTAGCAGCTATCTTTTGATCAGACAAACGAGCCATAGCTATCAGATCAAGTGTATACTTGTGCTGACTCACAAGAAGGCCTCGGGAAGAGTGGGTTACTTCTAATCACAGAAAATAGGTTCATGCCCCCAAGGTCTTTCATGTGAAAAGAGGAGCACAGTAAGTCCTGAAAATTTTCTTCTTCTCTTTCTTTGTCGCATAATAGGTTGTGTTGTGTATGCATTGTACTCCGGGGTGAACACTTTCCGAAGTTCGGACTTTGGCTTACCGAAAACTTTCGAACTGGCAAGGCTTTCCTTTCTTTGGGCTACCTTTCTCTCTGGTTGAGTACCTTCCTTCTATGTAGTGAATTCAAGAATAGTGCGATGGAGTTTAGGGAAATCCTTATAGTTATAGAAGTCTAAGAGCCAGATAGCAGCTTCACTCGACTGCCTTAAGATGTTATATTCATGCTCGGGAAGCTGTGATAGGAGAATATGATAGACAGTGGATCTTACAATGCAAATTCAACATGCTGGGAAGAAAGACGCTTACTTGCTTATTCGTTTACCTGGCCTGATCTTTCATTCCGTTAGGGACACCTGTCCTATCGCTATAAAGAATAAGGGATTGCCCTTTTCTTCCGCTAGGTAAGTTGGTTAGTCCTTAACTTAATAAGGCAGGGGAAGTCGAGTCCCTTATCTTCGACAAGCCTCGATCTGCGCTTTCGCTTTAAAGAAAGAATCGCTGAAGACAGATTCGTTTTATCGGTTGAGTAGGGGTCCAGCTCTTCTTTAGCTTCTTCTGTAATACCGATAGTTAATAGCTGACGCGGCTACTTTTGAAGATAGTAAATCTATTGGGTTCATCTACGACCAACCTCAAGCGGAAGTAGTTCGGAGCTTTCTGTGCTGTTATGATTCCATGATCTTCATCGCCACCTCTGTCCTATAACGCATCTCCTTCCTTTATAGCAGTTATTGCTCCGGTTCCAGAAGGTATAGCTCTTGCCTCGGCTTCGCCCTTTAAATCGGAGACTGTTCAAATTTCCTACCGAGATAGACAAGCGGAGGGAGAACTAGACGTATCTTGCTAGGCAAAGAAGGTTCGAATGGATAGCTCGCGGGTGGGATTGACGGGATAGATCACTCTTGCAGAAGGAGGTAGAACCGGGGTGAAGTAGTGTACTCTTATCCGCGGATTGACGGCCTTGGCTTATTCAAACAATATGGGAAATTCCACTCAATCCTAGCTATCTCTAGGTGGGATAGGGTTAGTAGTCTCGAGCTACTTCTAACCTTACAGTCGAGTGGCTTTCACATTATCCAATAGTGATCATAAGTGGTGGTACTTTTTAGTGAAAGGTAGGGTTCCAAACCTTCAGCCCATTCATTAGCAGAAATACTCGAACAACTAGATCAGAATGAATGGTGGTATCTGGTTCCCACGGGACTGCCGTAGCTTTACTTAGATAGGGCTTGACGTCGACTTTTTTCTTTTCGTTCTTGTCATTGTCCGTGGACTTTGATCGGATCCCTCTAGACATAAGGCCATCCGGAAAGTAAGCCTACTAATTAATGATTGACTAAATTATTCCGTGTCGATTCTGCCAGACTTTTCTAGGACTATGCCCCTATTAGTAAAGCATATCGCCCAGGTCATGTATGTTGCAGAACGCTCATTGCTCTGCCCCAGCCAAAAAAGCCTATTTCTGCCCGCCCAAGCATTAAAAATGAGGAAAGAATGAAAGCAAGCCACTCGTCTCCAACACCGATCAGGAGTTCCGGATAGCCCCTACCCTACGGCAGATCCGCTAGCTCCACTCCTCAGTCCTATTTCGTTCCCTCCTTCTCGTAAGTAGGTAGGTACGATCGGATCAATACTATATCGATATCGACTTTTTCTTCTTTGGAAAGTGTTAGTTAAGTCAAGGCAAGAAGCGAGTAGGTACTCTTTCTAGGGCAAGCGGATGGTGACTTTGAACTAAATCCTTCTTGTTTCAGTTACGGGGGTCGAATAAAAACCACTTTTAGAGGAAACCAACACGCCTATTAATACCTTTGCGTGCGGAAGGCGAGCTCCATTGGTTGAGGGTTAGCCGGGAACACAGAACGTTAGTGAAGTTACGGGCAAGCGAAGTAGAAAGAATTTCAAGTCAAGCCAAGCGATTTCATTCTGAGATTCTATAATCTCACTAATAAACAACCTTTTTTATCCTGTATTTTAGATCTGTAACAACCTTAAAGTGAAAGGCAGTAGATAGAGCATTGGGCTACGCAAGCAGTAGTCTAGTCCGGGGGGGCCTATGTTGAGTAAGGGGTGGTGGATCAGAGATAGAAAAGTCCTGTTGCTGTTCTTTCGGGGTAGGCGAAGTACTCTCGGGAAGGCAGTAGCTTGTTCGGGAGGGAGAAGTTGAGCAAGCCCTTAACTTCTTCAAAAGAGCTACACTCTCTTGTTGTTTGATGGTCAGGTGGCTTTGCTTATAGAAAAAATCCCTCTTTCTGGTGCAACTCTTATATAGTATAGAAAGCGAGAGTAAAGTAAAGCTTTTTAGTGGAAAGGAGTCGCGAAGATCAATCCCTCTTTCCGGAATGCGATGCGCGTCTCTTCTTTTTGGGAGGAATCTTTCCTTCTTCGTAGTCTTCTTCTTCCCTCGGATTCGGCATAGCCTTCTTCAGATTATTCATCCTTGTCTTCGTCTCTGTCTACCAGATCGGATCCAATCAAAGCAGTTCGTCCCCCTTCTCGACGTTCCGGGAGGGTGGCTCTTCACTTGGTGTTCACTATTCTAGGGTCTTGGCACTAAGAATGGGACAGACTTTCACTTCGACTTAGTCCTCAGCTCGTGAATCTGGCTATCTAAATATATCCGGATTCCTTTCTGATGCGCCTTATGTTTCCAAAAGGTAAGACTTTCCCCTTCCTTTCTAGGTACGTGGGTGTTAGCCTGCCGGATATAACTCAATCGATGCGGTTCGTCCCCTTCCTCCAGCCCTTCCAGCGCTTCTGGATGACCCTTCGTACCCGTATTCATAATTCTACCTCCGCAGGAGAGAAAGAACCTCTATTATGGATCGGTCGAGCATATTTAAACCTCTCCCAAAGGTCGAGCTACTTCGTGCCTCGGAAATACTTTCCTTCGGGTAATTCTTTATAGATCTGATCTGCAGTGCTTACTGATTCAATCACAGCTGATACGCATTCAATTGCAAACAGAAGACTGGTTAATTGAACAGTTAGCAAATCTGTACCCCTAAAAAAAAAGTAGCGGCCTATTTTCTAGCAGCTTCTTCGAAAAAAGATCCAATTATGGCTATGTAAAAGGACCGGCTTCCCAGAGAGGTTAATGCCCTAGGATTTGATCCATCCCCACCCATATGGAATAGCTGCAAAAGGAATTTAATCTCCAGTGAGAAGAAGGGAACGACAATCGTCTGCTAATCGAAGATGGACCCTCGAGGATTTTCTAGTTTGGATATAGATATACTTATTTTTAGGTTGAGCCTGCGGCCTCAGAGCCCGCGCACTGACCACAAAAAAATCAGCAAGCACCCTTGTTGTTTAATCACACGAATACAAAAAATCTACCTTTTTATAAGCCCAACATGCCTCAAATAAGGCGGCTGGGGTCACGGCGAGAGGGTGCTTGCTGGGGCCTAAAAAAGTCCGACCGGGGCTCCTCTACCGTTTTAAACCGAAGCTTCCAGGCCGGATCTTTGTCGGACTAATCAGCATGGCCCAAACGAAAGTAAATCACCGCCCGAACTTCGGTTCGATTTATTTATCTTATGATAGAGTTGTTCCTTCGCCCGCGCGCGATAGTTATTAAGCTAGTTGCGAGTTTACCTTGTTAAAACCATCGCTATTCCTTTCCTCCACCGAGAAAGATTCATTCCGAATCACAAGAGCAATCTCTCTTTTTTTAATTCTTTTTTCTTTTCGTTATGATAATGCAATACAAGAGGTCGGAAATCAAGTTGTTTCTGATGATGAAAAGAGCTTTTTTATGTTATGTGAAATTGATGAAAACCCGATATTTAAAGGTCGGTAATGTTATAAGACGACTATCGGTATCTGATGGTAAGATACCTATGGTCGGTATATCTTTGAAAGCTCAGACGGAGAGAATAAACGGACTCCTCGAGGGCTACTTAAGGCACTTTAGTGCAAACCAGAAGGACTGGAGCTGTTGGATGTTGCTCAGTGCTGCTATAACTTAACAACCAAAAAGCTCCGCGTCGAACTTCAGCCCCTTCGAGTTGGCCACGGGGCTTCCTATCCTCTCCAACTCAGTCGAGTGACTTCGTACCTCTGACGCCCCACACCATTGCGAAAAGAGGGGCTTGCCCATCAGCCTACTTTGCCAAGAGGTGGCAGGCAGGATCACAACGACCTAGCCCAAACCCACTTAGATAAAGCAGCAAGGCGTATGAAGGGAGCGACGACCCCTCTTGGAAATAACTCCAAAAGATCAACCAAACCTAGCCCAACCTAACTTGAACAACCTAAAGGCTTGGCCCAGTCTGAAGGAATAAGAAAGTAGACCTTGTAGAGAAGCAGATAGGAGAGGTAGCCTATAGACTCAAGCGATCCGCTCGGTGAAAACTCACCCCGTATTCCATGTGAGTCAGTTGACTTCGATTAGACCAGGCCGACCCAGAGAGGAACGTGCCCCCGAGGGCACCGCCAGATGTTGTAGGGGAACCTACTAAATAAGAAGTTTAGTATATCATAGCTGACCGCACCATCCCTAAGCCCTACACCCACTGCGCGAGTGGAATACTACTTAGTCAAGTAGAAGGGAATAAGGTCGGCTTTTTTTCTCTCCTCTATGAAAAGAAGGGACGTGGCGTGGTATACCTAACAGCCCCTACCCTCCCCTACCACGCTTCCCCAAGAACCCATTTTTCAGGATTCGGCAGGTCCGTCAAAAAAATTTACTTCCCAAAAAAACCAAGGGAGGCGGCACCACAGCCACAGCATGGAGGAGCTGCTCCTTAATCCGCACTACAACAAAAAAAAAAATTTCTCCAGATCGATATATGATGATGCTAAAACGAGACCAAGATAGAGAGAGAGGGCTGTCCCTTTGCTTTGTTGGCTCTTCGAGCGAGACAAAAGCACTCATAGGAATGGTGCTAATTCCCATGTTCTTTCTAGTCTCGTTTGGTTTCATCGCAGGAAAGAGCTCGACCAATAGGGTTCAGAGGGATAGGCCACTTCGTTCGAGTTTCGCTCCTCCCCCTCCCTGTCCTTACTCGTCTTTTGCAAGCCGTCATCCTGGAATTTTTTTTTGAAATTGGATAAAGAATTCTAAAAAAATAGAAAGAATGACGTACTTCTTCATTCAGTTTTAAAAAAACCTCATTACTTCCCACTGGGCGAGAGGTGGACCTAAGCCACCTACCCACTCATCAATCACGGTCTTCAGCTGACTTGCACTGATGGACCCCTATTGTATTGGAATTAGGCGCCCATCTTTTTACTGTTGTCAACTAATCTCTTCAATCTTCGATTCTACTCTATGTTAGAACATTTCTGTGAATGCTATTCTGATCTAAGTGGTCCTATTCTCTGTCCCGTGCTAGGAAGCATTACTCCTCTTTTCATTCCAAATTCAAGAATACGACCGATACGATTGATTGGTCTGTGTGCCTCTCTTATTACTTTTTTGTATTCCCCTGTTCCTCGGATACAATTCGATCCTTCTACGGCCAAATCTCAATTTGTGGAAAGCCTTCGATGGCTTCCTTATGAGAACATCAATTTTTATTTGGGTATAGACGGTATCTCTTTATTCTTCGTGATATTGACCACATTTCTGATCCCTATTTGCATTTCAGTGGGTTGGTCTGGTATGAGAAGTTATGGGAAAGAGTATATTACAGCATCTCTAATTCGTGAATTTCTAATGATCGCCGTGTTCCGCATGCTGGATCTCCTACTATTCTATGTTCTTCCCGAAAGCGTGCTAATCCCTATGTTGTGCGGAGCTAAGCATCTTCTATTCGCTGGGATAAAGCTTTTCCTCTGCAGGGGCCTTGTGCAGTAAACCCCCTACGGGCGGTCATCCGTCGTCGTAAAGTAGTCGCCGCGAAGCTTTCGGGAAGAGGGGTAGTCTTGTGTGTAAGCATAGCATTTCTGGTCGAACCCGCCCAACCCAACAAAGAAGAACCGAACCTGACAGACACATCTTTTTTTTTGGGGGAGGGTACTCCGAGTAGTGGGTACCTCGTAGGACCTCGACCCGCCTACTCGGGTCTTGTATGGATATGCAGGAAGGGGTGCTCCTAGGTGTGTGTAGGGGTTGTGTTTGTTCGCGAGAATGGATTCCTCGTCAAGTCAGTTTGGGGGGTGTGGACACACTTGCGCGAATTCGGGTAACGGCTACAAGGGATAAATCGAAAGGAAACTGTACCCGACCGGGGATGGACGTAAACTCGTAAGCTACCGAGGGTAGGGATAATCGTCCAGGTCTTATTGTGAAACAAAAAAGCCGCCCCGCCACAGCTGGCGGGTTGGTTCCTCTGTCGTCGCCGGGGAGCTCTTGGCGAGGTTTATAATAAGATAAGTTGATAAAACAAAGGGGAGGATCGACCCGTTCAGTAGAATTCCGAAGAAAGACTGTTGGCAGCAGGTGGAAACCTTTCTTTGGGCCTCTTCAAAAGGAAATGCGGGGTCGGGGTTAAGCTCGGCAGAGGGTTCGGGAATAGGGTAGGGTCCTTTCCTTAAGATTCAAATAAGAAAAGAGTTCCAAACCTTTATGCATGCACCTCCGTATAAGTGCTGCGTACAAGTTCCGGCCAGGAAAATTGGGAAAGCCAATTTGAACCGCTCACATCACAGTAGTAGTAGCCTAAGTTGGGGGGCGGCCAAAACATAAGGCTATTTCTTCATATCTCCCTCTCTCGTACTATAGATAGAGAGAGATCCGTTGCGTAAGCAACCCGACTGTGCGTTACATGTGCTCTACAGGCCGCACTCTTTCTTTATTCCCAACGAGCCCTTTTTTTTCTTTTGATTTGGAAGACGGGCCTTGCGTTCGGTTCGAAAGGCATGGTTTTCAGTATGTCTCCAGATAGGGCCCCCCACTAGTCCGGCTAGCTAGTGAGCGGTTATTTCGGGCGAGAAGCAGGCCGGGCCCTAAGACGGGCATCTCCCGCAACGCAAGCTGCATTGTTCGCCACCACCCGAGAAGCAAAAGATTCGAGAGTCCCAGGCTCAAAATACATGCATAGATAGTGGTCTAATGACAAGGGCCGACGACGGAAGCTCGGGACGGAGCCGTATGATGCGGAAGTCTCACGTACGGTTCCCTGAGAAGGGAGTGGCTACCTACTGGAGCTTCGACCAACCACCACTGGTCAATTCCGCTTTGGGGTCACCCCTTACTCTACCATTATTATAGGGGTCTGGGGTTCGAGACAAAGAAAGATCAAGGCAGCATATCAGTTTTTCCTTTATACTTTACTTGGATCTGTTTTTATGCTATTAGCTATTCTATTGATTCTTCTCCAAACAGGAACCACCGATTTACAAATATCATTAACCACAGAATTTAGTGAGCGGCGCCAAATCTTTCTATGGATTGCTTCTTTCGCCTCTTTCGCCGTCAAAGTTCCTATGGTACCAGTTCATATTTGGTTACCCGAAGCTCATGTAGAGGCACCTACGGCAGGATCCGTCATCTTGGCAGGAATTCCTTTAAAATTGGGAACCTACGGCTTTTTAAGATTTTCAATACCCATGTTTCCGGAAGCGACACTTTCTTTTACTCCTTTCATTTATACTTCAAGCGCGATTGCTATAATATATACTTCCTTGACCACTTCAAGACAGATCGATCTTAAGAAGATCATTGCTTACTCCTCAGTAGCCCATATGAATCTGGTGACTATTGGTATGTTTAGTCGGGCGGCGGCCGTTAGGTCACCTATTTTGAGTTATGGACACACAAGGCCAAAACATGTGTGCCGGGCGTGTGACCCATCAACCTACTAGCAATGGGGGAGAAAACATAGCATGTCGCAATAAAAGCTTGATTCGAGGCGTCAGCAAAAAACTGCCGTCTGTTCCAAAAAAAAGCCCCTTAGCGCCCCGGGACGGGAGTGTAGGACAGCCCCACGCGCAGGCAACAGCAGCATCGGCTCCACGAAGTAAGAATCGAATCTTTCTGTTGGCTTTCCCAATTCATTCGTGAATAAGAATGAAAGGGCTAGAAGCGAGCGCTTCTATCTGCTTCTTATTATGATGGCTATGTTGGCGTGGCGAAAAGCGACGATATGAACGTGCTATTTTAAAATCGGGACCTATCCCTCTGAACCCTATTGGTCGAGCTCTTTCCTGCTTTTCCGTCCTGATAGAAGAGTAGGAATGGATAGAGAGGTAATCTATCAAAGGTGCGTAGCCTATTTCTATCTATTAATGAGACAACTCTCTTTTTTTGATCCATCAGAAAGAAATCGATATGTATCTGATGGAGTCTACATCGTACGTAGAGCGCCTAAGCGCTTTTTGGGCCAGCCCTGTTCTCTTATCCATCGGTTCAATGCACTGGGCTCATCTCATGGAGGGAAAAGAAAAAAAGTCTTTGTCTTGTTGTTGTTCGCCGCCTCGACGCATTCCCCTCTCTCCCCGGCATCATCCCACACAGAAAGAAAGCGCGCAGAGCCCCGGCCCGACCTGTAGATCCGCTAACGTAAAGCGAGGAGTTGAGCCTGAACTGGCGAACCGAAGTCACTTTCGGAACCATACTTCCTACAGCTAAGACGTGTCCAGTCCAGCGGGAAGGCGCAGCGCAAACGAACGTGAGCTGCTATACCGAATCCCCCGCTGGCCATCGGGGACCGAGTGGTAAGGCCATGATCCGCAGGGGAACGGATCACTCATTGTTCCATTGGGGACAGGTGCACGAACGACAACTCCAAACGTTACACATGCGCCGCCTACCTACCATTTAGGTGGCACCGGCGAGATCTAGCTAAGGTAAAGAACTTCGTGTCGCGGCTGCTCCACTCCGCCGCGGTCTCACGAAGCGGAGCAACCTTGCCTTCCCGCGCGCGAAGCGAATGGGCCCTGTGCTGTGCGTCAGTTTCGGGGCGGGGTGCGAAAAGAGACCAGAAGAATGATTCATTTGGATCGACGAGCTTTTTCAGCCCCAAAATAAAGAATCAATGGAATCTCTATCTATCCATGAACATCTATTCTATCTCTCTATAAAAGTCTTTTATGACATGATATGATCGCCTAGCCCTAGCTACAGCTGCGCTCAATATGCGGGATTTTTCTTTGATCAGATCTAAGCCTTTTTTTTTCGGAAGCTTTTGGACCTAGCGAAAAGCACTTTCAGCCTTCGCGCAAGCAAGCGCGCGAGAAGAAAGCAAAGTAGAAGCTTTGCCAGAAGCAAGACGAGGAAGCGGAGCTCTCGTATAAGCGCTAGCTTCCCCCGCCCGACTAAAATACAAGAGTCGCGACCTACTTTGATTCAAAAAGGCGAAGGCTTTGACAAGAAACAAACGGCTTTCTATTATAGTTGCAAGGCTTCCAACCTTAACCACTTAAGTACCAAAGGCTGCTTTCGCTTGCTTTCATAAAGGGGCTGTTCACTACAAGCTATCAGCGCTGTCTTAGATTGAACGGTAATAAGATAAGTCGACGTTCAATCTCTAAGGCGGCTTTCCGCTGATAACGGAATAGTCCTAGTGTCCAAAGGTGAACAAGGCCTGCCTTAGCTTCTAGAGTTCGCTGCTTTTCCCAGGCCGGAAAAAGGCTTATACTGCTCGCCTTTGCTTGATATATTCATTCAGTACCAATACAAACTACAACTACACCAAAGTCGAAGAGCCACTATAGAAAGTAAAAGTAGCCTATAGTAGTCGGCCTAACCAAAGCGTCACAACAAGAGAAAATTCGCCTTATGAATGGAATCTTAAGTAGGAGCCCGCCTACCAATAAAAGAGGCTGAGAGTAAGCGTAAGCTCACCCGTAAGCTCTTCGAGCTTTCTCCGCCAGAGAGAGTGGAGAAGGGGAGAAGCGACTCGTCTTTTAAGCTTCGCTTCCGGGACGAAGCCAAGTAATAAGGGAAGGGGGAGGGAAGCCTAGGGAGCTTTATAAGGCCGCCCACTACATAAGCTGCTGGCGGAGAAAGCTCGAAGAGCTTCCCTTCATTCGCTTCGCGGGAGCCGCACAACACATAGCTGGAAGTCAGAGGGCCCATACTACCTGCCTAACCCTTCGCTCCGAGGGACCGTAGATCGGAAAGCGCCTTCTAAACCATCTCAAGAAGGGAAGGGGCCTATGTATTTTCATAACCTCTGCAGATTTTACCCTATCTACACCCGGAGCCAATCTCCTATCGGTCCTGCCATCACGCCGCAGAACGAGAGCTCGTGTGGAACCTTTTCTTTCTGGCGTAACTGCGGTGGAACATAAAAAAAGATTACGGTCGCGTAACATAAGGGCCGGAAGTACAGTAAACTCGGCCAAAATATGACACCCGAAGGACCCGCCCCTTCTTCTTCAGTAAAGCCGACCCCTTTTTCGCCAGTGCTGACGCAGTGCGCACGTAGATAAGGAAAGAAAAATACCAGTGGGGGGAGAATGGGGGCCGGTGCCTTTCTTTTACGGCCTAAACTCCTATTTTTCAGCCGTGGGGAACTACTGCTCGGTCGGGGGCTTGGGCCTACCTATCCCGATAGGACCTTATAAAGGAACGAGAGCTGTTGAGAAGTTCCATATTGCCGAGCCGAAGGGCAGCACTTCTTTACGTGCTCGTAGTATATCACGTCGTCTCGTCCCCACTGCATTGAAGAGTACCTATGCACTATGTTCCGGTTCACTGATAAGGAAGATAGAGTTGAGGTGGGGGTCTACGGTGTGATGCTCAAGTATGACCCGGGGAGATGCATGCTAACTATGGGTAGGAAACAGGAACCATTATGTAAATAACTTCGGGGGATTACAGATCTCTTATACTACCATCGATCAATAGAGCGGAACAACCAGAAAAAGAAGTGAAGTTAGAAAGCCGTATGATATGATAGATGGTAACTATCTTGTACGGTTCGGGGGGTAATCGGCGTACGTACTCTGATCAGTGGGGGGGAATCTTTGGCTCTATCGAACATACAGGGAATTGGAGGTAGCATTCTACCGATGTTAAGTCATGGACTGGTTTCTTCAGCCCTTTTTCTATGTGTTGGTGTTCTATATGACCGACATAAGACTCGACTTGTTAGATATTACGGAGGTTTAGTGAGCACCATGCCGAATCTCTCTACCATTTTCTTCTCTTCTACTTTGGCCAATATGAGTTCACCCGGTACTAGCAGCTTTATCGGGGAATTTCCCATCTTAGTAGGAGCTTTCCAAAGAAATAGCTTAATAGCCACATTAGCAGCGCTTGGGATGATTTTAGGCGCGGCCTATTCTCTTTGGCTATATAATCGTGTGGTTTCTGGAAATTTAAAACCCGATTTCCTCCATAAATTCTCCGATTCAAATGGCAGAGAAGTTTCCATCTTTTTACCTTTTCTTGTTGGAGGGGCGACCGTCCGTTGAACTACCAAAGAAAAAAGGGTAAACCAATGTAATCATGACATTGTAGGTGCTTGCGATGGGACGGATGCTACTTTCCGTTCTTGGTTTGGGTGGCATAGCCCGTTGCAGAAGTCCCCCCTTTTTTTGATCCATTTCTTTAGTCTTTAGGGAGCCAAAGCTTTACTTTACTAAAAAAATAAGGCTCGCGGGGGGGCGCTCACGTTTTTTGGCTGAGCCGTATCTTGCTGGGTGGGACCGAGAGAAAGAAAGGACGGGGGGCAACCATGCATGGTACTTCTCGACCGTGTCTCCGAGGGACAGTTGAACGAGCGACTCATGAATGCTGCCGGGTTGGACGAGCCAATAACTCGAACGCGTTCGGTCTTTTTTTTGAGCAAGAATCACAGCCTTACCTTCACCATGATACGGACTCCAAGTTCTTATGGCAGAGCACGAGGAGATTTCTCATCAATATGATGATGGGAATGGAAACCAGAAGCACGACTGGGGTCTTCGTGGCCCAAGATAATTAAACCATCAGTAACAGTAACGTAAGCATGAGACTTTTTGGTAGTACCGGTGAACCAGATGGCCGCGGCGAAGGAATCTGGGACGGAGGACTCGTAGTATCTCTAACGATCTGGCAAAAGCGAAAGACCCCCTAACGTAATTCGAATGGGGGCTGACCGCTGAGCCCACTCTGGCCTCGCCCTTCGTAGGATCGAAAGACCCTCAATTCTGGATCGGTCGAGACTTCGTTCCTTTGGTTGCGAGCTGGAGCTGCCATAGCTTATGGCTAGAGCAAGAGGGGGCCCCAGCAGAAAGAACAGTAAGGATAACGAGCGCGGAGCCCGGCAAGCGGGCAAGTGCTTAGTAGGCCAAGAGCCCTGTGAACCGGGCGGGGCACTCGACGAAAGGGGGGCACACTGAGCAAGTACGATAAATTATCCCCGCCCCGCTTTATTAAAAGCAAGGACCTATGGAAGTCGGGGCTCGTACCCGGTCAATATTGGATCAAACAATAGGGGAAAAGATCGTACAGTTCCCTACCGAGACAACATAAAGTCTCAACGGATCCTCAGCGCGCTGGGCATATCTCTTCCGTGCGTCTTTCTCGTGGCGGAAACAGAACAACAGGGAAAGACCCGGCCGACCAGCCCAGGGCTCGAGGGCGATCTTTATTTAAAAGAGAATGGGGAGTGAATAGAAAGGCTTCCGTTTCCGTTCTTGGTTTGGGGGCTTTCTTTCGGGCTCCTCTCGATCTTATTCGTAGTTGGGAAGGAGGAAGGAGTCTAAATCAATGGACATTAATGAACCATCATTGATGGACGTTGCACATGACACGATCAATTCGACTCAAGATCCTTCGTTAATAGAGGTTGCTTACTCTCCCTAGTAGCGAAGGAAAAGGGCAGGGCTTTTTTCGTAGTAATAGTGGGCGGGTCTCATGAGATCTATGCCGGCCGTCGGAATCAAATGAAGGTCGAAGGACCATTCGATTCATTAAGGGACATAGCGGCGCCCTCGCCTGGCGCCATTCCAGAACCTAGCAGCAGCCGGGCCTGAATTCAGATCAGACCAGACTCTTCTTTCTTTGAGCTGCTCCCACGCAGACCAGAAGAGAAGATCTTAGTTGTCCTGGGCTGGACAGACAAGTATGTAGAGATCTTCGTGGGGCCGGGGAGGGAATCAGAATCGATCTTTTCTAGGATTCCTTATTACGCCACGCGCGGAGATCTTTCCATTGATAGATAAGAACTCTCCCCCCTTGAACAGACTCTTAAAGGTTAGGTTACTACCTGCCTCTACGGAAGAGGTGTGTGTACTTTGTACCGCCCAGAGGTCATATAGATCGAAACCCGGAGCGATAAGAACGAAAAGGTGGGTGTGGCCACAGCTACAACTACTGGCGCTTCAAAAGGCTTAGGGCGCTACTTCTTGCCTTCGGGCGAGCTACTTCGTAGGTTTAAATATGCTCGACCTTTGGGAGAGGTTTAGAATATACTCGACCAATAGGGTTCAGAGAGATAGGCCCTTCCTTTGGTACTTCGGTAGGGCCGGACGGCTTTGTTTGCCCCAGCTTGGCGAATCGCATCCCCGCGCAACGACATTCTTTGTGCGCCCCTTACCGTTCTCGCTCAGTGTTTGCAACGGCGGGGGAGGCAGTCGTAGAAGCGAAGCCTATTGCCGCGCCGACCATCAAATACGAAATTTTTCCCCTTCTCAAAGATTTGATGGAATGGTCCAGCCCACCCAAGAGCGCTTATGTCATATGGGAACTCATGGCTGGAAACAATCCTTATGGTTTTTTATATCCGGTAGGAATAATAAGAATAAAAGTCCAGGTTGGTTGGTGAGCCTAGTGATAGGAGACTATCTAGCTTGGTTCGGAGAGCACTTGTTGGGTGAAATATTTTTTTGTTGCTAAATGTTACGGCCTAAATGCTGAACTATTGACCCTACTTGTTCGGATGGGTGTTTACCCCAAAGTGTTCCCGGACCGCATGCATACATCCGTAAGTAACTTAGTGCAACATGGCAAATTTCATTGAGAGGAATCAGAAAAGAAAAGAAAAACGGGTCAACATCTTAATGTGTATTTGAGCTCTATGCACGTGGAATACTCCTTTCCCTTTCTTCTAAATAGGCCCGTCACAGTGTGTCAAATTTTTTTTTTCCTTCTTTACTCAGAAAAAAAAAAGGGGGAGCTATTTGGCTTGATCAGAGGAGCGTGTGAAAGGCTTGCGGATCTCCCTCCTTCTTTTTTTTTAAGGCAAGATAGCGCTCTTCTCCCGAAGTGGATAGCGGAAAACTGCTGTAAAAGGTGCCTTCCTTCCCTCTCAAATGCTTCTCTCTGGCTTTCTTTCCCTCCCCTTCTTCCTCTGTTTCTGGATATTCCTCATCACCGTCCTCAAGATTCTCCTCCTCCTCTACGAGATCACCCCACGGGTTGGGTGGGTATGGAACCACCGCGTTGATGCCATAGATTAAACCATGCCTATCATACTTTCTTTCAGCCTATGTGCCTCGTGGAGAACTTCCTGAACCTTGGAATTACATGTACTTTAAGCTCACCAATAACCTCTGGTCGAAGCATCCCTTAGAGATTCTGATACAACCTCTCTAAGTCTTGCAAAAACAAATAACCATCAGTGCTCATCCGGAGGGTAACATCTGTGACCATTGTCCACTGCCTGCCCATGTATATATCCTGTAATTATGCTGTCTGATCGATTCTCGTCGTAGGGCACGGGCCAGCTCAACGACCTGGGCTTGAGCCGTCTGTAACAATGCTGCACATTTCTGATGATCTACTTGTTTGGCTTGCCACCGTTGTCTGAGTTTGTCTTTCGTGGCATTGCTTTCCCCCATCCGTGCACTAAGCCTCTCAATTGTCTGTAGGGAATAGGCTTTGCGATACCATATTCTTCATCATCTGTCTCCTGTCCTTTGCTTTATCCCTCCAATAGTTCAGCTCATCCCGCATCTTTGAGGTTCCCTCTTCATACCTCGTCAATGCTGCTCGGGCCATTTCAGCATTCTTGCTTTCTCTTTCCAGGTCAGTGTGCAAAACATCAACAATTCGACCCCATGTCTTCTTCTCTTCTTTTATCTTTTAGAGCTTCAACTTCAACCTTCCCTAAAGTGAAGGAAAGAATCTGAGGGGAAGAGCCCCTAGCTGTAGTAGTAGCGGTTAGTCTTTTCTTTTTGCTGTTACAGAAGCAATAGGCTTAGATTGGCGTGATAGCTTGAAGAAGGAGTACCGGGCTCAAGGCCCTTCTTATTTGAGTTTTACTCTGCTGGAACTGGCTTCTGTTTTGGATGGCGCTTCTCTATGGAATCTTGTTCTTACAGCCTTCCTAAAGAGCTATGCGACGTCACAGATCAAGCTTTCCGAGTTGTTTATTTCCAAAACGAAAGATCCTACTTTTTTTTCTTCGACTCTGTATAACGATCTTTAGAGGGTGGTAGCCCTATATCTTTAGCTTCCACTTTCCCATCAGATGCTTTTATAGCTTCTCGGAAGGGGTCTGGATCCTGTTGCCAAAGCTCATAATTCCGGGTTTCGTGTATCAATGCTTAACGATTAGTGTTAAGGGTGGTCGAAGATCAGGCTTGACTGACCGACTTCATTGACGGCGCATTTCGTTCTGGGTGGTGTGGAAAAAGAGGAGTATTAGCAGAAGTAAAGAAGGGAAAACCCATAGATTGAATAGAGGTGCCATCAAGGTTGTAAATTTCGGAGATAAAGTCAGCGTTTAATAAAGATGCAGGGGGTTGAATCGCAACAGAATTGTCAGTAAAGGCTCTCTCCCCCTCGGCAAGTAGAGTGACTTCAGCCCAGCTAACTTCCTAAGAATTTCGTAGTCGGCGATTGTGAAAAAGATAAGTCTTTAGAGCCTCAAAGGTTTTTTCTTTAAACTTCCTTTTTACTGGAGCGGTCTTCATCTGGTGCATATTCATTAGTTGGGAGGGAGGCTAACCATATGAGGAGCCCTACCACTAGGACTTGTTCAAGCAACAAGTTGGTATGGCCCATTTCATACCTAATCCCATGGACATATCTGATCATTGAATGGGGCCCTCCACAGGGATAGATACCCGAGTTAGGTATCAGTCCCACCTACCGATCATTAGTACAACGACCTGTCATATCACCCAGATGGCCTGATCAGATGTTTCGGTACCAATGCAGTTAGTCTCATGCATTCTGGACTGGATATGGCCCACCTATCTTCCGAGGTCACTAGTTTACACTTTCACCAACCTTTCTCATATCCGTTTTTTATGAGCAAGGGATAAAGGCCAGACAGTAATCAAGCTACTGACAATTGGATAGTACCCCTTCCATCGGAGGATATACTGGGTGGAGAGTGACAAATATGAGAAAAGCCTACTTACTAGCCTCCGTGATAGGATACCACTTAGGCGGATGCTAGGGATTGGTGAGTTAGGGCAGCGAGGGATGGTAGGCAGTATTGGTAATATCGTATAGAAATAGAAGATCCACGCCTTTCGACTCCCATGTCTTTCTTGGTTGGTTTTACCAACCGGCGATTTCGGACAAGTCTTTCTTCATTTTTAGAGCAAGAAGCGGAACTAGAAGAAAGCTTTCTTTTGTTTAACCAATTTTAAAAAATTGTCAAGTACCTCCAACCCGAGAAAACCAGCCACATAGGAAAGTTAATCTTTTACTTAATTAAGTTAATTAAAAAGATTATAAAGTGTTTATTAAGCATAGATAGCTTAATTAAAAACGTAGATAGCTATTTTCAGCTAAAAATTAGGAAAATAAAAAACGGTGACGGGGCAAAATGGTGGCCTTTCTAATTTTATTTGTATTCTATGATTATTTCTTTCTTCATTGCCTTTCGACTCCCATGTCTTTCTTGGTTTCAACCCAAGCGGTCATTTCCTTCTTCCTGAATTGGGAGAGCAATAATAAGTCTCCCTTTTTTTGGGGGGAGCAGAGCAGTCAAAGAAGGAAGGAAAGCAAATGCATTATTGGTTAAATAAGTGGAATTCCGCCCATGACTTAATATATGGCGATTTTCGGGTTAACGAATGGTTATTCCTCACAATTGCTCCTTGTGATGCAGCGGAACCATGGCAATTAGGATCTCAAGACGCAGCAACACCTATGATGCAAGGAATAATGGACTTACATCACGATATCTTTTTCTTCCTCATTCTTATTTTGGTTTTCGTATTACGGATCTTGGTTCGCGCTTTATGGCATTTCCACTATAAAAAAAATCCAATCCCGCAAAGGATTGTTCATGGAACTACTATCGAGATTCTTCGGACCATATTTCCGAGTATCATCCCTATGTTCATTGCTATACCATCATTTGCTCTCTTATACTCAATGGACGAGGTAGTAGTAGATCCAGCCATTACTATCAAAGCTATTGGACATCAATGGTATCGGACTTATGAGTATTCAGACTATAACAGTTCCGATGAACAGTCACTCACTTTTGACAGTTATACGATTCCAGAAGATGATCTAGAATTGGGTCAATCGCGTTTATTAGAAGTGGACAATAGAGTGGTTGTACCAGCCAAAACTCATCTACGTATTATTGTAACATCTGCTGATGTACCTCATAGTTGGGCTGTACCTTCCTCAGGTGTAAAATGTGATGCTGTACCTGGTCGTTTAAATCAGATCTCTATTTCGGTAGAACGAGAAGGAGTTTACTATGGTCAGTGCAGTGAGATTTGTGGAACTAATCATGCCTTTATGCGTGCGCCCGGAAACATAGGCCGACTGCTGAGCCCCCTCTGGCTCAGCCGCACCACCCCGGGTGCGAGCCACCCGAGAAGCAAGCTATTACAGCGAGCGGCTGGAGCTGTAGGGAGCCAAGGAGCAAGGCAGTAGATAAGATAGAAGAAGGGGCCAGGCTCCCCGTAGAGCGGAGGAGACGGTTAGGATAACGAACTTGAAAAAACGCGGAGCCCGAGCGGCCGGCGAGCGAGTGGTTAGTGGCCAATAGCGCCCTAGTTGATGGCATTCCTCTCTGCGGCTGGCACTCGAGGAACCACGGGGCACTCCATACAGAGCAAGCAAGTCTTAGGGATGAGACGCCCGCGCAAGGACCTAATTTCTCATTAGGAGGTCGAACCAAGGACCTATGGAAGTCGGGGCTACCCCGTCCCCATGGGCAACGCAATAGTGTCCTGAGGGAGGAGTTTAGAGGCCTTATAGTAGCACGGACTTCTTTTTTTTTTCTAGGTCATGCGAAGGGGGCCAGTCCAAGATCGTACTGTTCCTCTACAAAGACAACAGACGCTCTCAACGGCTAGGCGCCACTATCTTTCTGAGTTATTCCAGCTTCTTCATGATTTCGTGCCGCGGTGAACAAAAAAAAGAGGGCCGTTTCAACGGAAGGAGAGGGACCTGCAACGGCAGAGACTACTGACCCTCTTCTTGTTTGTTCCTAGCCGTATGTTACGAGTCTGGGAAGCCTGGAATCCTAAATATGAGGGATCCAATAGAGATAGAGAAGGGCTAAAGGGCTTCCGCTCGTAGGATCGAAAGACCCTATTATGGATCGGTCGAATTCATTCCTCTCCCTATTGGTCTACTTCGTGCCTTCGGGCGAGCATATTCTAACCTTTGTTCGAGCTACTGCGTAACCTCCCCCCTCTTCCCGATCAAGATAGATGGGAAGGAGCCCTATCAAGTAAAGGCCATAACCAGCCTCTTTATTTATGTACGTACACCTTTTTCAGGGTGGGCCACCCTTCCTCCTGCTAACCCGGCCATTTCCGAACCTGTCTTTCCCACCCCATGCAATTCAATGGAGGACTTCTTCAATTCTTGTGATTCCCTGCTCCCTTAGCTTATTCTTATTTTATTATATTATTCCAAACCTTAGCTCGGCAAAATAGGCTCAATAATATCTTTCTTCGATAGACCGGTCCGGCGCTCCGCGTGGTTATATTCGTGTTTCGACTCGCCGGTCATTATGGATAACGTGGCATGGCGAGGCAAAGGGGAGGGCAACGTAGAAGCTTCGTAGACTCGAAAAACCGCTCCGCTTATAGAATAGAATGCAAGCAAAGTAGCTTGCTTACTCTCTGCGTAGCGTTCGTTGGCGACAAGGAAGGAGGCATTGGAAAGACTAGAAGACAGACCATACTAAAGTAAAGAGGCATTCATTCAGGAAGCGACTAGTCGCTTCTGGTGAAGCTTAACGAAGGCCGACCACTACATAGAGAGATCCATATACCAGTCATGAGCTATCGCTCATGCCGTCAGAGGCGGCGCAGGGAGCCCGACTTATGGTTTCCAAGCCTGGCGGCGCAAAGCGAAGGGATTGGATTTAACCTATGATCAGATCAGTGGGCAACCATAGTTTACTTTTTTTGTGGTGTTGTTGAAAGCGAATTTTGAAGTAGGCCTCGCTTTTCGGAACTGGGAGCAGCTCACACTATGGTAGAGGAGGTGTCATGAAGATCTAGGAGTGTGAGCAGTACGAGCTGAAAGGCTCCCATACCGTTTGGAGGGCAGGGGGCATAGATACCAAACAAACCTGACCCCTATCTATCGTCGTAGAAGCTGTTCCTAGGAAAGATTATGGTGATCGGGTATCCAATCAATTAATCCCACAAACCGGGGAAGCTTAAGTGGAAAGGAAAGAATAGGGTGAGGGAAAAGGCTTTTTTAATTTAATTGAAGGCTTCACTCGCTCGCTCTAACACACTCATTTAGTAGACAGGGAGTGGAGCGCATAAGCCCCTTTAGAGATAGAGATAGGGGGGACTACTACACGAGCTCGTAAGTAAAGTACGGAAAGAGCCTTGTCTACGAAGCGGAGCGACCTCGTCTTGCTTGCTTCTGGCGAAGCTTAACGAACTAGAGAATAGGCTTTTTTTTATGGTAGGAAGACTACTTTTTAGGCCGACCACTACAATTGAGCGATAGCGAAGCCAAGCCGTATAAGGGCGAGCAGCTCGTATAGCGAGTCAAGGAATAGCAAACGGCCTACTTATAGCCCTCTTTTTCTCAGGGGACTTCAATGGGTCTTACAAGCTAAAAAAAAGAAAATTCTTTAGTTTCCCTACGCCCCACAGTATAAGACTCTAAAGCAGTGGGAATGAATTCTATTACTTGATTGACATTAACAGATATGTGTACCACACCGAAGAAGCAATATGCCGATATGCTTGATGTACCAGCCAAGCCAGCTCGACCGTATACAGTATAAGGGATTCGCCTTTTCCTCAGACAAAAGAAAAACGGATTTCACAGGACAACCGGGAACGGAAGCCTGACATAGATATTGATTTGAATAAAGGAACTGAAACCGGTACCAGAAACCAAACAAGAGATGGAATTCCAGATTGAACAGATGACCGACCTACAATAAAATAAGACGAAAATATAATTCCATATTCCATTCTCTAAGACGAACTAAAGGGATGTCTCTAAGCAGCCAAGGCCAAGAGCAAGCAGGAGTAGAGAAGGATTCGATAAAGAGAATGTGAGTGGTTGGTTCAGGCGGAACCGAGATTTCGGGTTCATCTGACATAGTAGCTACAATGGGAGATTTCAAATTCGGGAGTGTAACTTCTTCTACACGAACCAGTCGGCGAGATGGGCGGACCCAGGACGGTTCAAGGGTGGTAACTTTCTTTCAGGATGGAATGATGTTAAAAAAAATACCTCCCAACTCCTAAGTCTAATAGCAATTTTGTCAGCTCTTTCGTACCTAACTAGGTTTTTTTCTTTCGCTATAGAATTCCCCGATAACTCTGCTTTGGGACTCAAACAAAATTCCTCACTCAAATGGCACTGGAACGAAGGCTACTTTAGCCAAAAACGGATTTCACTCATCTTAGCCGGAATGTGCCCTCACTCTCTTTCTGACACAGGGCTGAGCGCTAACGAAGCGAAGAACTTATCCTCGCAGGCTTGACTTGCTTGCAGGAACTTCAGATATCTCTTTTGCCTTTTTAAATCCAATTGCAACTCACACCCCAGGGAAGGTAACAGACTCAGGGGAGGGGTTGACAGATAGAGATAACCCACTAGGCACTCGTACTATAAATATGATGTTACCCTTTGGGGCAGAGACGTCACACTTATTACCTCCTGGTAAAGGAGACTAGGCAAGAGACGCAGGGAACTGGTCGGGATCAATAGCAAGGGCAACCACTATTTCGATTTAGCTTTCTCCCAATCGCTTACAGGGAATTGGAAATGACTGCAACGGAGCTCGCCTGGAAATTTTTTACTCGAATGGACCGCTACTATAGACGCTATCAATTGCCTCCTATCCAACCACATGGAAAGACTTAGCACTCGCTCTAATCACTGGAATCTAACCGGATGGGCTTAGCTTAGGCCTCCAAGGCCCTCACACTGTACGGTATGGCTGTAACCCGGGCGCTTATTTTGTGAATGGCCATACTTTCTATTTTAATTAAAGACTCATAAACGGCTTTTGCCCTTTCTCCCGCCGGCTTGAAAGGGACCCTGGAGAAGAATAAATGGCTGAGTGGAAACTTATAAAAGAGGGACTGCAACTAGCACAGAAAGTGAATCAATGGTTGGCAAAAGCTGCCACTGCAACATCCAAGGGGGCGGAACCATTAACTGGCAAAGCTGGATATGCTTAATACTTTTCTCTCAGATAGAGATATTTCCTTCGGGGGAACTCAAACAAAAAAGAATCGAAGGACAGAGATTGAAGAATTACTTCATACTTCATCTGTCTATCCTTTTGCTGGATTGGGACTGATGAATTCGCTTACAATCTTAAAAAGAGAACTATAAAGACAGATTGTTCTGTCTTACTAAGTACTAAGCTAAGGAACCGAGCAAGGTGCGGAGTCTCAATCACGTGTACGACGGTCGACGGGAGAAAGGGAAGCAGAGCAGCAAGCACCATAGTCCGGAAAGAATAGAATGTTGATGCTCGATAGTAAGGATTGTCTGATGCATGTAGGGAAACATCCCGAATCAAGGGATTTAGGCGGCTATCGAAAGCTATTGTTTATTCATATACGCGGGATCTTGTATTTGTTACTCTAACCTGTTTGTTGATCGGCTTTTCTATATGGTGGTTCTGTATACCGGAGCAACTGCTCGTAACCCCGACAGCTCTCTCCGCGCCAGATCTAAAACTACTTTTTAGGGTGGCAAGGGAGACTTTTGAGAATCATGTTTGTAGTAGTCATCATGTCCCAAGCCGCAAACTCAATGATACAGGGCGAGGATAAAGAGTGCAAGAGAAGGAGCTGACAGCCATAGTTCATTGCCTAAGAACACGATCTAAATCTAATAGATTCTTGTATCGAGTAGTTGGATCATAGAGTCTCTTACCATACAAAAAAATGGCTGCACTTTCAGTCCCTTTCGTCACTGAAGGAGCTATCTTCCCCGGCAACAGAGTTGGATAGATGCCATAGTGAGGAGTAGTCCCGGCCGTTATCCCCATTCCCTTCCTCTACTTGAATGAAATATTCCATTCTCTTTCCCCTGAGAAAACAAGACTCGAAGTCCCCATATTCTCCCATCAAGATGTTACTGGCCATAGGTTGTTCGTCGTCTTGAGGATCATGTCGATCTGCTAACTTTCTATCACTGGTTGGGGGCTGTTGGCCCTTAATCTCCCCGCATAAGTGGGAAAGGACTCAGATGGCTTTTGATGCTTAATCTCCAACTCGTGGCAAAAGATCTTACTTTTCTTTTGTGGAACATCTCTATAGCTTGGGACAGGCTTGCTTGAGCGGATATGCGATATACAACCGATCCGCGACTATAAGTCTATTGGTCCTTCAATCTTTGAACAATGGAAATTCACCACTTCACTTACTTATTTAAATACCAGCTTGAACACGGAAAGTGAAAGTAGCACTAAAAAAGCAAATAGAGAGAGAGTACAATACAGAACTAAATAGGTTTAGAGTTCGGAGTAGCGAAGAGGCTTTGATGACGAAGCAAAGGTACGAAGTGGATTTCTCATGGCCCTCCCAATGAATCATTTTTATGCTTATATTATAAACAATCAGAATTTTTCTGCCTCTCACCGGAATGTGTAGCTCATTCACTCTTTTGGACGGCATCCAGTTCTCCCGTTGTTCACTCCCCTACCTTGCCCCGAACATATTCGTAAGTCCTTTTCATGAATGGCACAGAAACTAACCTTTACCTTCAGGGGCTAAATGAAAAAAAATAAATAAGTAGAGGGCTTAGTTCGACTCTGTCTTCGCTGGGGGAGGCGCCCTCACTCGATACTCGTATTAGAATGGGTCGTGCTTTTTACCGTTGATATAACATTCTAAATGAGGGTTGAAAGAGAAAGAAAAGACTCGGTGATAAAATTGTTCTATAACTGGGTCAGAGAGGAGAGATGGGAGTTGGCGAGGGAGAGGCTTGTTCTATAATACGGGATATCGTATCATCACTAGCTTTCCATGCGTAACTATCCACACTCACGTTAACAGGCTTAAACTTTTCTATTTTCTTTTTAAGAAAGCCCGAAATAAAGGAATTTTTCCCTTAAAGTCCAGCCACTTTCTATGTCGGGGTGAAAAAGTGCTAGGCTTTTCATTAGGAAGCCCTTCGAAATTCTCTACAGGCTATAACGTTATCACGCCTGCGAGTGCCTTAGGTCCATAACCTCTTTCACACACGCCCCAGTTCTGTAACCAAAAAAATGTTAGCCAACAAGTTGAAGTGAATTGTTAGATTGCCAGTGCCTCTTGCCTGTTCCCAATCAGAGTGAAGCTAGCTCATTTCCAGAAAAGTTACCTACAGGCAAGCCTTCCTTTAGAAAGTTGAGTGCTATCTATTGGGGCGGCTTATTAAGGGACGAAATAGTGATACCAACGTACGAGGAGAGCGAGTTCAACCGAAGGAGTTCAGCTCCAAGAGAAAAAGGAGTTGAAAACTGAGGTGAGGGAGCGAAAGCAAGTCGCCCGAAGGCAAGAAGTAGCTCGCCCCTCCTCCCTCTCTGGCTTATCAGTGACGCAAGCATCCCGCTTTGAATGAATAAAAGCGCCAAAGCCTAAGACTGCAGAGGAAATTTAGTAGAGTATAGTACTCTAGGGAAAGGAATCGATCTCTCTTTCGTTTAAGACTAGTTAGAGCATAAGGGTTAAGGGTTAGCGGAATCGTAAACAAAAAAAATGAGCCTGTGATATCAAGAATAGGGAAGGAGAAATGCCCATCTCTATAGTACGAAGCACTCGTAGCACTTGCTGGGATCAATTCTTGGATGACTGAGAGGCATTCTAACAACTTATTCTCTTCCGAAAAAAAACCTATTCTTACAACGAAACTATGATATGTAGTGTAGCTACGAATAGAAAAAAGATGCTAACACAGAGCGGTAAGAAGAGAGTAGGCAAAGAATGAAGAAAAGAAGATGATGATTCTTGCAGCCTCATCTACGAATATAACACATTGACTATTGGGATAACAAGATTTATATTGTCTAAGCAGTCTGTCTGTGAACCATTGTCGTAAGGCCTCCAATCAGTAAGAAGTGCTTTACTGAGCTTACGCAAGGAAGAGAAGAGATTATCGTGGACCGCTTGCCCCGGTGTGAACTCATGAGATTGAGAGAGATGGGGAAGTAGGCGAAGCTGTTTAAGTAAGAGTTACCTAATTGATTGAATACCAGTCAATTTCCCACAAGAGTATACTCATTTCCGCAACAAAATATCATTGCCTTTGATGCGGCTCCTTTAACCGTTAATTCTATTCCACCCGAAGGCTAGTTATAAAAAGTCATTGACGCATATGCCGCAAAGAGTAGTAAGTGAATCTGTATCTGATGATGATACTGCTGCAGCGTCTGAGGCTGTGGTAGTATGAAAGAATTCCCTCCTCGATGTAGACGCCTAAGAGAATCGCGAGTTTACTTGGAGCAGGCTTCCACAAAGCCTTACAGTAAAGGTAGGTAATCCTCTTCTTCTAATTAGCCTCAAGGGTAGATCAGACGCCCCCTTCCCATTCATCTTTCCCTTGGGATGATAAAATTATGCTTTTTCTAATAGGAAAGTCTGAAAAAGGTTGTATCCAAAACAAAAGGGCGGCTAAGCTAGCAATCCGAACAAGAAGATCTTCCCGTGGATCCTTTCGTAGAGTACTGGCTATAAAATAAAGTGCACCTTTTCTGCTATCACGATCAGAAAGAGCGTCACAGCTTTGCTTGTAGTTAGCCTCAGTAATAGGCTTCAAGAGATGCTTGTCTCGGAGTTTAGTCTGACGTAACCCAAGCCCCTAGCTAATAACAAAAAGAGGAAGTAACTCGTTCACTTCTCCTTTATAAGGAGGTCTTCTTTTTCTTCATAGCTGGGCGTATTACGAGATAATCCGTTAAGAAAGATAGGAGGGAAAGCTCAAACTCCTCTTTCAAAGGTTCCGTAAGAGCGTCATGTCGGAAAGAGAGCTGCATTCCCAGACTCTCGAACTAAGGTACTATTTTAAAACAAATAGGAATTCGGGGAAGGTATTTCGCTAGATAAGACATCTTACCACATCGATAACAGGTTGGCCTTTCAACTAGTTACACGGATGAGTGAACTACCAGCTCTCAAGCTCAAGCACGAAAGCACTCTCACTATGATTCCCAAGATCGAGACCTTGTAAGTCTCACTCATCGATCGAGCCTTTCTCTTTACGCCCTTACAGCAATACAAAGGAAAGGGGCCTAGACTACTAGCTTGTGCGCCGAAGAAGGAAGGTTTACTCTACTTCATTTCGAGATTATTCGCTATGGTTGAATGGTTCCTTCCTCTCCCCTGAGACTCTCTTTTCTTAGAGGAAGAGGTCTGCCCGAGGGAATTTACTTTCTGAAAGTCTAGGAAGTGAAGATCTGAGATTCCACTAAAATTTTTTACCGTATTTTACTATTATCTAAAGCAGTTCCCTTTCTTGTCGAAGGGGCTACGCGTCTTACTAGTTCCGACTTCCGGGCCTAGGGATAGCGATCTGAGGCTAGACAGATTGTAAGTTAGTGTTCACTAAATCGCCATAAAGGAAAGTATCGCAGGAAAGAGCTCGACCAATAGGGTTCAGAGGGATAGGCCCCCCTATTGGTCGAGTGGTTTTCTCTCCTTTAGAGTCGAGTTGCCCTCGCTACAGCGAACTACCTTGCATTCTGATCGTGACTTTGGTAACCCGGTTCCCCAAGAGAGTACATCCGGGCGGCTACTTTTCATTTTTTTTTTCAAGCCCAACTTTTATGAGTCTACTAGTCATAAAAGACTATCCGCTTTGACATGAGACAGTCTAGCTCACTTCTGTATCAACTGGCTGAAATGCTAACCTAGGGCTCGGACTGCTTACTACATAGCCCTTTCACCAATAAGCGATTGGCGGATGGTGCGTCACCCGTAAGACTCGCTATCGACTACTCAGAAAAAAAGACTAATGCAAAAGAAAACACTTAGCCGATTCGAAGGCTTCAACCGCTGTTAGGACCGACTACCGGACTGATAGAGCGAGAAAGGTAGGTGGAAATTAGGACTATGATCTGAAAGCTGACTGCCTGTCTTGAATGTATCTATGGACGAGCCGTGAAAAAGCCTCTTTTTTTTTTTTTTCTCCGGTATAGGAGAATTATAAACTTTTTAATTGTGGCTTGTCTATTAGTGGAAATGGGCCGATGAGCTTTAGCCCCTGGGCGGGATCAAAGAATTATCTTTTCTCGCTGTCACATCATTTTATGGTGTGGTTAGCAGCGGAATTGGCGTCTCCTAACAGGATGAAGCCGTTTCGAGCTTATGCTATTTTAGGTGATGACTACGTCATTGCTGACGCGGCAGTAGCTCGGGAATATGTGAATCTCATGACAGCTGACGGTGTCAAGATTAGCAAACCGAAATCTTTGGTTTCTGATAGTGGCGCTCTTGAGTTCGCAAAACAGTTCTGGAAAAGAGGTAAGAACCTCTCACCAGTGTCTCTTCGTGCTTTGTTGGTTCAACGCACTCCATTAGGGATATCTGCTTTGTGCCATACGTATGATATTACATTTAATGTGTATATGCGTCTGGCTGGGGCAGGTTATCGCGTCCGTGCGCAGTGTAGAAATAAAAAATATAAAAGATGGCGGAGAATACTCGCTCTATATTCCAAGTTTGGGGTCTATGGTAACAACTTGGACTACTGGTTAGGAGGTGGCAAACCTCTTGATCCGTACGTTCGGGGACGTATCGTAGATTTCTTTCGTCCGGAGTCAACTGACAATCGAAAGACACATAGAGGCCGCACTTGTGGCGGACGGGTACTCTCCGCAAGTTGTCCTTGAAAAAAGAGAGAAGATCCGGGGCTTTATGTTCTACCCGAATGGACGGGCCTTTAGCGAGGGCACTTACGCGGGTTATCTGACCCAAATTGCCTATTTTGGTAGACGGCAAAGCGTTCCATATCGCCGGATTCTAACAGCCGTCCGGAACTATGATCTCTTTTTAGATTCAAATTCTTCGTTTTTTTCTTTCTTCAAAGGAATCCAAGATTATAGTGTACTCTTCGCTGAAGTAGGTATCAATCATAATAGGAGAGATCTGTTTACCGGGACGAACCATCAAGAGACCTGCTGCATAAGGCTTATGAACGTCATCGATCAGTATAATTTCGATATCGGCTACCATGAAAGGTTTCAGCTCAGTGTGACATGGTTTGAGTGCTGTGATATGGCTTGGATGGCTACACTTACTTCTTGTTCCATTCTAGAAAAAACTGAGAGATAGACAGAACTACCACAGGGCTTGATTCCGAACTTACTTAAGTGAACCCAGATAGGTAGGCAAGTACAATACCATAAAAAGCTGTACCCCAGCCCACAGGTGTATGCATGATATCTCAGTAAAGATGAAGTAAGCATGTCCCTTTTTTCTGGCTGCAAGGCCCGGCCCGAGTAGTCAATGGTTGCTACCGCTTCTTCTGGAATAAAACAACAGGGGCCAGGGAGATGGCAATATCAGCTCTGGCTTATCAGACATAATAGGTTGATGACAAACCAAGAAAAAGATAGGAGGCATATTCAGCAGAATAACATCTGTCAATTCTGCAACAGGGAAGTAGAGTCGAGCCTGCACGCCCTCAGGGATTGTGAATGGATATCAAATATCTGGCAGAAGTTGGTAGATCCCTGTAAATGGTCAGAATTTAAAGCAAAAGAACTGGAAAGCTGGGTGGACTGGAATATTGGAGGAGCTCAGATAGGGAAGCATGAGAGTGAAGGCTGGCAATTTACATTTCAGCAGGTAGTTCATCATGCCTGGACTGCGAGGAATTTTTTCTGCCACACAGGCAACCGAAGGAAGATGCAGATGGAAGCGGAAAGTCTGAGGTTACAGGCGAAAGATGCTATGAGAGTTTGGTCCTCTAAGGAGTTGCCCTACCGACGAACTCTTCTGAAGTAGCTCTCTTCCCCCTCGGGGTAACCCTCCATTATAAGTAGATTCTTTTCATAGGCGTCTTAGCTTTGTGACATAAGTCAGTAAGTAAACCTGTGACAGCTGAAAGGAACTAAACCTTGCCATCTAGTGAACTACGAAAGTAAGTAAACAACCAGTGACAGATGTAACTAAGAACTTATCAAGCGCCGCTAAGCCTCGAAAGAGAGGAGAAAGAGAAAGCAGATGCTAACTTAACCAAAGGTTTGGGGGGTGAAGCTGTTCACTCAAACCGGGTAGCTGGAAAGATCTTAAAAGAGAGATTCCACCTCAACCAGAATAAACCGTAGCTAAGATTCTGGTACTCACTCAACAACTGAGAGGAAGGCAGATTACTCGACCAATAACTATGGAAAGTAGGTAGACGCAGAGACAGAGGTCGAAGTGAGCAGAAGGAAAGCTTTCGTAACTTGTTGCAGCGGATGTTGCTGCTGAGAAATAGGACTTCGTCAGTTTGCTGGACCATTCTCTCGAACCTGTGGATTTCCCGGTCATCTGTTGTGTTGGGATGATCTCTTGTCCTTCTGGATAGCTCTGCCATCTTCTACGATCCAATTCCCTACCGAGATGGATTCTATTCTATCCGGGTTTTGCATTCGGGCAGCCGCCATAGGCTGTAAACTATTCTTTCTATGATCAATCAATCGAGACGAGACATGTCATTCGCTTAAATTCCATCGAACCTTCTTTTACTTTTTTTGCTAAGAATTTGTCTTAATGCATAGAGAGGCTCTGCAAGGGCAGTACCCCGAGCCTTAACCAAGCCCTATTAGAAAGAAGGAGGAAGCGCGGTAGCTATGGACTTTTTCTTGCTCTTCATTGCTGGCTTTATGAGGAGATCAGGGTCTACCTTAGCCTTAAGTTGAGGATTCTGACCTAGCTCGATGACCCCTCTGTGAAACTGACGCCCTTTCTGCTTACAGTGCTGATAGTTCCGTGTCTCCAGCCTCTCCTGCGAGTTGAGTTGAATTTTCAACAATTGTTTTTGTTTGCTTCCAAGTTGTTTCAATAGCTGACATCCGTGGTTAGAGCCTGTCAACATCTTAGTGACTCCTCGTATGCCAATCTTTGGTTGGAGCCCTCCAACCCGAGTTACCCTAGCTGCTTTAACCTTCGCTGCTTTTCCGTGTTGTCTAACTCTTCCCCTAAGCAACTATACCACCTTAAACAGCCAGAATCCACTACCTTCGACCTACAGGCAACGATGCGAAAGCGTGACATCATTCCATTTGCGCGAGATCAGCATCGTCATGCCAAAGACGATCGATCGTCGACATCGACATAGGAATAAGAGGCACGTTCTAACGAGACCCCTCGTGACTGATTACCTGCATTGCATGAGGTCTGAAACTCGTGAAAGAACCTCCTAAGCGATGGAAGATTGGATGATCGAAGCATGCCAAAGAGACCATCAACAGAAGGATCGAGGGAAGTAGCTGCCAGGTACTAGCTTGCAGACGAAGGAAGGAGACATTTCTTATGAGATTTGCTGGATGGAGGAAGCTTAGACTTCTCTACTATAATAGTAAAGGAGCTGCTCGAAAGGATTGCTATATCTAGGGGGGTTGATGTTATATTCAAATATTCTTGGAGAGGATCCGAAGGAAAGATCACTCACCCGACTGACCGTTCTAAGATACCTCCTACTCAGGGAAACCAGCCCCCGTACCCGCCTTAACTTTAGGAGATTAAGCAGGTAAAGTGAACCTGTACCCCGGACGTACTCATGGGCAGCGTGAGGAACCGGGTTTAAAAAGTTACGATCAGAAGTAAATTTTCAGTCCATGTAGGTGCGGGCCAGACAGGTGTCCATCCCGACCACGGGATGTTGGGCTTCAACTTCCCTTTGGCCTTTAGTATAGAAAAAAAGGTGCTTGAATTGAAAGCTTCGTACTACGGACTAACTTACCAATGAATTTATCATCCAAGGGTCAAGCCCAACCATAATAGTCAGTGGGAAATCGGTAGCCTTTTCTTCAACTCTGAAGAAATGAGTAATGCTTCCTGCGAAAGAAGAGGATCACTTGCTTACATACGTGATTATGCAGACGGCCCATTAGTGGGTTAAATTCCTCCCTTTCATTTAGAATTGAAAGAGTAGTCTCGAGCCGCGCTCTTCTGCCGGAAGATCGGATTGAACGGCTAGCGAACTCCGGCAAGAAAACGACGAAATAGCTCATAGCCCGGGTTACTTCTCTTACTTATTATTTATGGGATCCCCCTTCCTTGGCTTGGTTGGCTGGCCCCCTTTGGTCTGAAATAGCCGTAGGCACTCTGGAGGTAGAGCCCAAGAATCCTATCTTTTTTGTTGAGTGGAAGTAGGAATGGAGTGTCTCATGCCAGACCAGAGAGATCCTACTTATCGGCTAGCTCAATCGCAAATCGGGCGGGCATCCCCATGATATATTCAGCCAGCTTGTTAGCTCAGCCTCTTGCAGACCCTCGGCACTCGACATTCTTATAGGATTCCATTTCCTCTCCACAAGTTAGCCTGTCTGCCTGCAAGGACCAATCGAAGCAGATTGTACCCGACCATAAGGGTTACGGATAGCGCCCCTTCACTTGTAGTTTCGCTACTGACGGACATCAACACCAACTCAGGCTCCAGCCCTAACTTCAGCTTTAGATGAAACTTAGAATTAGGCTTCAGCTCTAGCTTAGGCTTCAAGCATAGAATTACGCACCAGCCTCGGCCTAGGCATCGGCTTCCTTCTTCTTTTGGGTCTGCTTTGCCTTGCTTTGCTACCGGGCTTCTAGCTGCCCTTCCTCCACCGTTAGCTCAGTAGAGCATTTTATCCTCCACCAGGGATGCGGATTCACTAGCAAAGGATATTCACCCAGCAGCGGCAACTGCTTGAGCTGATACGCAAACAAGACTAGAAAGACCGGTTACACGTACACCAACAACGGTTACTCTTTCACTCCTTCAAGGCCTCTTTCAAGCTAAGAAGACTCCTTTCAAGGTTATCCTTATTCTTATCCGCAGATCGGAGTCGTTCACTTCTCTATCGAAAGAGCGTATTCTTTTATTGCAGCTAATTACGAATCTCAATCAGTCTTGTCTTTACACCAATCCCAATGGCTAATTCGGCTCTTAAGCCCGGAGCCTGGAACTCAATCAAAAATAAATTTGCTTTTGCCGGAAACTTTGAATCTACCTACGCAGCTCCCTTTCGAGGCGAAGTAAGAGCTTATTGATCACGGGCCCAATCGCCAAGGAAAGTAGAATCCCCCAGGTACGAAACCCAGGGTAATTATTTAACAGTAGATAGAGAGAGTACTCTTCTCTTGACTCGACAAGCGAAACATCAAATGAAACATTGACGGTCAGGCAGACTGGCCTTCCCATTCCAAGCAAACAACCCCCTTATACGAAAAATTTCTTTTCTTGCCCACTTGCTCTAATCCGTCAGCAGATGAACCCGGTTGGTACACCTTCCAAAACTAACGCGGAGACTTCTCAATAAACCAAAAAAGACACACAAAAGGGGTTGGATACTGGATCGGAAAAGAACCCTAAAGATGCACCTGACACTCAGACAGGGTTAGACTAGAATGACATGTTTTGGGCTGCGAATCGTCCCCTACAATAATCGACTTAACACGTGAAAGAACGCAGGTTTTCCACATTTTTTAGTGCTTGCGTCCGGACTACGCTTCACAAGACAAGTCTGATTCACATTCATTAAAGACAACGACAACATACTCGCCTTTCGAAGAAGGTGATGTTACCGAAAACTATCAAACGATTGATCGACTCTCATCGATTGAAAACTTTTTTGATGGCAGCTGGTGTCAAATACAAGACTGTTTGATGACGTCTTTCTTCCGTTCAGTTACATTCCACGCTAGGAAGCAAAGGCCGAAGAAAGACCTTCCACACGACTGCTCTTCTTTCCTGTTTGCTGTAACTGTAAACACTTATTCAACAACTCTCTAATCAGTTTGGGCACTAGGCAGTAATAACTGGTAAGGTTAGTACGGACCCTTTTGGTCACGTCAGTCCCGTCTTTCCTCACTCGAGGTCTAGCTTTCCCTTGGATTACTTTGCATCCTTCCTGCTTGAAGGAAAGTGCCGCACTATTTTTACTCGGAGATAGCCTTTTCGATCTTATTGGCTTAAGCAGACCATTCGTGAGCAGATAAGATCAAAGAAAGCAACCTACAGTCCCATGCATACTAATAGAAGAGGAAGCCGGTATTCAATTAGCTAGGGAGGGAGACAGGGTTCCAAACTTTTGGTGGCACCCCACCCGCATATACACATCTAAGAAAGAGACTAAAAATTGCCAACTTCTCACACTACGGCGACTCATACTTTCTCAGGGCTCAAAAGAACCCTATTTTGGAGTGCCATCATAGGAACGGAAAGCTTGGGCTTTCGAAGTAATCTTTCCAAAGCCATCGTGCGGCTTTTCAAGCCCGATCTTCCGAACCTGCTGCGTGAAAGCCCGATAGGGCATTCTCCTTTAGAGACCCTAATGACATTGACCAAGGGATCTTGATTTGATCCAATTGGTTTTTAAATTTCTACCGATTTTTTTGAGAAAGCCGGCATCAGTCTGACGTGAGAGAAGTCAGCACAAGGGAAGTCCCTCGAAGCCGAAGTAGGGTTGAGTCTCAGGAAGCGTTTAGGCCGGGTTCGAAGCATGATTCAAAGACAGGTACAGTAGCAACTTAAATCTCAGGGGAATAAAATGGATAATAAAACAGCTAAGGTGAGTTTACTCTCCCTTTAGAAGATGGAAGTTTACTTACAAAGAAAAAAGGAAGCGTGGGTATAATATTTATTTTTCTCAGTTCTTTCTTTACTTTAGTCAGGGAATTTGCTTGTTGCTTAAGGGAAGGATCTATGTAATAAGAGTTTAATAAGGATTCTTCTAAGCGCTGGAGTAAGGGTCCGAAGGAGTGGTATCAAGCCTGCTCGTAGCTCACCCGTAACCCGTAAAGTAGGCAATATGTAATATTGTAGTAGGAGCCTCTTACTCCATCCGAAGAGGAGAATCTCTATTAAGCTTTCTTTTTCTTCGAAGCCCAAGTGAAAAGACAGCTCGCTCAGTCGAACCGAACTTCGAATCCAATAAATCCAATGTAATTAAGAAGGATAACCAGTGAGCTAGGGTAATATTCCATATTACAACGGTTCAGCAAAGACAGGTTAGAATGGTAATATAGATAGGTAGTTTGCTCACGAGCTGCAATCAATAGAAAGGGATCCGCCCTAAATAGAAATAAAAGAAGAGGATAAGCAGCTGTAAACAGGGCATGCCGCAGCTGTCTTTGGCTATTTTCTTCTAATAGAATTACAAAGTGGAAGCAAGCAGCTCTTTAAGCAGCTGGTTTGAATCGATCAAATGTGAACTATGAGACGCTTGCATTTGCCGGGAAATTTTCTGCTCTTTTTCTGTCGTCCCACCTGTTTATATATAAAGTAGAGAATAAGGGCTGGTCTCCATCTCGGAAAGAAGCTAGCATGGGTCTTTCTTCATTGTAGTAGCTTTACCTCCCTTGACTTTAATCGAGATTAGGTTGGTGTCGACGTCTTACCACAGTACGAAAATTTCCATATTCTTCCTAATCCTAAGTAAGTAGAAAAAGGTAGTTAGCAGGCTCAGTCGAACGGATAAGAAAAGAGATCAAAGAAAGGTCAGTCTCTTCAGAGGTTAGAAAGTCACCAGGATACATGATCCTAGGCGAGAACATTCAAGATGGGCCAATCCTATCTCTATGCTTCAATTCCTTCATTTCAGCGTGTAATATAATATAATGAGAAAGATGAGCCTCGTGCCTATACGCCCGATCGTCCCTTAACTTTAGGAGATTGAGCTAAAAAGAAAGAAACCTCCCGTCTCGATCCGATGCTTGCTCTGAGGCCTCAGTCTACTCACGTGTAGCTGATCCAATCCTAGCCATAATTCCGGGATGAAGCATCTTCGCGGGTGACCCAAGCCAATCGGTACCATCTTCCGTCTCGGTGGTGGGAAGGCAAAGGTCGAATAAGTAAGACGCCGACACAAAAGCTGTAGTCAGGCCGGAGTGCTATCGCTAGCCCATCCCTACTTTGCAGCATCAATGCCCGCTTTCTTGTCCTGAATCAATCACTTCAGGACAAGAAAGTGGTGGAAACAACTTCAGCACTCCGGCGACCCGTGAAAATACATCGGTTTCTTACTCGTGCAAAGGAACTCTTTCTTGGCAACTTGGACAACTTATAACGATGTTTGTCCCGCATATCACTAGAAAGATCTGGATCCTTACAAATTTAGATTGCTTTCGTCTCCATATTTAGCCGCGAGCAATCTACGTTTGTGATCTCGTATATCTCGCTTCTCCGACATCTTACTTACTTTCCCCCTCATCTTTTTGCAAAAAGCCGCTCCACGGTGGTAAAGTCTCATCTTGTGTGTTGGCCGAAGTGACAATAGTCACATTGAACCCTCGAATATGTTCGAGGATCTCGAAATGATCTTCCAGCTCTGGGGAGAATTCGCAAAACTCCGTTTCTATCGATAATTGAATGGAGTTTTGCCGTATTTCGACCGGAGAATCTAAGAGAGACATTACTGTCGAGATTCTGACCGAAAAATTCGACATTCTATGCCCTCGGAGAGTGCTTTGTCGTGCTAGGTCACTGACATATCCTTTTTTGTCTTTATTTGACCCCAAGAATGGATTGGATCGAAAAGGCTTTCCTGTCGAACCCCTTTGTGTCTGTATGAATTTCTGACCGCACGGAATCTCCATAGCCAATTTTCCATTTTTGATGATGAAAGGATAATCTATCAACTTTGGTACTACTCTTATTTTACACAATCCAGAAACTTCCATAACGTTGGTGTGATTCGGTTTGAGCAACGGATCTTGACGTGATACATCTTCGTAATGAAAATAGAGTGGAAACATGAGTTGGCTTTTACAGTCTCTATAGAATAAGCACTGTGAACTATCTGCTTCAAAAAGATAGTTGTAAGAAATGAAGTAATAACGATTTTTTCCTTATTTACGTGATTATTGTTTTCTTTTTTTCTTTAGGAATTCTCTCTGGAACGCTTAGGCCAATTATCTTTGACGGAATTAGTGGTATGGCCTTGAAGCCCAAGGAATGATCAACCCCAAAGTCTCGGAGAAGAACCCGCAACCAAATAATTTAAGTAGTAGTAGCCATTGCACGATATTCTGCCCCCGTAGAGCTGCGAGACGCGGTTGGCTCTTTCTTAGAACGCCAACTAACAAGAGAATCACCCAAAAAAATGCAATAACCCGCCGCAGAACGACGAGTATCAGGCGCTTTTAAGCCCAATCACTATCACTTCACGCCTGCAACCGCAAGGAAGAAGAAGAAGAGCTGGAGAGAAAAAAGTCCTTGGCCTGGAGTGGCTCCATGGTCCAGTTGTCAAGCTTTTCCCCTGGCATCTCTGTCCGACCCAGCTTGAGCCCCGCCTGTTCGGCTCCGAGTGCTAACCGAATCGGAAACGGACTGAAAGGACTGATAAGAGGATATAACTGTTTAGAGCCAGAACACTAGATGCCGAGAATAGGCTGCAAGGCAAGAATGATACGATTCAAATGGCAGAGAAGAGAACTGTCATTGAAATGAAAGCAGTCAGATCCAGCTCGAATGGTTTGGACCCACTAAGCGCAGTTGAATGAATAACAGCAGCTATCTCATCCGGATCCGTTTCGGATAAGGATTTTATCATTAAAGGGAAACGGCTATTCCGGCTTCCAGTCTTGATTCATGTTTTGGAGTTAGGGGCAAGGGCATCAGTTAAAGACGCTTTTTTGACCCCCATTCGTTCGGCTTAGCCGATAAGAGTCCTCTCTATGCCTCTCATGTCCTTCATTCCGTTTGTTGAAAGACATGTTTGAATTAAACTCTCCGGAATTCGGGTTGCACCCAAAAAGACCGAGAAAACGTGAACTTGTCCGATTGAGATATACGTGTAGGAAAGGAAAAATGATTGCAACGAAAATCCCCGAAAAAACGAATCAGATTATCCCCTCCCGAGTACTGCTCTAACCCCTTTCACCTAGCTGCCCCCCTTTTTCTCTCCATCTTGATCCTCTCTCTCAGATCGAGAAACCTTCGCCCAAAGTGCTTACGAGGCCGGTCAACAGGGGCTAAGATACTATACTATCTTTCACTTGACGACTATGTATGGTGCAAAGCTTTTATTGATTGATTAATTGCTACTCAGTTCGAGTATGGCAATGTGGTAAGTGAGTGCCTTTATTTATGAAACCGAGCCTCCCCCGATCGCTTTACTTCAACCTTCAGTCATGGAACAGGCAAGCTATCAACTCCTGCCTATACTATTACAGGCATACAGACATACTAAGGCACCCTTTCTTCATAGAAAGCCTACTACTCACCTCCGACTAATTCCTCAAATAAAGCCTCACAGCCGGAGTTTAGGAGGGAATAGAACAAGAGAGATGAAACCTTCTACCGGGAAAGATAAAGGAAAAAAAGCGTCTCATTTGTCAAAAAATGCCAGTCAATCGCCTATCGGAAGCTGAAGGAATGGAAGTAAGTCTGGTTCTTTGCTTTGTTCACTCGAAGTTCCGTCTTTCTTAAACGAAAGATTCTTCGGCTTTGTGTGAGTTCAATCGTGTGATGGTTCAAAGAGCGTGAGTAAAGACTTGAAGGTGCTTCAAAGGGCATCCCCACATTCATACGCGCTTACTCCCATGCAGCGTATGTTTTTATCACTTTTCGAAAGAAGCTACTTCTATCGAGCTAGACCGATAGAAAGATGTAGGCTAGTTTGCCGAGAGAGGCGTTCTTCTTCAACCAGAGTCGGTGGATTCCCCCATGCATTTTAAAAAGCGCTCTCTGGTTCCGTGCCAGTCAAAACTCTCGCTAATAAGGCGGCCGGCATAAGAAGGCTTTCTGTTCGATGGAATCCCATCCTTTCTTTTATAGAGATAGGGAAAGATATTCCCTTCCAGTGATTTATAGTAAACTCTTTTCTCTTCAACGAATTAGGCATTACCCTCGGATTGAGCAAGAGCTTTGCTCTCCTGGAATGGCATATGATGGGGATTCTTCCTACTCCCTTCGTCTTTAAGTGAAGCTTTTGAATATGACGAATGTCGCAGATCCGCTGCTCTAAGCATAAGTGGATTAGCTAGAACAGTTCTTAAGTTGGTGTTGTGGATCTAAAAGTTTTCACAACTTTCATTTGATCAATAGACGAAGACTCTTTCTGGTCATCCCTATAATGAATATAGGCCAGGACAGACTCACTCCTTCGCGGAGGTGCTAGTTCTCGAGGGGGTAGTTACTATCGACGAGAGAATAAAGATTTAAATATGACTTCAGATTCGTATGTATAAGTAGAAGCAGAGGGGGAATTGGGGTGGATTGCTTGATTAGTCCTAAAACTACTTCTTTCTGCAGGCGTGGCTTATTTATGGTGTGCTGACTGGCTTGCGGCGCTTCCCACTATGAGACGATGGCCTATAGTATAGTTCGACAGTGATTCAAACTGAAGAAAAAGAATAAATTCACGAGGGCGAGTCATAGTTAGGTACACCAGGCTGCCCACAAGTCGTCTATATAGAGTAGGATTTTCCAGAAGCTCACCATCATCTTTAGCATACTTCACATTCAATTCGAGTGGAGTAGCAGCTATCTTTTGATCAGACAAACGAGCCATAGCTATCAGATCAAGTGTATACTTGTGCTGACTCACAAGAAGGCCTCGGGAAGAGTGGGTTACTTCTAATCACAGAAAATAGGTTCATGCCCCCAAGGTCTTTCATGTGAAAAGAGGAGCACAGTAAGTCCTGAAAATTTTCTTCTTCTCTTTCTTTGTCGCATAATAGGTTGTGTTGTGTATGCATTGTACTCCGGGGTGAACACTTTCCGAAGTTCGGACTTTGGCTTACCGAAAACTTTCGAACTGGCAAGGCTTTCCTTTCTTTGGGCTACCTTTCTCTCTGGTTGAGTACCTTCCTTCTATGTAGTGAATTCAAGAATAGTGCGATGGAGTTTAGGGAAATCCTTATAGTTATAGAAGTCTAAGAGCCAGATAGCAGCTTCACTCGACTGCCTTAAGATGTTATATTCATGCTCGGGAAGCTGTGATAGGAGAATATGATAGACAGTGGATCTTACAATGCAAATTCAACATGCTGGGAAGAAAGACGCTTACTTGCTTATTCGTTTACCTGGCCTGATCTTTCATTCCGTTAGGGACACCTGTCCTATCGCTATAAAGAATAAGGGATTGCCCTTTTCTTCCGCTAGGTAAGTTGGTTAGTCCTTAACTTAATAAGGCAGGGGAAGTCGAGTCCCTTATCTTCGACAAGCCTCGATCTGCGCTTTCGCTTTAAAGAAAGAATCGCTGAAGACAGATTCGTTTTATCGGTTGAGTAGGGGTCCAGCTCTTCTTTAGCTTCTTCTGTAATACCGATAGTTAATAGCTGACGCGGCTACTTTTGAAGATAGTAAATCTATTGGGTTCATCTACGACCAACCTCAAGCGGAAGTAGTTCGGAGCTTTCTGTGCTGTTATGATTCCATGATCTTCATCGCCACCTCTGTCCTATAACGCATCTCCTTCCTTTATAGCAGTTATTGCTCCGGTTCCAGAAGGTATAGCTCTTGCCTCGGCTTCGCCCTTTAAATCGGAGACTGTTCAAATTTCCTACCGAGATAGACAAGCGGAGGGAGAACTAGACGTATCTTGCTAGGCAAAGAAGGTTCGAATGGATAGCTCGCGGGTGGGATTGACGGGATAGATCACTCTTGCAGAAGGAGGTAGAACCGGGGTGAAGTAGTGTACTCTTATCCGCGGATTGACGGCCTTGGCTTATTCAAACAATATGGGAAATTCCACTCAATCCTAGCTATCTCTAGGTGGGATAGGGTTAGTAGTCTCGAGCTACTTCTAACCTTACAGTCGAGTGGCTTTCACATTATCCAATAGTGATCATAAGTGGTGGTACTTTTTAGTGAAAGGTAGGGTTCCAAACCTTCAGCCCATTCATTAGCAGAAATACTCGAACAACTAGATCAGAATGAATGGTGGTATCTGGTTCCCACGGGACTGCCGTAGCTTTACTTAGATAGGGCTTGACGTCGACTTTTTTCTTTTCGTTCTTGTCATTGTCCGTGGACTTTGATCGGATCCCTCTAGACATAAGGCCATCCGGAAAGTAAGCCTACTAATTAATGATTGACTAAATTATTCCGTGTCGATTCTGCCAGACTTTTCTAGGACTATGCCCCTATTAGTAAAGCATATCGCCCAGGTCATGTATGTTGCAGAACGCTCATTGCTCTGCCCCAGCCAAAAAAGCCTATTTCTGCCCGCCCAAGCATTAAAAATGAGGAAAGAATGAAAGCAAGCCACTCGTCTCCAACACCGATCAGGAGTTCCGGATAGCCCCTACCCTACGGCAGATCCGCTAGCTCCACTCCTCAGTCCTATTTCGTTCCCTCCTTCTCGTAAGTAGGTAGGTACGATCGGATCAATACTATATCGATATCGACTTTTTCTTCTTTGGAAAGTGTTAGTTAAGTCAAGGCAAGAAGCGAGTAGGTACTCTTTCTAGGGCAAGCGGATGGTGACTTTGAACTAAATCCTTCTTGTTTCAGTTACGGGGGTCGAATAAAAACCACTTTTAGAGGAAACCAACACGCCTATTAATACCTTTGCGTGCGGAAGGCGAGCTCCATTGGTTGAGGGTTAGCCGGGAACACAGAACGTTAGTGAAGTTACGGGCAAGCGAAGTAGAAAGAATTTCAAGTCAAGCCAAGCGATTTCATTCTGAGATTCTATAATCTCACTAATAAACAACCTTTTTTATCCTGTATTTTAGATCTGTAACAACCTTAAAGTGAAAGGCAGTAGATAGAGCATTGGGCTACGCAAGCAGTAGTCTAGTCCGGGGGGGCCTATGTTGAGTAAGGGGTGGTGGATCAGAGATAGAAAAGTCCTGTTGCTGTTCTTTCGGGGTAGGCGAAGTACTCTCGGGAAGGCAGTAGCTTGTTCGGGAGGGAGAAGTTGAGCAAGCCCTTAACTTCTTCAAAAGAGCTACACTCTCTTGTTGTTTGATGGTCAGGTGGCTTTGCTTATAGAAAAAATCCCTCTTTCTGGTGCAACTCTTATATAGTATAGAAAGCGAGAGTAAAGTAAAGCTTTTTAGTGGAAAGGAGTCGCGAAGATCAATCCCTCTTTCCGGAATGCGATGCGCGTCTCTTCTTTTTGGGAGGAATCTTTCCTTCTTCGTAGTCTTCTTCTTCCCTCGGATTCGGCATAGCCTTCTTCAGATTATTCATCCTTGTCTTCGTCTCTGTCTACCAGATCGGATCCAATCAAAGCAGTTCGTCCCCCTTCTCGACGTTCCGGGAGGGTGGCTCTTCACTTGGTGTTCACTATTCTAGGGTCTTGGCACTAAGAATGGGACAGACTTTCACTTCGACTTAGTCCTCAGCTCGTGAATCTGGCTATCTAAATATATCCGGATTCCTTTCTGATGCGCCTTATGTTTCCAAAAGGTAAGACTTTCCCCTTCCTTTCTAGGTACGTGGGTGTTAGCCTGCCGGATATAACTCAATCGATGCGGTTCGTCCCCTTCCTCCAGCCCTTCCAGCGCTTCTGGATGACCCTTCGTACCCGTATTCATAATTCTACCTCCGCAGGAGAGAAAGAACCTCTATTATGGATCGGTCGAGCATATTTAAACCTCTCCCAAAGGTCGAGCTACTTCGTGCCTCGGAAATACTTTCCTTCGGGTAATTCTTTATAGATCTGATCTGCAGTGCTTACTGATTCAATCACAGCTGATACGCATTCAATTGCAAACAGAAGACTGGTTAATTGAACAGTTAGCAAATCTGTACCCCTAAAAAAAAAGTAGCGGCCTATTTTCTAGCAGCTTCTTCGAAAAAAGATCCAATTATGGCTATGTAAAAGGACCGGCTTCCCAGAGAGGTTAATGCCCTAGGATTTGATCCATCCCCACCCATATGGAATAGCTGCAAAAGGAATTTAATCTCCAGTGAGAAGAAGGGAACGACAATCGTCTGCTAATCGAAGATGGACCCTCGAGGATTTTCTAGTTTGGATATAGATATACTTATTTTTAGGTTGAGCCTGCGGCCTCAGAGCCCGCGCACTGACCACAAAAAAATCAGCAAGCACCCTTGTTGTTTAATCACACGAATACAAAAAATCTACCTTTTTATAAGCCCAACATGCCTCAAATAAGGCGGCTGGGGTCACGGCGAGAGGGTGCTTGCTGGGGCCTAAAAAAGTCCGACCGGGGCTCCTCTACCGTTTTAAACCGAAGCTTCCAGGCCGGATCTTTGTCGGACTAATCAGCATGGCCCAAACGAAAGTAAATCACCGCCCGAACTTCGGTTCGATTTATTTATCTTATGATAGAGTTGTTCCTTCGCCCGCGCGCGATAGTTATTAAGCTAGTTGCGAGTTTACCTTGTTAAAACCATCGCTATTCCTTTCCTCCACCGAGAAAGATTCATTCCGAATCACAAGAGCAATCTCTCTTTTTTTAATTCTTTTTCTTTTCGTTATGATAATGCAATACAAGAGGTCGGAAATCAAGTTGTTTCTGATGATGAAAAGAGCTTTTTTATGTTATGTGAAATTGATGAAAACCCGATATTTAAAGGTCGGTAATGTTATAAGACGACTATCGGTATCTGATGGTAAGATACCTATGGTCGGTATATCTTTGAAAGCTCAGACGGAGAGAATAAACGGACTCCTCGAGGGCTACTTAAGGCACTTTAGTGCAAACCAGAAGGACTGGAGCTGTTGGATGTTGCTCAGTGCTGCTATAACTTAACAACCAAAAAGCTCCGCGTCGAACTTCAGCCCCTTCGAGTTGGCCACGGGGCTTCCTATCCTCTCCAACTCAGTCGAGTGACTTCGTACCTCTGACGCCCCACACCATTGCGAAAAGAGGGGCTTGCCCATCAGCCTACTTTGCCAAGAGGTGGCAGGCAGGATCACAACGACCTAGCCCAAACCCACTTAGATAAAGCAGCAAGGCGTATGAAGGGAGCGACGACCCCTCTTGGAAATAACTCCAAAAGATCAACCAAACCTAGCCCAACCTAACTTGAACAACCTAAAGGCTTGGCCCAGTCTGAAGGAATAAGAAAGTAGACCTTGTAGAGAAGCAGATAGGAGAGGTAGCCTATAGACTCAAGCGATCCGCTCGGTGAAAACTCACCCCGTATTCCATGTGAGTCAGTTGACTTCGATTAGACCAGGCCGACCCAGAGAGGAACGTGCCCCCGAGGGCACCGCCAGATGTTGTAGGGGAACCTACTAAATAAGAAGTTTAGTATATCATAGCTGACCGCACCATCCCTAAGCCCTACACCCACTGCGCGAGTGGAATACTACTTAGTCAAGTAGAAGGGAATAAGGTCGGCTTTTTTTCTCCCCTAAAGAAAAAAAGGGGGGGGGGTGGTTTACCTAACAGCCCCCCCCCTCCCCTCCCCCCCTTCGCCCCAAAATTCTTTTTTTGGGATGGGGGAGGTTCGTTAAAAAAAATTACTTCCCAAAAAAAAACGAAGGGGGGCGCAACAGAAGCACAGTGGGGAGGGTCCTCATAAAAATATACATATAAAAAAAAAAAAGATATATGATGATGCTAAAACGAGACCAAGATAGAGAGAGAGGGCTGTCCCTTTGCTTTGTTGGCTCTTCGAGCGAGACAAAAGCACTCATAGGAATGGTGCTAATTCCCATGTTCTTTCTAGTCTCGTTTGGTTTCATCGCAGGAAAGAGCTCGACCAATAGGGTTCAGAGGGATAGGCCACTTCGTTCGAGTTTCGCTCCTCCCCCTCCCTGTCCTTACTCGTCTTTTGCAAGCCGTCATCCTGGAATTTTTTTTTGAAATTGGATAAAGAATTCTAAAAAAATAGAAAGAATGACGTACTTCTTCATTCAGTTTTAAAAAAACCTCATTACTTCCCACTGGGCGAGAGGTGGACCTAAGCCACCTACCCACTCATCAATCACGGTCTTCAGCTGACTTGCACTGATGGACCCCTATTGTATTGGAATTAGGCGCCCATCTTTTTACTGTTGTCAACTAATCTCTTCAATCTTCGATTCTACTCTATGTTAGAACATTTCTGTGAATGCTATTCTGATCTAAGTGGTCCTATTCTCTGTCCCGTGCTAGGAAGCATTACTCCTCTTTTCATTCCAAATTCAAGAATACGACCGATACGATTGATTGGTCTGTGTGCCTCTCTTATTACTTTTTTGTATTCCCCTGTTCCTCGGATACAATTCGATCCTTCTACGGCCAAATCTCAATTTGTGGAAAGCCTTCGATGGCTTCCTTATGAGAACATCAATTTTTATTTGGGTATAGACGGTATCTCTTTATTCTTCGTGATATTGACCACATTTCTGATCCCTATTTGCATTTCAGTGGGTTGGTCTGGTATGAGAAGTTATGGGAAAGAGTATATTACAGCATCTCTAATTCGTGAATTTCTAATGATCGCCGTGTTCCGCATGCTGGATCTCCTACTATTCTATGTTCTTCCCGAAAGCGTGCTAATCCCTATGTTGTGCGGAGCTAAGCATCTTCTATTCGCTGGGATAAAGCTTTTCCTCTGCAGGGGCCTTGTGCAGTAAACCCCCTACGGGCGGTCATCCGTCGTCGTAAAGTAGTCGCCGCGAAGCTTTCGGGAAGAGGGGTAGTCTTGTGTGTAAGCATAGCATTTCTGGTCGAACCCGCCCAACCCAACAAAGAAGAACCGAACCTGACAGACACATCTTTTTTTTGGGGGAGGGTACTCCGAGTAGTGGGTACCTCGTAGGACCTCGACCCGCCTACTCGGGTCTTGTATGGATATGCAGGAAGGGGTGCTCCTAGGTGTGTGTAGGGGTTGTGTTTGTTCGCGAGAATGGATTCCTCGTCAAGTCAGTTTGGGGGGTGTGGACACACTTGCGCGAATTCGGGTAACGGCTACAAGGGATAAATCGAAAGGAAACTGTACCCGACCGGGGATGGACGTAAACTCGTAAGCTACCGAGGGTAGGGATAATCGTCCAGGTCTTATTGTGAAACAAAAAAGCCGCCCCGCCACAGCTGGCGGGTTGGTTCCTCTGTCGTCGCCGGGGAGCTCTTGGCGAGGTTTATAATAAGATAAGTTGATAAAACAAAGGGGAGGATCGACCCGTTCAGTAGAATTCCGAAGAAAGACTGTTGGCAGCAGGTGGAAACCTTTCTTTGGGCCTCTTCAAAAGGAAATGCGGGGTCGGGGTTAAGCTCGGCAGAGGGTTCGGGAATAGGGTAGGGTCCTTTCCTTAAGATTCAAATAAGAAAAGAGTTCCAAACCTTTATGCATGCACCTCCGTATAAGTGCTGCGTACAAGTTCCGGCCAGGAAAATTGGGAAAGCCAATTTGAACCGCTCACATCACAGTAGTAGTAGCCTAAGTTGGGGGGCGGCCAAAACATAAGGCTATTTCTTCATATCTCCCTCTCTCGTACTATAGATAGAGAGAGATCCGTTGCGTAAGCAACCCGACTGTGCGTTACATGTGCTCTACAGGCCGCACTCTTTCTTTATTCCCAACGAGCCCTTTTTTTTTCTTTTGATTTGGAAGACGGGCCTTGCGTTCGGTTCGAAAGGCATGGTTTTCAGTATGTCTCCAGATAGGGCCCCCCACTAGTCCGGCTAGCTAGTGAGCGGTTATTTCGGGCGAGAAGCAGGCCGGGCCCTAAGACGGGCATCTCCCGCAACGCAAGCTGCATTGTTCGCCACCACCCGAGAAGCAAAAGATTCGAGAGTCCCAGGCTCAAAATACATGCATAGATAGTGGTCTAATGACAAGGGCCGACGACGGAAGCTCGGGACGGAGCCGTATGATGCGGAAGTCTCACGTACGGTTCCCTGAGAAGGGAGTGGCTACCTACTGGAGCTTCGACCAACCACCACTGGTCAATTCCGCTTTGGGGTCACCCCTTACTCTACCATTATTATAGGGGTCTGGGGTTCGAGACAAAGAAAGATCAAGGCAGCATATCAGTTTTTCCTTTATACTTTACTTGGATCTGTTTTTATGCTATTAGCTATTCTATTGATTCTTCTCCAAACAGGAACCACCGATTTACAAATATCATTAACCACAGAATTTAGTGAGCGGCGCCAAATCTTTCTATGGATTGCTTCTTTCGCCTCTTTCGCCGTCAAAGTTCCTATGGTACCAGTTCATATTTGGTTACCCGAAGCTCATGTAGAGGCACCTACGGCAGGATCCGTCATCTTGGCAGGAATTCCTTTAAAATTGGGAACCTACGGCTTTTTAAGATTTTCAATACCCATGTTTCCGGAAGCGACACTTTCTTTTACTCCTTTCATTTATACTTCAAGCGCGATTGCTATAATATATACTTCCTTGACCACTTCAAGACAGATCGATCTTAAGAAGATCATTGCTTACTCCTCAGTAGCCCATATGAATCTGGTGACTATTGGTATGTTTAGTCGGGCGGCGGCCGTTAGGTCACCTATTTTGAGTTATGGACACACAAGGCCAAAACATGTGTGCCGGGCGTGTGACCCATCAACCTACTAGCAATGGGGGAGAAAACATAGCATGTCGCAATAAAAGCTTGATTCGAGGCGTCAGCAAAAAACTGCCGTCTGTTCCAAAAAAAGCCCCTTAGCGCCCCGGGACGGGAGTGTAGGACAGCCCCACGCGCAGGCAACAGCAGCATCGGCTCCACGAAGTAAGAATCGAATCTTTCTGTTGGCTTTCCCAATTCATTCGTGAATAAGAATGAAAGGGCTAGAAGCGAGCGCTTCTATCTGCTTCTTATTATGATGGCTATGTTGGCGTGGCGAAAAGCGACGATATGAACGTGCTATTTTAAAATCGGGACCTATCCCTCTGAACCCTATTGGTCGAGCTCTTTCCTGCTTTTCCGTCCTGATAGAAGAGTAGGAATGGATAGAGAGGTAATCTATCAAAGGTGCGTAGCCTATTTCTATCTATTAATGAGACAACTCTCTTTTTTTGATCCATCAGAAAGAAATCGATATGTATCTGATGGAGTCTACATCGTACGTAGAGCGCCTAAGCGCTTTTTGGGCCAGCCCTGTTCTCTTATCCATCGGTTCAATGCACTGGGCTCATCTCATGGAGGAGGAAAAGAAAAAAAGTCTTTGTCTTGTTGTTGTTCGCCGCCTCGACGCATTCCCTCTCTCCCCGGCATCATCCCACACAGAAAGAAAGCGCGCAGAGCCCCGGCCCGACCTGTAGATCCGCCAACGTAAAGCGAGGAGTTGAGCCTGAACTGGCGAACCGAAGTCACTTTCGGAACCATACTTCCTACAGCTAAGACGTGTCCAGTCCAGCGGGAAGGCGCAGCGCAAACGAACGTGAGCTGCTATACCGAATCCCCCGCTGGCCATCGGGGACCGAGTGGTAAGGCCATGATCCGCAGGGGAACGGATCACTCATTGTTCCATTGGGGACAGGTGCACGAACGACAACTCCAAACGTTACACATGCGCCGCCTACCTACCATTTAGGTGGCACCGGCGAGATCTAGCTAAGGTAAAGAACTTCGTGTCGCGGCTGCTCCACTCCGCCGCGGTCTCACGAAGCGGAGCAACCTTGCCTTCCCGCGCGCGAAGCGAATGGGCCCTGTGCTGTGCGTCAGTTTCGGGGCGGGGTGCGAAAAGAGACCAGAAGAATGATTCATTTGGATCGACGAGCTTTTTCAGCCCCAAAATAAAGAATCAATGGAATCTCTATCTATCCATGAACATCTATTCTATCTCTCTATAAAAGTCTTTTATGACATGATATGATCGCCTAGCCCTAGCTACAGCTGCGCTCAATATGCGGGATTTTTCTTTGATCAGATCTAAGCCTTTTTTTCGGAAGCTTTTGGACCTAGCGAAAAGCACTTTCAGCCTTCGCGCAAGCAAGCGCGCGAGAAGAAAGCAAAGTAGAAGCTTTGCCAGAAGCAAGACGAGGAAGCGGAGCTCTCGTATAAGCGCTAGCTTCCCCCGCCCGACTAAAATACAAGAGTCGCGACCTACTTTGATTCAAAAAGGCGAAGGCTTTGACAAGAAACAAACGGCTTTCTATTATAGTTGCAAGGCTTCCAACCTTAACCACTTAAGTACCAAAGGCTGCTTTCGCTTGCTTTCATAAAGGGGCTGTTCACTACAAGCTATCAGCGCTGTCTTAGATTGAACGGTAATAAGATAAGTCGACGTTCAATCTCTAAGGCGGCTTTCCGCTGATAACGGAATAGTCCTAGTGTCCAAAGGTGAACAAGGCCTGCCTTAGCTTCTAGAGTTCGCTGCTTTTCCCAGGCCGGAAAAAGGCTTATACTGCTCGCCTTTGCTTGATATATTCATTCAGTACCAATACAAACTACAACTACACCAAAGTCGAAGAGCCACTATAGAAAGTAAAAGTAGCCTATAGTAGTCGGCCTAACCAAAGCGTCACAACAAGAGAAAATTCGCCTTATGAATGGAATCTTAAGTAGGAGCCCGCCTACCAATAAAAGAGGCTGAGAGTAAGCGTAAGCTCACCCGTAAGCTCTTCGAGCTTTCTCCGCCAGAGAGAGTGGAGAAGGGGAGAAGCGACTCGTCTTTTAAGCTTCGCTTCCGGGACGAAGCCAAGTAATAAGGGAAGGGGGGGGGGGGAAGCCTAGGGAGCTTTATAAGGCCGCCCACTACATAAGCTGCTGGCGGAGAAAGCTCGAAGAGCTTCCCCTTCATTGGCTTCGCGGGAGCCGCACAACACATAGCTGGAAGTCCGAGGGCCCATACTACCTGCCTAACCCTTCGCTCCGAGGGACCGTAGATCGGAAAGCGCCTTCTAAACCATCTCAAGAAGGGAAGGGGCCTATGTATTTTCATAACCTCTGCAGATTTTACCCTATCTACACCCGAGCCAATCTCCTATCGGTCCTGCCATCACGCCGCAGAACGAGAGCTCGTGTGGAACCTTTTCTTTCCGGCGTAACTGCGGTGGAACATAAAAAAAGATTACGGACGCGCACATAAGGGCCGGAAGTACAGTAAACTCGACCCAAAATATGACACCAGAAAAAGACCCCCCCCTTCTTCTTCAGTAAAGCCGACCCCTTTTTCAAGCCAGTGCTGACGCAGTGCGTACGTAGATAAGGAAAGAAAAAAACTCAGTGGGGGGAGAATGGGGGCCGGTGCCTTTCTTTTACGGCCTAAACTCCTATTTTTCAGCCGTGGGGAACTACTGCTCGGTCGGGGGCTTGGGCCTACCTATCCCGATAGGACGCCTTAGGCGAAAAGGAACGAGAGCTGTTGAGTAGTTCCAGATTGCCGAGCCGAAGGGCAGCACTTCTTTACGTGCTCGTAGTATATCACGTCGTCTCGTCCCCACTGCATTGAAGAGTACCTATGCACTATGTTCCGGTTCACTGATAAGGAAGATAGAGTTGAGGTGGGGGTCTACGGTGTGATGCTCAAGTATGACCTCGGGGAGATGCATGCTAACTATGGGTAGGAAACAGGAACCATTATGTAAATAACTTCGGGGGATTATGGTGATCTCTTATACTACCATCGATCAATAGAGCGGAACAACCAGAAAAAGAAGTGAAGTTAGAAAGCCGTATGATATTAGATAGATGGTAACTATCTTGTACGGTTCGGGGGGTAATCGGCGTACGTACTCTGATCAGTGGGGGGAATCTTTGGCTCTATCGAACATACAGGGAATTGGAGGTAGCATTCTACCGATGTTAAGTCATGGACTGGTTTCTTCAGCCCTTTTTCTATGTGTTGGTGTTCTATATGACCGACATAAGACTCGACTCGTTAGATATTACTGTGGAGGTTTAGTGAGCACCAGTGCCGAATCTCTCTACTCATTTTTCTTCTCTTCTACTTT
>JAUJYP020001451.1:0-70470 GCA_030674075.2 Linum usitatissimum
ATTGAAATCTTAAAGTCCTATGGTTTTACAATTTTAGTGGTGTTGAACGATTATGATTCCACTCAAAATCGGTGTTTAGTGAAATTAGGAAAAATTGCCCATTTGTCATTTTCTTTAATTAATTTGGCATAGAAAAAAAAAATCTAGGTATTATTAGTAATTTATTGATGGAAGTTTCTTATTTGAGGAATAAGTGAAAATTAAAATAATAAAAATCGTATAAAACTAATGCATTTCTTCTTTAAATTTATTATTATATAAAGTCGTGAAATCTTACTAATTTACGGTTCGATTCTACTATTACAAGTTTAGTTCATTTTTCTATCTCATCCTGACTCGGCCATTTCACTACCTTGTTGAAAGTGCACCATACTAAGATGCACTATGCATAGTGGAATTGAACGGTACCAAGGTGCACGTTTCATTGCAAATGGCCGAAATACAAAATATCTAGGTTGACAATGAATATTAATAGTGCACTGTAACATGGTACAACTTGCATGGTGCATAATGGAAGTGCAACGTACTTATGCAAATTGTGCATAAAGCATAATTAAAGTGAACCATACCATAGTGCACGGTGCATTGTGAATTGTGCAATTGCATCATTCTAATGTGCATGGTGCATAATGGAAGTGCAACATACTAAGGTGAAAAGTACAAGGTGGATGGTGGGAGTCTCAATAGTGATATCGACTGAAATCTTAAAGTCCTATGGTTTTACAATTTTAGTGGTGTTGAACGATTATGATTCCACTCAAAATCGGTGTTTAGTGAAATTAGGAAAAATTTCCCATTTGTCATTTTCTTTCATTAATTTGGCATAGAATAAAAAAAATCTAGGTATTATTAGTAATTTATTGATAGAATTTTCTTATTTGAGGAATAAGTGAAAATTAAAATAATAAAAATCGTATAAAACTAATGCATATCTTCTTTAAATTTATTATTATATAAAGTCATGAAAATCTTACGAATTTACGGTTCGATTCTACTATTACAAATTTAGTTCATTTTTCGATCTCATCCTCTGCCATTTCATTACCTTGCTTGAAAGTGCACCATACTAAGGTGCACTATGCATAGTGGAATTGAACGGTAACAAGGTGCACGTTTCATTGCAAATGGTCGAAATACAAAATATCTAGGTTGACAATGAATATTAATAGTGCTCTGTAACACGGTACAACTTGCATGGTGCATAATGGAAGTGCAACGTACTTATGCAAATTGTGCATAAAGCATAATTAAAGTGAACCATACCATAGTGCACGGTGCATTGTGAATTGTGCAATTGCATCATTCTAATGTGCATGGTGCATAATGGAAGTGCAACATACTGTGGTGAAAAGTACAAGGTGGATGGTGGGAGTCTCAATAGTGATATCGATTGAAATCTTAAAGTCCTATTGTTTTATAATTTTAGTGGTATTGAATGATTATGATTCCACTCAAAATCGGTGTTTAGTGAAATTAGGAAAAATTGCCCATTTGTCATTTTCTTTCATTAATTTGGCATAAAATAAAAAAAATCTAGGTATTATTAGTAATTTATTGATAGATTTTTCTTATTTGAGGAATAAGTGAAAATTAAAATAATAAAAATCGTATAAAACTAATGCATTTCTTCTTTAAATTTATTATTATATAAAGTCGTGAAAATCTTACGAATTTACGGTTCGATTCTACTATTACAAATTTAGTTCATTTTTCGATCTCATCTGACTCGGCCATTTCATTACCTTGCTGAAAGTGCACCATACTAAGGTGCACTATGCATAGTGGAATTGAACGGTACCAAGGTGCACGTTTCATTGCAAATGGCCGAAATACAAAATATCGAGGTTGACAATGAATATTAATAGTGCACTGTAACACGGTACAACTTGCATGGTGCATAATGGAAGTGCAACGTACTTATGCAAATTGTGCATAAAGCATAATTAAAGTGAACCATACCATAGTGCACGGTGCATTGTGAATTGTGCAATTGCATCATTCTAATGTGCATGGTGCATAATGGAAGTGCAACATACTAAGGTGAAAAGTACAAGGTGGATGGTGGGAGTCTCAATAGTGATATCGATTGAAATCTTAAAGTCCTATGGTTTTACAATTTTAGTGGTGTTGAACGATTATGATTCCACTCAAAATCGGTGTTTAGTGAAATTAGGAAAAATTTCCCATTTGTCATTTTCTTTCATTAATTTGGCATAGAATAAAAAAAATCTAGGTATTATTAGTAATTTATTGATAGAATTTTCTTATTTGAGGAATAAGTGAAAATTAAAATAATAAAAATCGTATAAAACTAATGCATTTCTTCTTTAAATTTATTATTATATAAAGTCATGAAAATCTTACGAATTTACGGTTCGATTCTACTATTACAAATTTAGTTCATTTTTCGATCTCATCCGACTCGGCCATTTCATTACCTTGCTGAAAGTGCACCATACTAAGGTGCACTATGCATAGTGGAATTGAACGGTACCAAGGTGCACGTTTCATTGCAAATGGCCGAAATACAAAATATCTAGGTTGACAATGAATATTAATAGTGCCTTTGTAACACGGTACAACTTGCATGGTGCATAATGGAAGTGCAACGTACTTATGCAAATTGTGCATAAAGCATAATTAAAGTGAACCATACCATAGTGCACGGTGCATTGTGAATTGTGCAATTGCATCATTCTAATTTGCATGGTGCATAATGGAAGTGCAACATACTAAGGTGAAAAGTACAAGGTGGATGGTGGGAGTCTCAATAGTGATATCGATTGAAATCTTAAAGTCCTATGGTTTTACAATTTTAGTGGTGTTGAACGATTATGATTCCACTCAAAATCGGTGTTTAGTGAAATTAGGAAAAATTTCCCATTTGTCATTTTCTTTCATTAATTTGGCATAGAATAAAAAAAATCTAGGTATTATTAGTAATTTATTGATAGAATTTTCTTATTTGAGGAATAAGTGAAAATTAAAATAATAAAAATCGTATAAAACTAATGCATTTCTTCTTTAAATTTATTATTATATAAAGTCATGAAAATCTTACGAATTTACGGTTCGATTCTACTATTACAAATTTAGTTCATTTTTCGATCTCATCCTGACTCGGCCATTTCATTACCTTGCTGAAAGTGCACCATACTAAGGTGCACTATGCATAGTGGAATTGAACGGTACCAAGGTGCACGTTTCATTGCAAATGGCCGAAATACAAAATATCTAGGTTGACAATGAATATTAATAGTGCACTGTAACACGGTACAACTTGCATGGTGCATAATGGAAGTGCAACGTACTTATGCAAATTGTGCATAAAGCATAATTAAAGTGAACCATACCATAGTGCACGGTGCATTGTGAAGTGCAATTGCATCATTCTAATGTGCATGGTGCATAATGGAAGTGCAACATACTGTGGTGAAAAGTACAAGGTGGATGGTGGGAGTCTCAATAGTGATATCGATTGAAATCTTAAAGTCCTATTGTTTTATAATTTTAGTGGTATTGAATGATTATGATTCCACTCAAAATCGGTGTTTAGTGAAATTAGGAAAAATTGCCCATTTGTCATTTTCTTTCATTAATTTGGCATAGAATAAAAAAAATCTAGGTATTATTAGTAATTTATTGATAGATTTTTCTTATTTGAGGAATAAGTGAAAATTAAAATAATAAAAATCGTATAAAACTAATGCATTTCTTCTTTAAATTTATTATTATATAAAGTCATGAAAATCTTACGAATTTACGGTTCGATTCTACTATTACAAATTTAGTTCATTTTTCGATCTCATCCTGACTCGGCCATTTCATTACCTTGCTGAAAGTGCACCATACTAAGGTGCACTATGCATAGTGGAATTGAACGGTACCAAGGTGCACGTTTCATTGCAAATGGCCGAAATACAAAATATCTAGGTTGACAATGAATATTAATAGTGCACCGTAACACGGTACAACTTGCATGGTGCATAATGGAAGTGCAACGTACTTATGCAAATTGTGCATAAAGCATAATTAAAGTGAACCATACCATAGTGCACGGTGCATTGTGAATTGTGCAATTGCATCATTCTAATTTGCATGGTGCATAATGGAAGTGCAACATACTAAGGTGAAAAGTACAAGGTGGATGGTGGGAGTCTCAATAGTGATATCGATTGAAATCTTAAAGTCCTATGGTTTTACAATTTTAGTGGTGTTGAACGATTATGATTCCACTCAAAATCGGTGTTTAGTGAAATTAGGAAAAATTTCCCATTTGTCATTTTCTTTCATTAATTTGGCATAGAATAAAAAAAATCTAGGTATTATTAGTAATTTATTGATAGAATTTTCTTATTTGAGGAATAAGTGAAAATTAAAATAATAAAAATCGTATAAAACTAATGCATTTCTTCTTTAAATTTATTATTATATAAAGTCATGAAAATCTTACGAATTTACGGTTCGATTCTACTATTACAAATTTAGTTCATTTTTCGATCTCATCCTGACTCGGCCATTTCATTACCTTGCCGAAAGTGCACCATACTAAGGTGCACTATGCATAGTGGAATTGAACGGTACCAAGGTGCACGTTTCATTGCAAATGGCCGAAATACAAAATATCTAGGTTGACAATGAATATTAATAGTGCACTGTAACACGGTACAACTTGCATGGTGCATAATGGAAGTGCAACGTACTTATGCAAATTGTGCATAAAGCATAATTAAAGTGAACCATACCATAGTGCACGGTGCATTGTGAAGTGCAATTGCATCATTCTAATGTGCATGGTGCATAATGGAAGTGCAACATACTGTGGTGAAAAGTACAAGGTGGATGGGAGTCTCAATAGTGATATCGATTGAAATCTTAAAGTCCTATTGTTTTATAATTTTAGTGGTATTGAATGATTATGATTCCACTCAAAATCGGTGTTTAGTGAAATTAGGAAAAATTGCCCATTTGTCATTTTCTTTCATTAATTTGGCATAGAATAAAAAAAATCTAGGTATTATTAGTAATTTATTGATAGATTTTTCTTATTTGAGGAATAAGTGAAAATTAAAATAATAAAAATCGTATAAAACTAATGCATTTCTTCTTTAAATTTATTATTATATAAAGTCATGAAAATCTTACGAATTTACGGTTCGATTCTACTATTACAAATTTAGTTCATTTTTCGATCTCATCCTGACTCGGCCATTTCATTACCTTGCCGAAAGTGCACCATACTAAGGTGCACTATGCATAGTGGAATTGAACGGTACCAAGGTGCACGTTTCATTGCAAATGGCCGAAATACAAAATATCTAGGTTGACAATGAATATTAATAGTGCACCGTAACACGGTACAACTTGCATGGTGCATAATGGAAGTGCAACGTACTTATGCAAATTGTGCATAAAGCATAATTAAAGTGAACCATACCATAGTGCACGGTGCATTGTGAATTGTGCAATTGCATCATTCTAATTTGCATGGTGCATAATGGAAGTGCAACATACTAAGGTGAAAAGTACAAGGTGGATGGTGGGAGTCTCAATAGTGATATCGATTGAAATCTTAAAGTCCTATGGTTTTACAATTTTAGTGGTGTTGAACGATTATGATTCCACTCAAAATCGGTGTTTAGTGAAATTAGGAAAAATTTCCCATTTGTCATTTTCTTTCATTAATTTGGCATAGAATAAAAAAAATCTAGGTATTATTAGTAATTTATTGATAGAATTTTCTTATTTGAGGAATAAGTGAAAATTAAAATAATAAAAATCGTATAAAACTAATGCATTTCTTCTTTAAATTTATTATTATATAAAGTCATGAAAATCTTACGAATTTACGGTTCGATTCTACTATTACAAATTTAGTTCATTTTTCGATCTCATCCTGACTCGGCCATTTCATTACCTTGCTGAAAGTGCACCATACTAAGGTGCACTATGCATAGTGGAATTGAACGGTACCAAGGTGCACGTTTCATTGCAAATGGCCGAAATACAAAATATCTAGGTTGACAATGAATATTAATAGTGCACCGTAACACGGTACAACTTGCATGGTGCATAATGGAAGTGCAACGTACTTATGCAAATTGTGCATAAAGCATAATTAAAGTGAACCATACCATAGTGCACGGTGCATTGTGAATTGTGCAATTGCATCATTCTAATTTGCATGGTGCATAATGGAAGTGCAACATACTAAGGTGAAAAGTACAAGGTGGATGGTGGGAGTCTCAATAGTGATATCGATTGAAATCTTAAAGTCCTATGGTTTTACAATTTTAGTGGTGTTGAACGATTATGATTCCACTCAAAATCGGTGTTTAGTGAAATTAGGAAAAATTTCCCATTTGTCATTTTCTTTCATTAATTTGGCATAGAATAAAAAAAATCTAGGTATTATTAGTAATTTATTGATAGAATTTTCTTATTTGAGGAATAAGTGAAAATTAAAATAATAAAAATCGTATAAAACTAATGCATTTCTTCTTTAAATTTATTATTATATAAAGTCATGAAAATCTTACGAATTTACGGTTCGATTCTACTATTACAAATTTAGTTCATTTTTCGATCTCATCCTGACTCGGCCATTTCATTACCTTGCCGAAAGTGCACCATACTAAGGTGCACTATGCATAGTGGAATTGAACGGTACCAAGGTGCACGTTTCATTGCAAATGGCCGAAATACAAAATATCTAGGTTGACAATGAATATTAATAGTGCCGTAACACGGTACAACTTGCATGGTGCATAATGGAAGTGCAACGTACTTATGCAAATTGTGCATAAAGCATAATTAAAGTGAACCATACCATAGTGCACGTGCATTGTGAAGTGCAATTGCATCATTCTAATGTGCATGGTGCATAATGGAAGTGCAACATACGTGGTGAAAAGTACAAGGTATGGGAGTCTCAATAGTGATATCGATTGAAATCTTAAAGTCCTATTGTTTTATAATTTTAGTGGTATTGAATGATTATGATTCCACTCAAAATCGGTGTTTAGTGAAATTAGGAAAAATTGCCCATTTGTCATTTTCTTTCATTAATTTGGCATAGAATAAAAAAAATCTAGGTATTATTAGTAATTTATTGATAGATTTTTCTTATTTGAGGAATAAGTGAAAATTAAAATAATAAAAATCGTATAAAACTAATGCATTTCTTCTTTAAATTTATTATTATATAAAGTCATGAAAATCTTACGAATTTACGGTTCGATTCTACTATTACAAATTTAGTTCATTTTTCGATCTCATCCTGACTCGGCCATTTCATTACCTTGCTGAAAGTGCACCATACTAAGGTGCACTATGCATAGTGGAATTGAACGGTACCAAGGTGCACGTTTCATTGCAAATGGCCGAAATACAAAATATCTAGGTTGACAATGAATATTAATAGTGCATCGTAACACGGTACAACTTGCATGGTGCATAATGGAAGTGCAACGTACTTATGCAAATTGTGCATAAAGCATAATTAAAGTGAACCATACCATAGTGCACGGTGCATTGTGAATTGTGCAATTGCATCATTCTAATTTGCATGGTGCATAATGGAAGTGCAACATACTAAGGTGAAAAGTACAAGGTGGATGGTGGGAGTCTCAATAGTGATATCGATTGAAATCTTAAAGTCCTATGGTTTTACAATTTTAGTGGTGTTGAACGATTATGATTCCACTCAAAATCGGTGTTTAGTGAAATTAGGAAAAATTTCCCATTTGTCATTTTCTTTCATTAATTTGGCATAGAATAAAAAAAATCTAGGTATTATTAGTAATTTATTGATAGAATTTTCTTATTTGAGGAATAAGTGAAAATTAAAATAATAAAAATCGTATAAAACTAATGCATTTCTTCTTTAAATTTATTATTATATAAAGTCATGAAAATCTTACGAATTTACGGTTCGATTCTACTATTACAAATTTAGTTCATTTTTCGATCTCATCCTGACTCGGCCATTTCATTACCTTGCCGAAAGTGCACCATACTAAGGTGCACTATGCATAGTGGAATTGAACGGTACCAAGGTGCACGTTTCATTGCAAATGGCCGAAATACAAAATATCTAGGTTGACAATGAATATTAATAGTGCACCGTAACACGGTACAACTTGCATGGTGCATAATGGAAGTGCAACGTACTTATGCAAATTGTGCATAAAGCATAATTAAAGTGAACCATACCATAGTGCACAGTGCATTGTGAAGTGCAATTGCATCATTCTAATGTGCATGGTGCATAATGGAAGTGCAACATACTGTGGTGAAAAGTACAAGGTATGGGAGTCTCAATAGTGATATCGATTGAAATCTTAAAGTCCTATTGTTTTATAATTTTAGTGGTATTGAATGATTATGATTCCACTCAAAATCGGTGTTTAGTGAAATTAGGAAAAATTGCCCATTTGTCATTTTCTTTCATTAATTTGGCATAGAATAAAAAAAATCTAGGTATTATTAGTAATTTATTGATAGATTTTTCTTATTTGAGGAATAAGTGAAAATTAAAATAATAAAAATCGTATAAAACTAATGCATTTCTTCTTTAAATTTATTATTATATAAAGTCATGAAAATCTTACGAATTTACGGTTCGATTCTACTATTACAAATTTAGTTCATTTTTCGATCTCATCCTGACTCGGCCATTTCATTACCTTGCTGAAAGTGCACCATACTAAGGTGCACTATGCATAGTGGAATTGAACGGTACCAAGGTGCACGTTTCATTGCAAATGGCCGAAATACAAAATATCTAGGTTGACAATGAATATTAATAGTGCACCGTAACACGGTACAACTTGCATGGTGCATAATGGAAGTGCAACGTACTTATGCAAATTGTGCATAAAGCATAATTAAAGTGAACCATACCATAGTGCACGGTGCATTGTGAAGTGCAATTGCATCATTCTAATGTGCATGGTGCATAATGGAAGTGCAACATACTGTGGTGAAAAGTACAAGGTGGATGGTGGGAGTCTCAATAGTGATATCGATTGAAATCTTAAAGTCCTATTGTTTTATAATTTTAGTGGTATTGAATGATTATGATTCCACTCAAAATCGGTGTTTAGTGAAATTAGGAAAAATTGCCCATTTGTCATTTTCTTTCATTAATTTGGCATAGAATAAAAAAATCTAGGTATTATTAGTAATTTATTGATAGATTTTTCTTATTTGAGGAATAAGTGAAAATTAAAATAATAAAAATCGTATAAAACTAATGCATTTCTTCTTTAAATTTATTATTATATAAAGTCATGAAAATCTTACGAATTTACGGTTCGATTCTACTATTACAAATTTAGTTCATTTTTCGATCTCATCCTGACTCGGCCATTTCATTACCTTGCTGAAAGTGCACCATACTAAGGTGCACTATGCATAGTGGAATTGAACGGTACCAAGGTGCACGTTTCATTGCAAATGGCCGAAATACAAAATATCTAGGTTGACAATGAATATTAATAGTGCACCGTAACACGGTACAACTTGCATGGTGCATAATGGAAGTGCAACGTACTTATGCAAATTGTGCATAAAGCATAATTAAAGTGAACCATACCATAGTGCACGGTGCATTGTGAAGTGCAATTGCATCATTCTAATGTGCATGGTGCATAATGGAAGTGCAACATACTGTGGTGAAAAGTACAAGGTGGATGGTGGGAGTCTCAATAGTGATATCGATTGAAATCTTAAAGTTCTATTGTTTTATAATTTTAGTGGTATTGAATGATTATGATTCCACTCAAAATCGGTGTTTAGTGAAATTAGGAAAAATTGCCCATTTGTCATTTTCTTTCATTAATTTGGCATAGAATAAAAAAAATCTAGGTATTATTAGTAATTTATTGATAGATTTTTCTTATTTGAGGAATAAGTGAAAATTAAAATAATAAAAATCGTATAAAACTAATGCATTTCTTCTTTAAATTTATTATTATAAAAAGTTGTGAAATCATACGAATTTACGGTTCGATTCTACTATTACCAATTGAGTTCATTTTTCGATCTCATCCTGACTCGGCCATTTCATTACCTTGCTGAAAGTGCACCATACTAAGGTGCACTATGCATAGTGGAATTGAACGGTACCAAGGTGCACGTTTCATTGCAAATGGCCGAAATACAAAATATCTAGGTTGACAATGAATATTAATAGTGCACTGTAACACGGTACAACTTGCATGGTGCATAATAGAAGTGCAACGTACTTATGCAAATTGTGCATAAAGCATAATTAAAGTGAACCATACCATAGTGCACGGTGCATTGTGAATTGTGCAATTGCATCATTCTAATGTGCATGGTGCATAATGGAAGTGCAACATACTGTGGTGAAAAGTACAAGGTGGATGGTGGGAGTCTCAATAGTGATATCGATTGAAATCTTAAAGTCCTATTGTTTTATAATTTTAGTGGTATTGAATGATTATGATTCCACTCAAAATCGGTGTTTAGTGAAATTAGGAAAAATTGCCCATTTGTCATTTTCTTTCATTAATTTGGCATAGAATAAAAAAAATCTAGGTATTATTAGTAATTTATTGATAGATTTTTCTTATTTGAGGAATAAGTGAAAATTAAAATAATAAAAATCGTATAAAACTAATGCATTTCTTCTTTAAATTTATTATTATAAAAAGTTGTGAAATCATACGAATTTACGGTTCGATTCTACTATTACCAATTGAGTTCATTTTTCGATCTCATCCTGACTCGGCCATTTCACTACGTTGCTGAAAGTGCACCATACTAAGGTGCACTATGCATAGTGGAATTGCACGGTACCAAGGTGCACGTTTCATTGCAAATGGTCGAAATACAAAATATCGAGGTTGACACTGAATATTAATAGTGCACTGTAACACGGTACAACTTGCATGGTGCATAATGGAAATGCAACGTACTTATGCAAATTGTGCATAAAGCATAATTAAAGTGAACCATACCATAGTGCACGGTGCATTGTGACTTGTGCAATTGCATCATTCTAATGTGCATGGTGCATAATGGAAGTGCAACATACTAAGGTGAAAAGTACAAGGTGGATGGTGGGAGTCTCAATAGTGATATCGATTGAAATCTTAAAGTCCTATGGTTTTATAATTTTAGTGGTATTGAACGATTATGATTCCACTCAAAATTGGTGTTTAGTGAAATTAGGAAAAATTGCCCATTTGTCATTTTCTTTCATTAATTTGGCATAGAATAAAAAAAATCTAGGTATTATTAGTAATTTATTGATAGAATTTTCTTATTTGAGGAAAAAGTGAAAATTAAAATAATTAAAATCGTATAAAACTAATGCATTTCTTCTTTAAATTTATTATTATATAAAGTCGTGAAATCTTACGAATTTACGGTTCGATTCTACTATTACAAATTTAGTTCATTTTTCGATCTCATCTTGACTCGGCCATTTCACTACCTTGCTGAAAGTGCACCATACTAAGGTGCACTATGCATAGTGGAATTGCACGGTACCAAGGTGCACGTTTCATTGCAAATGGTCGAAATACAAAATATCGAGGTTGACGATGAATATTAATAGTGCACCGTACCACGGTACAACTTGCATGGTGCATAATGGAAGTGCAACGTACTTATGCAAATTGTGCATAAAGCATAATTAAAGTGAACCATACCATAGTGCACGGTGCATTGTGAATTGCGCAATTGCATCATTCTAATGTGCATGGTGCATAATGGAAGTGCAACATACTAAGGTGAAAAGTACAAGGTGGATGGTGGGAGTCTCAATAGTGATATCGATTGAAATCTTAAAGTCCTATGGTTTTATAATTTTAGTGGTATTGAACGATTATGATTCCACTCAAAATCGGTGTTTAGTGAAATTAGGAAAAATTGCCCATTTGTCATTTTCTTTCATTAATTTGGCATAGAATAAAAAAAATCTAGGTATTATTAGTAATTTATTGATAGATTTTTCTTATTTGAGAAATAAGTGAAAATTAAAATAATAAAAATCGTATAAAACTAATGCATTTCTTCTTTAAATTTATTATTATAAAAAGTTGTGAAATCATACGAATTTACGGTTCGATTCTACTATTACCAATTGAGTTCATTTTTCGATCTCATCCTGACTCGGCCATTTCACTACGTTGCCGAAAGTGCACCATACTAAGGTGCACTATGCATAGTGGAATTGCACGGTACCAAGGTGCACGTTTCATTGCAAATGGTCGAAATACAAAATATCGAGGTTGACATTGAATATTAATAGTGCACCGTAACACGGTACAACTTGCATGGTGCATAATGGAAATGCAACGTACTTATGCAAATTGTGCATAAAGCATAATTAAAGTGAACCATACCATAGTGCACGGTGCATTGTGACTTGTGCAATTGCATCATTCTAATGTGCATGGTGCATAATGGAAGTGCAACATACTAAGGTGAAAAGTACAAGGTGGATGGTGGGAGTCTCAATAGTGATATCGATTGAAATCTTAAAGTCCTATGGTTTTATAATTTTAGTGGTATTGAACGATTATGATTCCACTCAAAATTGGTGTTTAGTGAAATTAGGAAAAATTGCCCATTTGTCATTTTCTTTCATTAATTTGGCATAGAATAAAAAAAATCTAGGTATTATTAGTAATTTATTGATAGAATTTTCTTATTTGAGGAAAAAGTGAAAATTAAAATAATTAAAATCGTATAAAACTAATGCATTTCTTCTTTAAATTTATTATTATATAAAGTCGTGAAATCTTACGAATTTACGGTTCGATTCTACTATTACAAATTTAGTTCATTTTTCGATCTCATCCTGACTCGGCCATTTCACTACCTTGCTGAAAGTGCACCATACTAAGGTGCACTATGCATAGTGGAATTGCACGGTACCAAGGTGCACGTTTCATTGCAAATGGTCGAAATACAAAATATCGAGGTTGACAATGAATATTAATAGTGCAATCGTACCACGGTACAACTTGCATGGTGCATAATGGAAGTGCAACGTACTTATGCAAATTGTGCATAAAGCATAATTAAAGTGAACCATACCATAGTGCACGGTGCATTGTGAATTGCGCAATTGCATCATTCTAATGTGCATGGTGCATAATGGAAGTGCAACATACTAAGGTGAAAAGTACAAGGTGGATGGTGGGAGTCTCAATAGTGATATCGATTGAAATCTTAAAGTCCTATGGTTTTATAATTTTAGTGGTATTGAACGATTATGATTCCACTCAAAATCGGTGTTTAGTGAAATTAGGAAAAATTGCCCATTTGTCATTTTCTTTCATTAATTTGGCATAGAATAAAAAAAATCTAGGTATTATTAGTAATTTATTGATAGATTTTTCTTATTTGAGAAATAAGTGAAAATTAAAATAATAAAAATCGTATAAAACTAATGCATTTCTTCTTTAAATTTATTATTATAAAAAGTTGTGAAATCATACGAATTTACGGTTCGATTCTACTATTACCAATTGAGTTCATTTTTCGATCTCATCCGACTCGGCCATTTCACTACGTTGCTGAAAGTGCACCATACTCAGGTGCACTATGCATAGTGGAATTGCACGGTACCAAGGTGCACGTTTCATTGCATATGGTCGAAATACAAAATATCGAGGTTGACACTGAATATTAATAGTGCACTGTAACACGGTACAACTTGCATAGTGCATAATGGAAATGCAACGTACTTATGCAAATTGTGCATAAAGCATAATTAAAGTGAACCATACCATAGTGCACGGTGCATTGTGACTTGTGCAATTGCATCATTCTAATGTGCATGGTGCATAATGGAAGTGCAACATACTAAGGTGAAAAGTACAAGGTGGATGGTGGGAGTCTCAATAGTGATATCGATTGAAATCTTAAAGTCCTATGGTTTTATAATTTTAGTGGTATTGAACGATTATGATTCCACTCAAAATTGGTGTTTAGTGAAATTAGGAAAAATTGCCCATTTGTCATTTTCTTTCATTAATTTGGCATAGAATAAAAAAAATCTAGGTATTATTAGTAATTTATTGATAGAATTTTCTTATTTGAGGAAAAAGTGAAAATTAAAATAATAAAAATCGTATAAAACTAATGCATTTCTTCTTTAAATTTATTATTATATAAAGTCGTGAAATCTTACGAATTTACGGTTCGATTCTACTATTACAAATTTAGTTCATTTTTCGATCTCATCCTGACTCGGCCATTTCACTACCTTGCTGAAAGTGCACCATACTAAGGTGCACTATGCATAGTGGAATTGCACGGTACCAAGGTGCACGTTTCATTGCAAATGGTCGAAATACAAAATATCGAGGTTGACAGTGAATATTAATAGTGCACTGTACCACGGTACAACTTGCATGGTGCATAATGGAAGTGCAACGTACTTATGCAAATTGTGCATAAAGCATAATTAAAGTGAACCATACCATAGTGCACGGTGCATTGTGAATTGCGCAATTGCATCATTCTAATGTGCATGGTGCATAATGGAAGTGCAACATACTAAGGTGAAAAGTACAAGGTGGATGGTGGGAGTCTCAATAGTGATATCGATTCAAATCTTAAAGTCCTATGGTTTTATAATTTTAGTGGTATTGAACGATTATGATTCCACTCAAAATCGGTGTTTAGTGAAATTAGGAAAAATTGCCCATTTGTCATTTTCTTTCATTAATTTGGCATAGAATAAAAAAAATCTAGGTATTATTAGTAATTTATTGATAGAATTTTCTTATTTGAGGAAAAAGTGAAAATTAAAATAATTAAAATCGTATAAAACTAATGCATTTCTTCTTTAAATTTATTATTATATAAAGTCGTGAAATCTTACGAATTTACGGTTCGATTCTACTATTACAAATTTAGTTCATTTTTCGATCTCATCCTGACTCGGCCATTTCACTACCTTGCCGAAAGTGCACCATACTAAGGTGCACTATGCATAGTGGAATTGCACGGTACCAAGGTGCACGTTTCATTGCAAATGGTGGAAATACAAAATATCGAGGTTGACAGTGAATATTAATAGTGCACTGTACCACGGTACAACTTGCATGGTGCATAATGGAAGTGCAACGTACTTATGCAAATTGTGGATAAAGCATAATTAAAGTGAACCATACCATAGTGCACGGTGCATTGTGAATTGCGCAATTGCATCATTCTAATGTGCATGGTGCATAATGGAAGTGCAACATACTAAGGTGAAAAGTACAAGGTGGATGGTGGGAGTCTCAATAGTGATATCGATTGAAATCTTAAAGTCCTATGGTTTTATAATTTTAGTGGTATTGAACGATTATGATTCCACTCAAAATCGGTGTTTAGTGAAATTAGGAAAAATTGCCCATTTGTCATTTTCTTTCATTAATTTGGCATAGAATAAAAAAAATCTAGGTATTATTAGTAATTTATTGATAGATTTTTCTTATTTGAGGAATAAGTGAAAATTAAAATAATGAAAATCGTATAAAACTAATGCATTTCTTCTTTAAATTTATTATTATAAAAAGTTGTGAAATCATACGAATTTACGGTTCGATTCTACTATTACCAATTGAGTTCATTTTTCGATCTCATCCTGACTCGGCCATTTCACTACGTTGCTGAAAGTGCACCATACTCAGGTGCACTATGCATAGTGGAATTGCACGGTACCAAGGTGCACGTTTCATTGCATATGGTCGAAATACAAAATATCGAGGTTGACACTGAATATTAATAGTGCACTGTAACACGGTACAACTTGCATAGTGCATAATGGAAATGCAACGTACTTATGCAAATTGTGCATAAAGCATAATTAAAGTGAACCATACCATAGTGCACGGTGCATTGTGACTTGTGCAATTGCATCATTCTAATGTGCATGGTGCATAATGGAAGTGCAACATACTAAGGTGAAAAGTACAAGGTGGATGGTGGGAGTCTCAATAGTGATATCGATTGAAATCTTAAAGTCCTATGGTTTTATAATTTTAGTGGTATTGAACGATTATGATTCCACTCAAAATTGGTGTTTAGTGAAATTAGGAAAAATTGCCCATTTGTCATTTTCTTTCATTAATTTGGCATAGAATAAAAAAAATCTAGGTATTATTAGTAATTTATTGATAGAATTTTCTTATTTGAGGAAAAAGTGAAAATTAAAATAATAAAAATCGTATAAAACTAATGCATTTCTTCTTTAAATTTATTATTATATAAAGTCGTGAAATCTTACGAATTTACGGTTCGATTCTACTATTACAAATTTAGTTCATTTTTCGATCTCATCCTGACTCGGCCATTTCACTACCTTGCTGAAAGTGCACCATACTAAGGTGCACTATGCATAGTGGAATTGCACGGTACCAAGGTGCACGTTTCATTGCAAATGGTCGAAATACAAAATATCGAGGTTGACGATGAATATTAATAGTGCACCGTACCACGGTACAACTTGCATGGTGCATAATGGAAGTGCAACGTACTTATGCAAATTGTGCATAAAGCATAATTAAAGTGAACCATACCATAGTGCACGGTGCATTGTGAATTGCGCAATTGCATCATTCTAATGTGCATGGTGCATAATGGAAGTGCAACATACTAAGGTGAAAAGTACAAGGTGGATGGTGGGAGTCTCAATAGTGATATCGATTCAAATCTTAAAGTCCTATGGTTTTATAATTTTAGTGGTATTGAACGATTATGATTCCACTCAAAATCGGTGTTTAGTGAAATTAGGAAAAATTGCCCATTTGTCATTTTCTTTCATTAATTTGGCATAGAATAAAAAAAATCTAGGTATTATTAGTAATTTATTGATAGAATTTTCTTATTTGAGGAAAAAGTGAAAATGAAAATAATTAAAATCGTATAAAACTAATGCATTTCTTCTTTAAATTTATTATTATATAAAGTCGTGAAATCTTACGAATTTACGGTTCGATTCTACTATTACAAATTTAGTTCATTTTTCGATCTCATCCTGACTCGGCCATTTCACTACCTTGCTGAAAGTGCACCATACTAAGGTGCACTATGCATAGTGGAATTGCACGGTACCAAGGTGCACGTTTCATTGCAAATGGTGGAAATACAAAATATCGAGGTTGACAGTGAATATTAATAGTGCACTGTACCACGGTACAACTTGCATGGTGCATAATGGAAGTGCAACGTACTTATGCAAATTGTGGATAAAGCATAATTAAAGTGAACCATATCATAGTGCACGGTGCATTGTGAATTGCGCAATTGCATCATTCTAATGTGCATGGTGCATAATGGAAGTGCAACATACTAAGGTGAAAAGTACAAGGTGGATGGTGGGAGTCTCAATAGTGATATCGATTGAAATCTTAAAGTCCTATGGTTTTATAATTTTAGTGGTATTGAACGATTATGATTCCACTCAAAATCGGTGTTTAGTGAAATTAGGAAAAATTGCCCATTTGTCATTTTCTTTCATTAATTTGGCATAGAATAAAAAAAATCTAGGTATTATTAGTAATTTATTGATAGATTTTTCTTATTTGAGGAATAAGTGAAAATTAAAATAATGAAAATCGTATAAAACTAATGCATTTCTTCTTTAAATTTATTATTATAAAAAGTTGTGAAATCATACGAATTTACGGTTCGATTCTACTATTACCAATTGAGTTCATTTTTCGATCTCATCCGACTCGGCCATTTCACTACGTTGCCGAAAGTGCACCATACTCGGGTGCACTATGCATAGTGGAATTGCACGGTACCAAGGTGCACGTTTCATTGCATATGGTCGAAATACAAAATATCGAGGTTGACAATGAATATTAATAGTGCACTGTAACACGGTACAACTTGCATGGTGCATAATGGAAATGCAACGTACTTATGCAAATTGTGCATAAAGCATAATTAAAGTGAACCATACCATAGTGCACGGTGCATTGTGACTTGTGCAATTGCATTATTCTAATGTGCATGGTGCATAATGGAAGTGCAACATACTAAGGTGAAAAGTACAAGGTGGATGGTGGGAGTCTCAATAGTGATATCGATTGAAATCTTAAAGTCCTATGGTTTTATAATTTTAGTGGTATTGAACGATTATGATTCCACTCAAAATTGGTGTTTAGTGAAATTAGGAAAAATTGCCCATTTGTCATTTTCTTTCATTAATTTGGCATAGAATAAAAAAAATCTAGGTATTATTAGTAATTTATTGATAGATTTTTCTTATTTGAGGAATAAGTGAAAATTAAAATAATAAAAATCGTATAAAACTAATGCATTTCTTCTTTAAATTTATTATTATAAAAAGTTGTGAAATCATACGAATTTATGGTTCGATTCTACTATTACCAATTGAGTTCATTTTTCGATCTCATCCTGACTCGGCCATTTCACTACGTTGCTGAAAGTGCACCATACTCAGGTGCACTATGCATAGTGGAATTGCACGGTACCAAGGTGCACGTTTCATTGCATATGGTCGAAATACAAAATATCGAGGTTGACACTGAATATTAATAGTGCACTGTAACACGGTACAACTTGCATGGTGCATAATGGAAATGCAACGTACTTATGCAAATTGTGCATAAAGCATAATTAAAGTGAACCATACCATAGTGCACGGTGCATTGTGACTTGTGCAATTGCATTATTCTAATGTGCATGGTGCATAATGGAAGTGCAACATACTAAGGTGAAAAGTACAAGGTGGATGGTGGGAGTCTCAATAGTGATATCGATTGAAATCTTAAAGTCCTATGGTTTTATAATTTTAGTGGTATTGAACGATTATGATTCCACTCAAAATTGGTGTTTAGTGAAATTAGGAAAAATTGCCCATTTGTCATTTTCTTTCATTAATTTGGCATAGAATAAAAAAAATCTAGGTATTATTAGTAATTTATTGATAGAATTTTCTTATTTGAGGAAAAAGTGAAAATTAAAATAATAAAAATCGTATAAAACTAATGCATTTCTTCTTTAAATTTATTATTATAAAAAGTTGTGAAATCATACGAATTTACGGTTCGATTCTACTATTACCAATTGAGTTCATTTTTCGATCTCATCCCGACTCGGCCATTTCACTACGTTGCCGAAAGTGCACCATACTAAGGTGCACTATGCATAGTGGAATTGCACGGTACCAAGGTGCACGTTTCATTGCAAATGGTCGAAATACAAAATATCGAGGTTGACAATGAATATTAATAGTGCACTGTAACACGGTACAACTTGCATGGTGCATAATGGAAATGCAACGTACTTATGCAAATTGTGCATAAAGCATAATTAAAGTGAACCATACCATAGTGCACGGTGCATTGTGACTTGTGCAATTGCATCATTCTAATGTGCATGGTGCATAATGGAAGTGCAACATACTAAGGTGAAAAGTACAAGGTGGATGGTGGGAGTCTCAATAGTGATATCGATTGAAATCTTAAAGTCCTATCGTTTTATAATTTTAGTGGTATTGAACGATTATGATTCCACTCAAAATCGGTGTTTAGTGAAATTAGGAAAAATTGCCCATTTGTCATTTTCTTTCATTAATTTGGCATAGAATAAAAAAAATCTAGGTATTATTAGTAATTTATTGATAGATTTTTCTTATTTGAGGAATAAGTGAAAATTAAAATAATAAAAATCGTATAAAACTAATGCATTTCTTCTTTAAATTTATTATTATAAAAAGTTGTGAAATCATACGAATTTACGGTTCGATTCTACTATTACCAATTGAGTTCATTTTTCGATCTCATCCTGACTCGGCCATTTCACTACGTTGCTGAAAGTGCACCATACTCGGGTGCACTATGCATAGTGGAATTGCACGGTACCAAGGTGCACGTTTCATTGCATATGGTCGAAATACAAAATATCGAGGTTGACACTGAATATTAATAGTGCACTGTAACACGGTACAACTTGCATGGTGCATAATGGAAATGCAACGTACTTATGCAAATTGTGCATAAAGCATAATTAAAGTGAACCATACCATAGTGCACGGTGCATTGTGACTTGTGCAATTGCATCATTCTAATGTGCATGGTGCATAATGGAAGTGCAACATACTAAGGTGAAAAGTACAAGGTGGATTGTGGGAGTCTCAATAGTGATATCGATTGAAATCTTAAAGTCCTATGGATTTATAATTTTAGTGGTATTGAACGATTATGATTCCACTCAAAATTGGTGTTTAGTGAAATTAGGAAAAATTGCCCATTTGTCATTTTCTTTCATTAATTTGGCATAGAATAAAAAAAATCTAGGTATTATTAGTAATTTATTGATAGAATTTTCTTATTTGAGGAAAAAGTGAAAATTAAAATAATAAAAATCGTATAAAACTAATGCATTTCTTCTTTAAATTTATTATTATAAAAAGTTGTGAAATCATACGAATTTACGGTTCGATTCTACTATTACCAATTGAGTTCATTTTTCGATCTCATCGACTCGGCCATTTCACTACGTTGCCGAAAGTGCACCATACTAAGGTGCACTATGCATAGTGGAATTGCACGGTACCAAGGTGCACGTTTCATTGCAAATGGTCGAAATACAAAATATCGAGGTTGACACTGAATATTAATAGTGCACTGTAACACGGTACAACTTGCATGGTGCATAATGGAAATGCAACGTACTTATGCAAATTGTGCATAAAGCATAATTAAAGTGAACCATACCATAGTGCACGGTGCATTGTGACTTGTGCAATTGCATCATTCTAATGTGCATGGTGCATAATGGAAGTGCAACATACTAAGGTGAAAAGTACAAGGTGGATGGTGGGAGTCTCAATAGTGATATCGATTGAAATCTTAAAGTCCTATGGTTTTATAATTTTAGTGGTATTGAACGATTATGATTCCACTCAAAATCGGTGTTTAGTGAAATTAGGAAAAATTGCCCATTTGTCATTTTCTTTCATTAATTTGGCATAGAATAAAAAAAATCTAGGTATTATTAGTAATTTATTGATAGATTTTTCTTATTTGAGGAATAAGTGAAAATTAAAATAATAAAAATCGTATAAAACTAATGCATTTCTTCTTTAAATTTATTATTATAAAAAGTTGTGAAATCATACGAATTTACGGTTCGATTCTACTATTACCAATTGAGTTCATTTTTCGATCTCATCCTGACTCGGCCATTTCACTACGTTGCCGAAAGTGCACCATACTCGGGTGCACTATGCATAGTGGAATTGCACGGTACCAAGGTGCACGTTTCATTGCAAATGGCCGAAATACAAAATATCTAGGTTGACAATGAATATTAATAGTGCACTGTAACACGGTACAACTTGCATGGTGCATAATGGAAGTGCAACGTACTTATGCAAATTGTGCATAAAGCATAATTAAAGTGAACCATACCATAGTGCACGGTGCATTGTGACTTGTGCAATTGCATCATTCTAATGTGCATGGTGCATAATGGAAGTGCAACATACTAAGGTGAAAAGTACAAGGTGGATGGTGGGAGTCTCAATAGTGATATCGATTGAAATCTTAAAGTCCTATGGTTTTATAATTTTAGTGGTATTGAACGATTATGATTCCACTCAAAATTGGTGTTTAGTGAAATTAGGAAAAATTGCCCATTTGTCATTTTCTTTCATTAATTTGGTAAAAAATCTAGGTATTATTAGTAATTTATTGATAGAATTTTCTTATTTGAGGAAAAAGTAAAAATTAAAATAATAAAAATCGTATAAAACTAATGCATTTCTTCTTTAAATTTATTATTATATAAAGTCGTGAAATCTTACGAATTTACGGTTCGATTCTACTATTACAAATTTAGTTCATTTTTCGATCTCATCCTGACTCGGCCATTTCACTACCTTGCTGAAAATGCACCATACTAAGGTGCACTATGCATAGTGGAATTGCACGGTACCAAGGTGCACGTTTCATTGCAAATGGTCGAAATACAAAATATCGAGGTTGACAGTGAATATTAATAGTGCACTGTACCACGGTACAACTTGCATGGTGCATAATGGAAGTGCAACGTACTTATGCAAATTGTGCATAAAGCATAATTAAAGTGAACCATACCATAGTGCACGGTGCATTGTGAATTGCGCAATTGCATCATTCTAATGTGCATGGTGCATAATGGAAGTGCAACATACTAAGGTGAAAAGTACAAGGTGGATGGTGGGAGTCTCAATAGTGATATCGATTGAAATCTTAAAGTCCTATGGTTTTATAATTTTAGTGGTATTGAACGATTATGATTCCACTCAAATTCGGTGTTTAGTGAAATTAGGAAAAATTGCCCATTTGTCATTTTCTTTCATTTATTTGGCATAGAATAAAAAAAATCTAGGTATTATTAGTAATTTATTGATAGATTTTTCTTATTTGAGGAATAAGTGAAAATTAAAATAATAAAAATCGTATAAAACTAATGCATTTCTTCTTTAAATTTATTATTATAAAAAGTTATGAAATCATACGAATTTACGGTTCGATTCTACTATTACCAATTCAGTTCATTTTTCGATCTCATCCTGACTCGGCCATTTCACTACGTTGCTGAAAGTGCACCATACTAAGGTGCACTATGCATAGTGGAATTGCACGGTACCAAGTTGCACGTTTCATTGCAAATGGTCGAAATACAAAATATCGAGGTTGACAATGAATATTAATAGTGCACTGTAACACGGTACAACTTGCATGGTGCATAATGGAAGTGCAACGTACTTGTGCAAATTGTGCATAAAGCATAATTAAAGTGAACCATACCATAGTGCACGGTGCATTGTGAATTGTGCAATTTCATCATTCTAATGTGCATGGTGCATAATGGAAGTGCAACATACTAAGGTGAAAAGTACAAGGTGGATGGTGGGAGTCTCAATAGTGATATCGATTGAAATCTTAAAGTCCTATGGTTTTATAATTTTAGTGGTATTGAACGATTATGATTCCACTCAAAATCGGTGGTTTGTGAAATTAGGAAAAATTGCCCATTTGTCATTTTCTTTCATTAATTTGGCATAGAATAAAAAAAATCTAGGTATTATTAGTAATTTATTGATAGATTTTTCTTATTTGAGGAATAAGTGAAAATTAAAATAATAAAAATCGTATAAAACTAATGCATTTCTTCTTTAAATTTATTATTATAAAAAGTTGTGAAATCATACGAATTTACGGTTCGATTCTACTATTACCAATTCAGTTCATTTTTCGATCTCATCCTGACTTGGCCATTTCACTACCTTGCTGAATGTGCACCATACTCAGGTGCACTATGCATAGTGGAATTGCACGGTACCAAGGTGCACGTTTCATGTCAAATGATCGAAATACAAAATATCGAAGTTGACAATGAATATTAATAGTGCACTATAATACGGTACAACTTGCATGGTGCATAATGGAAGTGCAACGTACTTATGAAAATTGTGCGTAGAGTATAATTAAAGTGAACCATACCATAGTGCACGGTGCACTGTAAATTGTGCAATTGCATCATTCTAATGTGCATGGTGGATAATGGAAGTGCAATATACTAAGGTGAAAAGTACAAGGTGGATGGTGGGAGTCTCAATAGTGATATCGATTGAAATCTTAAAGTCCTATGGTTTTACAATTTTAGTGGTGTTGAACGATTATGATTCCACTCAAAATTGGTGTTTAGTGAAATCAGGAAAAATTGCCCATTTATCATTTTCTTTCATTAATTTAGCATAGAATAAAAAAAATCTAGGTATTATTAGTAATTTATTGATAGATTTTTCTTCTTTGAGGAATAAGTGAAAATTAAAATAATAAAAATTGTATAAAACTAATGCCTTTCTTCTTTAAATTTATTATTATAAAAAGTTGTGAAATCATACGAATTTCTTGTTCGATTCTATTACTACAAATTCAGTTTATTTTTCGATCTCATCCTATCCCGGCCATTTTACTACCTTGGTGAAAGTGCACCATACAAAGGTGCACTATGCATAGTGGAATTGCACTGTACCAAGGTGCACGTTTCATGTCAAATGGTCGAAATACAAAATATTGAGGTTGACAATGAATATTAATAGGGCACTGTAACACGGTACAACCTGCATGATGCATAATGGAAGCGCAACGTACTTAGGCAAATTTTGCATAGAGCATAATTAAAGTGAACCATACCATAGTGCACGGTGCATTGTGAATTGTGCAATTTCATCATTCTAATGTGCATGGTGCATAATGGAAGTGCAACATACTAAGGTGAAAAGTACAAGGTGGACGGTGGGAGTCTCAATAGTGATATCGATTGAAATCTTAAAGTCCTATGGTATTATAATTTTAGTGGTATTGAACGATTATGATTCCACTCAAAATCGGTGTTCGGTGAAATTAGGAAAAATTGCCCATTTATCATTTTCTTTCATTAATTTGGCATAGAATAAAAAAAAATCTAGGTATTATTAGTAATTTATTAATCGATTTTTCTTATTTGAGGAATAAGTGAAAATTAAAATAATAAAAATCGTATAAAACTAATGCATTTCTTCTTTAAATTTATTATTATAAAAAGTTGTGAAATCATACGAATTTACGGTTCGATTCTACTATTACCAATTCAGTTCATTTTTCGATCTCATCCTGACTCGGCCATTTCACTACCTTGCTGAATGTGCACCATACTCAGGTGCACTATGCATAGTGGAATTGCACGGTACCGAGGTGCACATTCCATGTCAAATGATCGAAATACAAAATATCGAGGTTGACAATGAATATTAATAGTGCACTGTAATACGGTACAACTTGCATGGTGCATAATGGAAGTGCAACGTACTTATGAAAATTGTGCGTAGAGTATAATTAAAGTGAACCATACCATAGTGCACGGTGCACTGTGAATTGTGCAATTGCATCATTCTAATGTGCATGGTGCATAATGGAAGTGCAATATACTAAGGTGAAAAGTACAAGGTGGATGGTGGGAGTCTCAATAGTGATATCGATTGAAATCTTAAAGTCCTATGGTTTTACAATTTTAGTGGTGTTGAACGATTATGATTCCACTCAAAATCGGTGTTTAGTGAAATCAGGAAAAATTGCCCATTTGTCATTTTCTTTCATTAATTTGGCATAGAATAAAAAAAATCTAGGTATTATTAGTAATTTATTGATAGATTTTTCTTCTTTGAGGAATAAGTGAAAATTAAAATAATAAAAATTGTATAAAACTAATGCCTTTCTTCTTTAAATTTATTATTATAAAAAGTTTTGAAATCATACGAATTTACTGTTCGATTCTATTACTACAAATTCAGTTTATTTTTCGATCTCATCCTGTCCCGGCCATTTCACTACCTTGGTGAAAGTGCACCATACAAAGGTGCACTATGCATAGTGGAATTGCACTGTACCAAGGTGCACGTTTCATGTCAAATGGTCGAAATACAAAATATTGAGGTTGACAATGAATATTAATAGGGCAACCGTAACACGGTACAACCTGCATGATGCATAATGGAAGCGCAACGTACTTAGGCAAATTTTGCATAGAGCATAATTAAAGTGAACCATACCATAGTGCACGGTGCATTGTGAATTGTGCAATTGCATCATTCTAATGTGCATGGTGCATGATGGAAGTGCAATATACTAAGGTGAAAAGTGCAAGGTGGATGGTGGGAGTCTCAATAGTGATATCGATTGAAATCTTAAAGTCCTATGGTTTTACAATTTTAGTGGTGTCGAACGATTATGATTCCACTCAAAATCGGTGTTTAGTGAAATCAGGAAAAATTGCCCATTTGTCAGTTTCTTTCATTAATTTGGCATAGAATAAAAAAAATCTAGGTATTATTAGTTATTTATTGATAGATTTTTCTTATTTGAGTAATAAGTGAAAATTAAAATAATAGAAATCGTATAAAACTAATGCATTTCTTCTTTAAATTTATTATTATAAAAAGTTAAGAAATCATACGAATTTACTATTCGATTCTATTACTACAAATTCAGTTTATTTTTCGATCCCATCCTGTCCCGGCCATTTCACTACCTTGGTGAAAGTGCACCATACAAAGGTGCACTATGCATAGTGGAATTGCACTGTATCAAGGTGCACGTTTCATGTCAAATGGTCGAAATACAAAATATTGAGGTTGACAATGAATATTAATAGTGCACTATAACACGGTACAACCTGCATGGTGCATAATGGAAGTGCAACGTACTTAGGCAAATTGTGCATAGCGCATAATTAAAGTGAACCATACCATAGTGCACGGTGCATTGTGAATTGTGCAATTGCATCATTCTAATGTGCATGGTGCATAATTGAAGTGCAACATACTAAGGTGAAAAGTACAAGGTGAATGGTGGGAGTCTCAATAGTGATATCGATTGAAATCTTAAAGTCCTATGGTTTTACAATTTTAGTGGCGTCGAACGATTATGATTCCACTCAAAATGGGAGTTTAGTGAAATGAGGAAAAATTGCTCATTTGTCATTTTATTTCACTAATTTGGCATAGAATAAAAAACATCTAGGTATTATTAGTAATTTATTGATAAATTTTTCTTATTTGAGTTATAAGTGAATATTAAAATAATAACAATCTTATAAAACTAATGCATTTTCTTCTTTAAATTTATTATTATAAAAAGTCGTAGAATGTTACGAATTTATGATTCGATTCTACAATTTCAAATTTAGTTCATTTTTCGATCTCATGCTTACCCGGCCATTTCACTACCTTGGTGAAAACCGCACCATACTAAGGTGCACTATGCATAGTGAAATTGCACTGTACAAAGGTGCAAGTTGCCTTGCGAATGGTCAAAATACAAAATACCGAGGTTGACAATGAATATTGACAGTGCACTATAACATGGTATAACGTGAATGGTGCGTAACTGAAGTGCAACATACTAAGGTGAAAAGTACAAGGTGGATGGTTGGAGTCTCAATAGTGATATCGATTGAAATCTAAAAGTCCTATGGTTTTACAATTTTCGTGGTGTTGAACGATTATGATTCCACACAAAATCGGGGTTTAGTGAAATCAGGAAAAATTGCCCATTTGTCATTTTCTTTCACTAATTTGGCATAGAATAAAAAACATCTAGGTACTATTAGTAATTTATTGATAGATTTTTCTTATTTGAGTAATAAGTGAAAAGTAAAATAATAACAATCGTATAAAACTAATGCATTTCTTCTTTAAATATATTATTATAAAAAGTGGTGAAATCTTACGAATTTACGGTTCGATTCTACTATTACAAATTCAGTTCAATTTTCGATCTCATCCTGACTCGGCCATTTCACTACCTTGGTAAAAGTGCACCATACTAAGGTGCACTATGCATAGTGGAATTGCACGGTACCAAGGTGCACGTTTCATTACAAATGGTCGAAATACAAAATATCGAGGTTGACAATGAATATTAATAGTGCATCGTAACACGGTACAACTTGCATGGTGCATAATGGAAGTGCAACGTACTTAGGCAAATTGTGCATAGAGCATAATTAAAGTGAACCATACCATAGTGCACGGTGCATTGTGAATTGTGCAATTGCATCATTCTAATGTGCATGGTGCATAATAGAAATGCAACATACTAAGGTGAAAAGTACAAGGTGGATGGTGGGAGTCTCAATAGTGATATCGATTGTAATCTTAAAGTCCTATGGTTTTACAATTTTAGTGGTGTTGAACGATTATGATTCCACTCAAAATCGGTATTTAGTGAAATCAGGAAAAATTGCTCATTTGTAATTTTATTTCACTAATTTGGCATAGAATAAAAAACATCTAGGTATTATTAGTAATTTATTGATAGATTTTTCTTATTTGAGTTATAAGTGAATATTAAAATAATAACAATCGTATAAAACTAATGCATTTTCTTCTTTAAATTTATTATTATAAAAAGTCGTAGAATGTTACGAATTTATGATTCGATTCTACAATTACAAATTTAGTTCATTTTTCGATCTCATGCTTACCCGGCCATTTCACTACCTTGGTGAAACTGCACCATACTAAGGTGCACTATGCATAGTGAAATTGCGATGTACAAAGGTGCAAGTTGCCTTGCGAATGGTCAAAATACAAAATACCGAGGTTGACAATGAATATTGACAGTGCACTATAACATGGTATAACGTGAATGGTGCATAACTGAAGTGCAACATACTAAGGTGAAAAGTACAAGGTGGATGGTTGGAGTCTCAATAGTGATATCGATTGAAATCTTAAAGTCCTATGGTTTTACAATTTTCGTGGTGTTGAACGATTATGATTCCACACAAAATCGGGGTTTAGTGAAATCAGAAAAATTGCCCATTTGTCATTTTCTTTCACTAATTTGGCATAGAATAAAAAACATCTAGGTACTATTAGTAATTTATTGATAGATTTTTCTTATTTGAGTAATAAGTGAAAAGTAAAATAATAACAATCGTATAAAACTAATGCATTTCTTCTTTAAATATATTATTATAAAAAGTCGTGAAATCTTACGAATTTACGGTTCGATTCTACTATTACAAATTCAGTTCAATTTTCGATCTCATCCTGACTCGGCCATTTCACTACCTTGGTAAAAGTGCACCATACTAAGGTGCACTATGCATAGTGGAATTGCACGGTACCAAGGTGCACGTTTCATTACAAATGGTCGAAATACAAAATATCGAGGTTGACAATGAATATTAATAGTGCACTATAACACGGTACAACTTGCATGGTGCATAATGGAAGTGCAACGTACTTAGGCAAATTGTGCATAGAGCATAATTAAAGTGAACCATACCATAGTGCACGGTGCATTGTGAATTGTGCAATTGCATCATTCTAATGTGCATGGTGCATAATAGAAATGCAACATACTAAGGTGAAAAGTACAAGGTGGATGGTGGGAGTCTCAATAGTGATATCGATTGTAATCTTAAAGTCCTATGGTTTTACAATTTTAGTGGTGTTGAACGATTATGATTCCACTCAAAATCGGTGTTTAGTGAAATCATGAAAAATTGCCCATTTGTCATTTTCTTTCATTAATTTGGCATAGAATAAAAAAAATCTAGGTACTATTAGTAATTTATTGATAGATTTTTCTTATTTGAGATATAAGTGAATATTAAAATAATAACAATCGTATAAAACTAATGCATTTTCTTCTTTAAATTTATTATTATAAAAAGTCGTAGAATGTTACGAATTTATGATTCGATTCTACAATTACAAATTTAGTTCATTTTTCGATCTCATGCTTACCCGGCCATTTCACTACCTTGGTGAAACCGCACCATACTAAGGTGCACTATGCATAGTGAAATTGCACCGTACAAAGGTGCAAGTTGCCTTGCGAATGGTCAAAATACAAAATACCGAGGTTGACAATGAATATTGACAAGGCACTATAACATGGTATAACGTGAATGGTGCATAACCGAAGTGCAACATACTAAGGTGAAAAGTACAAGGTGGATGGTTGGAGTCTCAATAGTGATATCGATTGAAATCTTAAAGTCCTATGGTTTTACAATTTTCGTGGTGTTGAACGATTATGATTCCACACAAAATCGGGGTTTAGTGAAATCGGGAAAAATTGCCCATTTGTCATTTTCTTTCACTAATTTGGCATAGAATAAAAAACATCTAGGTACTATTAGTAATTTATTGATAGATTTTTCTTATTTGAGTAATAAGTGAAAAGTAAAATAATAACAATCGTATAAAACTAATGCATTTCTTCTTTAAATATATTATTATAAAAAGTCGTGAAATCTTACGAATTTACGGTTCGATTCTACTATTACAAATTCAGTTCAATTTTCGATCTCATCCTGACTCGGCCATTTCACTACCTTGGTAAAAGTGCACCATACTAAGGTGCACTATGCATAGTGGAATTGCACGGTACCAAGGTGCACGTTTCATTACAAATGGTCGAAATACAAAATATCGAGGTTGACAATGAATATTAATAGTGCACTGTAACACGGTACAACTTGCATGGTGCATAATGGAAGTGCAACGTACTTAGGCAAATTGTGCATAGAGCATAATTAAAGTGAACCATACCATAGTGCACGGTGCATTGTGAATTGTGCAATTGCATCATTCTAATGTGCATGGTGCATAATAGAAATGCAACATACTAAGGTGAAAAGTACAAGGTGGATGGTGGGAGTCTCAATAGTGATATCGATTGTAATCTTAAAGTCCTATGGTTTTACAATTTTAGTGGTGTTGAACGATTATGATTCCACTCAAAATCGGTATTTAGTGAAATCAGGAAAAATTGCTCATTTGTAATTTTATTTCACTAATTTGGCATAGAATAAAAAACATCTAGGTATTATTAGTAATTTATTGATAGATTTTTCTTATTTGAGTTATAAGTGAATATTAAAATAATAACAATCGTATAAAACTAATGCATTTTCTTCTTTAAATTTATTATTATAAAAAGTCGTAGAATGTTACGAATTTATGATTCGATTCTACAATTACAAATTTAGTTCATTTTTCGATCTCATGCTTACCCGGCCATTTCACTACCTTGGTGAAACTGCACCATACTAAGGTGCACTATGCATAGTGAAATTGCGATGTACAAAGGTGCAAGTTGCCTTGCGAATGGTCAAAATACAAAATACCGAGGTTGACAATGAATATTGACAGTGCACTATAACATGGTATAACGTGAATGGTGCATAACTGAAGTGCAACATACTAAGGTGAAAAGTACAAGGTGGATGGTTGGAGTCTCAATAGTGATATCGATTGAAATCTTAAAGTCCTATGGTTTTACAATTTTCGTGGTGTTGAACGATTATGATTCCACACAAAATCGGGGTTTAGTGAAATCAGAAAATTGCCCATTTGTCATTTTCTTTCACTAATTTGGCATAGAATAAAAAACATCTAGGTACTATTAGTAATTTATTGATAGATTTTTCTTATTTGAGTAATAAGTGAAAAGTAAAATAATAACAATCGTATAAAACTAATGCATTTCTTCTTTAAATATATTATTATAAAAAGTCGTGAAATCTTACGAATTTACGGTTCGATTCTACTATTACAAATTCAGTTCAATTTTCGATCTCATCCTGACTCGGCCATTTCACTACCTTGGTAAAAGTGCACCATACTAAGGTGCACTATGCATAGTGGAATTGCACGGTACCAAGGTGCACGTTTCATTACAAATGGTCGAAATACAAAATATCGAGGTTGACAATGAATATTAATAGTGCACTATAACACGGTACAACTTGCATGGTGCATAATGGAAGTGCAACGTACTTAGGCAAATTGTGCATAGAGCATAATTAAAGTGAACCATACCATAGTGCACGGTGCATTGTGAATTGTGCAATTGCATCATTCTAATGTGCATGGTGCATAATAGAAATGCAACATACTAAGGTGAAAAGTACAAGGTGGATGGTGGGAGTCTCAATAGTGATATCGATTGTAATCTTAAAGTCCTATGGTTTTACAATTTTAGTGGTGTTGAACGATTATGATTCCACTCAAAATCGGTGTTTAGTGAAATCATGAAAAATTGCCCATTTGTCATTTTCTTTCATTAATTTGGCATAGAATAAAAAAAATCTAGGTACTATTAGTAATTTATTGATAGATTTTTCTTATTTGAGATATAAGTGAATATTAAAATAATAACAATCGTATAAAACTAATGCATTTTCTTCTTTAAATTTATTATTATAAAAAGTCGTAGAATGTTACGAATTTATGATTCGATTCTACAATTACAAATTTAGTTCATTTTTCGATCTCATGCTTACCCGGCCATTTCACTACCTTGGTGAAACCGCACCATACTAAGGTGCACTATGCATAGTGAAATTGCACATGTACAAAGGTGCAAGTTGCCTTGCGAATGGTCAAAATACAAAATACCGAGGTTGACAATGAATATTGACAAGGCACTATAACATGGTATAACGTGAATGGTGCATAACCGAAGTGCAACATACTAAGGTGAAAAGTACAAGGTGGATGGTTGGAGTCTCAATAGTGATATCGATTGAAATCTTAAAGTCCTATGGTTTTACAATTTTCGTGGTGTTGAACGATTATGATTCCACACAAAATCGGGGTTTAGTGAAATCAGGAAAAATTGCCCATTTGTCATTTTCTTTCACTAATTTGGCATAGAATAAAAAACATCTAGGTACTATTAGTAATTTATTGATAGATTTTTCTTATTTGAGTAATAAGTGAAAAGTAAAATAATAACAATCGTATAAAACTAATGCATTTCTTCTTTAAATATATTATTATAAAAAGTCGTGAAATCTTACGAATTTACGGTTCGATTCTACTATTACAAATTCAGTTCAATTTTCGATCTCATCCTGACTCGGCCATTTCACTACCTTGGTAAAAGTGCACCATACTAAGGTGCACTATGCATAGTGGAATTGCACGGTACCAAGGCGCACGTTTCATTACAAATGGTCGAAATACAAAATATCGAGGTTGACAATGAATATTAATAGTGCAACGTAACACGGTACAACTTGCATGGTGCATAATGGAAGTGCAACGTACTTAGGCAAATTGTGCATAGAGCATAATTAAAGTGAACCATACCATAGTGCACGGTGCATTGTGAATTGTGCAATTGCATCATTCTAATGTGCATGGTGCATAATGGAAATGCAACATACTAAGTTGAAAAGTACAAGGTGGATGGTGGGAGTCTCAATAGTGATATCGATTGTAATCTTAAAGTCCAATGGTTTTACAATTTTAGTGGTGTTGAACGATTATGATTCCACTCAAAATCGATGTTTAGTGAAATCATGAAAAATTGCCCATTTGTCATTTTCTTTCATTAATTTGGCATAGAATAAAAAAAATCTAGGTACTATTAGTAATTTATTGATAGATTTTTCTTATTTGAGTTATAAGTGAATATTAAAATAATAACAATCGTATAAAACTAATGCATTTTCTTCTTTAAATTTATTATTATAAAAAGTCGTAGAATGTTACGAATTTATGATTCGATTCTACAATTACAAATTCAGTTCATTTTTCGATCTCATGCTTACCCGGCCATTTCACTACCTTGGTGAAAGTGCACCATACTAAGGTGCACTATGCATAGTGAAATTGCACTATACAAAGGTGCAAGTTGCCTTGCGAATGGTCAAAATACAAAATACCGAGGTTGACAATGAATATTGACAAGTGCACTATAACATGGTATAACGTAAATGGTGCATAACTGAAGTGCAACATACTAACGTGAAAAGTACGAGGTGGATGGTGGGAGTCTCAATAGTGATATCGATTGAAATCTTAAAGTCCTATGGATTTACAATTTTCGTGGTGTTGAACGATTATGATTCCACACAAAATCGGGGTTTAGTGAAATCAGGAAAAATTGCCCATTTGTCATTTTCTTTCACTAATTTGGCATAGAATAAAAAACATCTAGGTACTATTAGTAATTTATTGATAGATTTTTCTTATTTGAGTAATAAGTGAAAAGTAAAATAATAACAATCGTATAAAACTAATGCATTTCTTCTTTAAATATATTATTATAAAAAGTCGTGAAATCTTACGAATTTACGGTTCGATTCTACTATTACAAATTCAGTTCAATTTTCGATCTCATCCTGACTCGGCCATTTCACTACCTTGGTAAAAGTGCACCATACTAAGGTGCACTATGCATAGTGGAATTGCACGGTACCAAGGCGCACGTTTCATTACAAATGGTCGAAATACAAAATATCGAGGTTGACAATGAATATTAATAGTGCACCGTAACACGGTACAACTTGCATGGTGCATAATGGAAGTGCAACGTACTTAGGCAAATTGTGCATAGAGCATAATTAAAGTGAACCATACCATAGTGCACGGTGCATTGTGAATTGTGCAATTGCATCATTCTAATGTGCATGGTGCATAATGGAAATGCAACATACTAAGTTGAAAAGTACAAGGTGGATGGTGGGAGTCTCAATAGTGATATCGATTGTAATCTTAAAGTCCAATGGTTTTACAATTTTAGTGGTGTTGAACGATTATGATTCCACTCAAAATCGGTGTTTAGTGAAATCATGAAAAATTGCCCATTTGTCATTTTCTTTCATTAATTTGGCATAGAATAAAAAAAATCTAGGTACTATTAGTAATTTATTGATAGATTTTTCTTATTTGAGTTATAAGTGAATATTAAAATAATAACAATCGTATAAAACTAATGCATTTTCTTCTTTAAATTTATTATTATAAAAAGTCGTAGAATGTTACGAATTTATGATTCGATTCTACAATTACAAATTCAGTTCATTTTTCGATCTCATGCTTACCCGGCCATTTCACTACCTTGGTGAAAGTGCACCATACTAAGGTGCACTATGCATAGTGAAATTGCACTATACAAAGGTGCAAGTTGCCTTGCGAATGGTCAAAATACAAAATACCGAGGTTGACAATGAATATTGACAAGGCACTATAACATGGTATAACGTAAATGGTGCATAACTGAAGTGCAACATACTAACGTGAAAAGTACGAGGTGGATGGTGGGAGTCTCAATAGTGATATCGATTGAAATCTTAAAGTCCTATGGTTTTACAATTTTAGTGGCGTCGAACGATTATGATTCCACTCAAAATAGGAGTTTAGTGAAATCAGGGAAAAATTGCTCATTTGTCATTTTATTTCACTAATTTGGCATAGAATAAAAAACATCTAGGTATTATTAGTAATTTATTGATAGATTTTTCTTATTTGAGTTATAAGTGAATATTAAAATAATAACAATCGTATAAAACTAATGCATTTTCTTCTTTAAATTTATTATTATAAAAAGTCGTAGAATGTTACGAATTTATGATTCGATTCTACAATTACAAATTTAGTTCATTTTTCGATCTCATGCTTACCCGGCCATTTCACTACCTTGGTGAAACCGCACCATACTAAGGTGCACTATGCATAGTGAAATTGCACCGTACAAAGGTGCAAGTTGCCTTGCGAATGGTCAAAATACAAAATACCGAGGTTGACAATGAATATTGACAAGGCACTATAACATGGTATAACGTGAATGGTGCGTAACTGAAGTGCAACATACTAAGGTGAAAAGTACAAGGTGGATGGTTGGAGTCTCAATAGTGATATCAATTGAAATCTTAAAGTCCTATGGTTTTACAATTTTCGTGGTGTTGAACGATTATGATTCCACACAAAATCGGGGTTTAGTGAAATCAGGAAAAATTGCCCATTTGTCATTTTCTTTCACTAATTTGGCATAGAATAAAAAACATCTAGGTACTATTAGTAATTTATTGATAGATTTTTCTTATTTGAGTAATAAGTGAAAAGTAAAATAATAACAATCGTATAAAACTAATGCATTTCTTCTTTAAATATATTATTATAAAAAGTCGTGAAATCTTACGAATTTACGGTTCGATTCTACTATTACAAATTCAGTTCAATTTTCGATCTCATCCGACTCGGCCATTTCACTACCTTGGTAAAAGTGCACCATACTAAGGTGCACTATGCATAGTGGAATTGCACGGTACCAAGGCGCACGTTTCATTACAAATGGTCGAAATACAAAATATCGAGGTTGACAATGAATATTAATAGTGCACCGTAACACGGTACAACTTGCATGGTGCATAATGGAAGTGCAACGTACTTAGGCAAATTGTGCATAGAGCATAATTAAAGTGAACCATACCATAGTGCACGGTGCATTGTGAATTGTGCAATTGCATCATTCTAATGTGCATGGTGCATAATGGAAATGCAACATACTAAGTTGAAAAGTACAAGGTGGATGGTGGGAGTCTCAATAGTGATATCGATTGTAATCTTAAAGTCCAATGGTTTTACAATTTTAGTGGTGTTGAACGATTATGATTCCACTCAAAATCGGTGTTTAGTGAAATCATGAAAAATTGCCCATTTGTCATTTTCTTTCATTAATTTGGCATAGAATAAAAAAAATCTAGGTACTATTAGTAATTTATTGATAGATTTTTCTTATTTGAGTTATAAGTGAATATTAAAATAATAACAATCGTATAAAACTAATGCATTTTCTTCTTTAAATTTATTATTATAAAAAGTCGTAGAATGTTACGAATTTATGATTCGATTCTACAATTACAAATTCAGTTCATTTTTCGATCTCATGCTTACCCGGCCATTTCACTACCTTGGTGAAAGTGCACCATACTAAGGTGCACTATGCATAGTGAAATTGCACTATACAAAGGTGCAAGTTGCCTTGCGAATGGTCAAAATACAAAATACCGAGGTTGACAATGAATATTGACAGTGCACTATAACATGGTATAACGTAAATGGTGCATAACTGAAGTGCAACATACTAAGGTGAAAAGTACGAGGTGGATGGTGGGAGTCTCAATAGTGATATCGATTGAAATCTTAAAGTCCTATGGTTTTACAATTTTAGTGGCGTCGAACGATTATGATTCCACTCAAAATAGGAGTTTAGTGAAATCAGGGAAAAATTGCTCATTTGTCATTTTATTTCACTAATTTGGCATAGAATAAAAAACATCTAGGTATTATTAGTAATTTATTGATAGATTTTTCTTATTTGAGTTATAAGTGAATATTAAAATAATAACAATCGTATAAAACTAATGCATTTTCTTCTTTAAATTTATTATTATAAAAAGTCGTAGAATGTTACGAATTTATGATTCGATTCTACAATTACAAATTTAGTTCATTTTTCGATCTCATGCTTACCGGCCATTTCACTACCTTGGTGAAACCGCACCATACTAAGGTGCACTATGCATAGTGAAATTGCACTGTACAAAGGTGCAAGTTGCCTTGCGAATGGTCAAAATACAAAATACCGAGGTTGACAATGAATATTGACAGTGCACTATAACATGGTATAACGTGAATGGTGCATAACTGAAGTGCAACATACTAAGGTGAAAAGTACAAGGTGGATGGTTGGAGTCTCAATAGTGATATCAATTGAAATCTTAAAGTCCTATGGTTTTACAATTTTCGTGGTGTTGAACGATTATGATTCCACACAAAATCGGGGTTTAGTGAAATCGGGGAAAAATTGCCCATTTGTCATTTTCTTTCACTAATTTGGCATAGAATAAAAAACATCTAGGTACTATTAGTAATTTATTGATAGATTTTTCTTATTTGAGTAATAAGTGAAAAGTAAAATAATAACAATCGTATAAAACTAATGCATTTCTTCTTTAAATATATTATTATAAAAAGTCGTGAAATCTTACGAATTTACGGTTCGATTCTACTATTACAAATTCAGTTCAATTTTCGATCTCATCCTGACTCGGCCATTTCACTACCTTGGTAAAAGTGCACCATACTAAGGTGCACTATGCATAGTGGAATTGCACGGTACCAAGGCGCACGTTTCATTACAAATGGTCGAAATACAAAATATCGAGGTTGACAATGAATATTAATAGTGCACCGTAACACGGTACAACTTGCATGGTGCATAATGGAAGTGCAACGTACTTAGGCAAATTGTGCATAGAGCATAATTAAAGTGAACCATACCATAGTGCACGGTGCATTGTGAATTGTGCAATTGCATCATTCTAATGTGCATGGTGCATAATGGAAATGCAACATACTAAGTTGAAAAGTACAAGGTGGATGGTGGGAGTCTCAATAGTGATATCGATTGTAATCTTAAAGTCCAATGGTTTTACAATTTTAGTGGTGTTGAACGATTATGATTCCACTCAAAATCGGTGATTAGTGAAATCATGAAAAATTGCCCATTTGTCATTTTCTTTCATTAATTTGGCATAGAATAAAAAAAATCTAGGTACTATTAGTAATTTATTGATAGATTTTTCTTATTTGAGTTATAAGTGAATATTAAAATAATAACAATCGTATAAAACTAATGCATTTTCTTCTTTAAATTTATTATTATAAAAAGTCGTAGAATGTTACGAATTTATGATTCGATTCTACAATTACAAATTCAGTTCATTTTTCGATCTCATGCTTACCCGGCCATTTCACTACCTTGGTGAAAGTGCACCATACTAAGGTGCACTATGCATAGTGAAATTGCACTATACAAAGGTGCAAGTTGCCTTGCGAATGGTCAAAATACAAAATACCGAGGTTGACAATGAATATTGACGATAAGGCACTATAACATGGTATAACGTAAATGGTGCATAACTCGAAGTGCAACATACTAACGTGAAAAGTACGAGGTGGATGGTGGGAGTCTCAATAGTGATATCGATTGAAATCTTAAAGTCCTATGGTTTTACAATTTTAGTGGCGTCGAACGATTATGATTCCACTCAAAATAGGAGTTTAGTGAAATCAGGAAAAATTGCTCATTTGTCATTTTATTTCACTAATTTGGCATAGAATAAAAAACATCTAGGTATTATTAGTAATTTATTGATAGATTTTTCTTATTTGAGTTATAAGTGAATATTAAAATAATAACAATCGTATAAAACTAATGCATTTTCTTCTTTAAATTTATTATTATAAAAAGTCGTAGAATGTTACGAATTTATGATTCGATTCTACAATTACAAATTTAGTTCATTTTTCGATCTCATGCTTACCCGGCCATTTCACTACCTTGGTGAAACCGCACCATACTAAGGTGCACTATGCATAGTGAAATTGCATCGTACAAAGGTGCAAGTTGCCTTGCGAATGGTCAAAATACAAAATACCGAGGTTGACAATGAATATTGACAAGTGCACTATAACATGGTATAACGTGAATGGTGCATAACCGAAGTGCAACATACTAAGGTGAAAAGTACAAGGTGGATGGTTGGAGTCTCAATAGTGATATCGATTGAAATCTTAAAGTCCTATGGTTTTACAATTTTCGTGGTGTTGAACGATTATGATTCCACACAAAATCGGGGTTTAGTGAAATCAGGAAAAATTGCCCATTTGTCATTTTCTTTCACTAATTTGGCATAGAATAAAAAACATCTAGGTACTATTAGTAATTTATTGATAGATTTTTCTTATTTGAGTAATAAGTGAAAAGTAAAATAATAACAATCGTATAAAACTAATGCATTTCTTCTTTAAATATATTATTATAAAAAGTCGTGAAATCTTACGAATTTACGGTTCGATTCTACTATTACAAATTCAGTTCAATTTTCGATCTCATCCTGACTCGGCCATTTCACTACCTTGGTAAAAGTGCACCATACTAAGGTGCACTATGCATAGTGGAATTGCACGGTACCAAGGCGCACGTTTCATTACAAATGGTCGAAATACAAAATATCGAGGTTGACAATGAATATTAATAGTGCACCGTAACACGGTACAACTTGCATGGTGCATAATGGAAGTGCAACGTACTTAGGCAAATTGTGCATAGAGCATAATTAAAGTGAACCATACCATAGTGCACGGTGCATTGTGAATTGTGCAATTGCATCATTCTAATGTGCATGGTGCATAATGGAAATGCAACATACTAAGTTGAAAAGTACAAGGTGGATGGTGGGAGTCTCAATAGTGATATCGATTGTAATCTTAAAGTCCAATGGTTTTACAATTTTAGTGGTGTTGAACGATTATGATTCCACTCAAAATCGGTGTTTAGTGAAATCATGAAAAATTGCCCATTTGTCATTTTCTTTCATTAATTTGGCATAGAATAAAAAAAATCTAGGTACTATTAGTAATTTATTGATAGATTTTTCTTATTTGAGTTATAAGTGAATATTAAAATAATAACAATCGTATAAAACTAATGCATTTTCTTCTTTAAATTTATTATTATAAAAAGTCGTAGAATGTTACGAATTTATGATTTGATTCTACAATTACAAATTCAGTTCATTTTTCGATCTCATGCTTACCCGGCCATTTCACTACCTTGGTGAAAGTGCACCATACTAAGGTGCACTATGCATAGTGAAATTGCACTATACAAAGGTGCAAGTTGCCTTGCGAATGGTCAAAATACAAATACCGAGGTTGACAATGAATATTGACAGTGCACTATAACATGGTATAACGTAAATGGTGCATAACTGAAGTGCAACATACTAAGGTGAAAAGTACGAGGTGGATGGTGGGAGTCTCAATAGTGATATCGATTGAAATCTTAAAGTCCTATGGTTTTACAATTTTAGTGGCGTCGAACGATTATGATTCCACTCAAAATAGGAGTTTAGTGAAATCGGGGAAAAATTGCTCATTTGTCATTTTATTTCACTAATTTGGCATAGAATAAAAAACATCTAGGTATTATTAGTAATTTATTGATAGATTTTTCTTATTTGAGTTATAAGTGAATATTAAAATAATAACAATCGTATAAAACTAATGCATTTTCTTCTTTAAATTTATTATTATAAAAAGTCGTAGAATGTTACGAATTTATGATTCGATTCTACAATTACAAATTTAGTTCATTTTTCGATCTCATGCTTACCCGGCCATTTCACTACCTTGGTGAAACTGCACCATACTAAGGTGCACTATGCATAGTGAAATTGCACCGTACAAAGGTGCAAGTTGCCTTGCGAATGGTCAAAATACAAAATACCGAGGTTGACAATGAATATTGACAAGGCACTATAACATGGTATAACGTGAATGGTGCGTAAGCCGAAGTGCAACATACTAAGGTGAAAAGTACAAGGTGGATGGTTGGAGTCTCAATAGTGATATCAATTGAAATCTTAAAGTCCTATGGTTTTACAATTTTCGTGGTGTTGAACGATTATGATTCCACACAAAATCGGGGTTTAGTGAAATCAGGAAAAATTGCCCATTTGTCATTTTCTTTCACTAATTTGGCATAGAATAAAAAACATCTAGGTACTATTAGTAATTTATTGATAGATTTTTCTTATTTGAGTAATAAGTGAAAAGTAAAATAATAACAATCGTATAAAACTAATGCATTTCTTCTTTAAATATATTATTATAAAAAGTCGTGAAATCTTACGAATTTACGGTTCGATTCTACTATTACAAATTCAGTTCATTTTTCGATCTCATCCTGACTCGGCCATTTCACTACCTTGGTAAAAGTGCACCATACTAATGTGCACTATGCATAGTGGAATTGCACGGTACCAAGGCGCACGTTTCATTACAAATGGTCGAAATACAAAATATCGAGGTTGACAATGAATATTAATAGTGCACTGTAACACGGTAAAACTTGCATGGTGCATAATGGAAGTGCAACGTACTTAGGCAAATTGTGCATAGAGCATAATTAAAGTGAACCATACCATAGTGCACGGTGCATTGTGAATTGTGCAATTGCATCATTCTAATGTGCATGGTGCATAATGGAAATGCAACATACTAAGTTGAAAAGTACAAGGTGGATGGTGGGAGTCTCAATAGTGATATCGATTGTAATCTTAAAGTCCAATGGTTTTACAATTTTAGTGGTGTTGAACGATTATGATTCCACTCAAAATCGGTGTTTAGTGAAATCATGAAAAATTGCCCATTTGTCATTTTCTTTCATTAATTTGGCATAGAATAAAAAAAATCTAGGTACTATTAGTAATTTATTGATAGATTTTTCTTATTTGAGTTATAAGTGAATATTAAAATAATAACAATCGTATAAAACTAATGCATTTTCTTCTTTAAATTTATTATTATAAAAAGTCGTAGAATGTTACGAATTTATGATTCGATTCTACAATTACAAATTTAGTTCATTTTTCGATCTCATGCTTACCCGGCCATTTCACTACCTTGGTGAAACCGCACCATACTAAGGTGCACTATGCATAGTGAAATTGCACTCGTACAAAGGTGCAAGTTGCCTTGCGAATGGTCAAAATACAAAATACCGAGGTTGACAATGAATATTGACAAGGCACTATAACATGGTATAACGTGAATGGTGCATAACTGAAGTGCAACATACTAAGGTGAAAAGTACAAGGTGGATGGTTGGAGTCTCAATAGTGATATCAATTGAAATCTTAAAGTCCTATGGTTTTACAATTTTCGTGGTGTTGAACGATTATGATTCCACACAAAATCGGGGTTTAGTGAAATCGAGAAAAATTGCCCATTTGTCATTTTCTTTCACTAATTTGGCATAGAATAAAAAACATCTAGGTACTATTAGTAATTTATTGATAGATTTTTCTTATTTGAGTAATAAGTGAAAAGTAAAATAATAACAATCGTATAAAACTAATGCATTTCTTCTTTAAATATATTATTATAAAAAGTCGTGAAATCTTACGAATTTACGGTTCGATTCTACTATTACAAATTCAGTTCAATTTTCGATCTCATCCTGACTCGGCCATTTCAGTACCTTGGTAAAAGTGCACCATACTAAGGTGCACTATGCATAGTGGAATTGCACGGTACCAAGGCGCACGTTTCATTACAAATGGTCGAAATACAAAATATCGAGGTTGACAATGAATATTAATAGTGCACCGTAACACGGTACAACTTGCATGGTGCATAATGGAAGTGCAACGTACTTAGGCAAATTGTGCATAGAGCATAATTAAAGTGAACCATACCATAGTGCACGGTGCATTGTGAATTGTGCAATTGCATCATTCTAATGTGCATGGTGCATAATGGAAATGCAACATACTAAGTTGAAAAGTACAAGGTGGATGGTGGGAGTCTCAATAGTGATATCGATTGTAATCTTAAAGTCCAATGGTTTTACAATTTTAGTGGTGTTGAACGATTATGATTCCACTCAAAATCGGTGATTAGTGAAATCATGAAAAATTGCCCATTTGTCATTTTCTTTCATTAATTTGGCATAGAATAAAAAAAATCTAGGTACTATTAGTAATTTATTGATAGATTTTTCTTATTTGAGTTATAAGTGAATATTAAAATAATAACAATCGTATAAAACTAATGCATTTTCTTCTTTAAATTTATTATTATAAAAAGTCGTAGAATGTTACGAATTTATGATTCGATTCTACAATTACAAATTCAGTTCATTTTTCGATCTCATGCTTACCCGGCCATTTCACTACCTTGGTGAAAGTGCACCATACTAAGGTGCACTATGCATAGTGAAATTGCACTATACAAAGGTGCAAGTTGCCTTGCGAATGGTCAAAATACAAAATACCGAGGTTGACAATGAATATTGACAGTGCACTATAACATGGTATAACGTAAATGGTGCATAACTGAAGTGCAACATACTAACGTGAAAAGTACGAGGTGGATGGTGGGAGTCTCAATAGTGATATCGATTGAAATCTTAAAGTCCTATGGTTTTACAATTTTAGTGGCGTCGAACGATTATGATTCCACTCAAAATAGGAGTTTAGTGAAATCGGGAAAAATTGCTCATTTGTCATTTTATTTCACTAATTTGGCATAGAATAAAAAACATCTAGGTATTATTAGTAATTTATTGATAGATTTTTCTTATTTGAGTTATAAGTGAATATTAAAATAATAACAATCGTATAAAACTAATGCATTTTCTTCTTTAAATTTATTATTATAAAAAGTCGTAGAATGTTACGAATTTATGATTCGATTCTACAATTACAAATTTAGTTCATTTTTCGATCTCATGCTTACCCGGCCATTTCACTACCTTGGTGAAAAGCGCACCATACTAAGGTGCACTATGCATAGTGAAATTGCACTTGTACAAAGGTGCAAGTTGCCTTGCGAATGGTCAAAATACAAAATACCGAGGTTGACAATGAATATTGACGGGCACTATAACATGGTATAACGTGAATGGTGCATAACCGAAGTGCAACATACTAAGGTGAAAAGTACAAGGTGGATGGTTGGAGTCTCAATAGTGATATCGATTGAAATCTTAAAGTCCTATGGTTTTACAATTTTCGTGGTGTTGAACGATTATGATTCCACACAAAATCGGGGTTTAGTGAAATCGGGAAAAATTGCCCATTTGTCATTTTCTTTCACTAATTTGGCATAGAATAAAAAACATCTAGGTACTATTAGTAATTTATTGATAGATTTTTCTTATTTGAGTAATAAGTGAAAAGTAAAATAATAACAATCGTATAAAACTAATGCATTTCTTCTTTAAATATATTATTATAAAAAGTCGTGAAATCTTACGAATTTACGGTTCGATTCTACTATTACAAATTCAGTTCAATTTTCGATCTCATCCTGACTCGGCCATTTCACTACCTTGGTAAAAGTGCACCATACTAAGGTGCACTATGCATAGTGGAATTGCACGGTACCAAGGCGCACGTTTCATTACAAATGGTCGAAATACAAAATATCGAGGTTGACAATGAATATTAATAGTGCACCGTAACACGGTACAACTTGCATGGTGCATAATGGAAGTGCAACGTACTTAGGCAAATTGTGCATAGAGCATAATTAAAGTGAACCATACCATAGTGCACGGTGCATTGTGAATTGTGCAATTGCATCATTCTAATGTGCATGGTGCATAATGGAAATGCAACATACTAAGTTGAAAAGTACAAGGTGGATGGTGGGAGTCTCAATAGTGATATCGATTGTAATCTTAAAGTCCAATGGTTTTACAATTTTAGTGGTGTTGAACGATTATGATTCCACTCAAAATCGGTGATTAGTGAAATCATGAAAAATTGCCCATTTGTCATTTTCTTTCATTAATTTGGCATAGAATAAAAAAAATCTAGGTACTATTAGTAATTTATTGATAGATTTTTCTTATTTGAGTTATAAGTGAATATTAAAATAATAACAATCGTATAAAACTAATGCATTTTCTTCTTTAAATTTATTATTATAAAAAGTCGTAGAATGTTACGAATTTATGATTCGATTCTACAATTACAAATTCAGTTCATTTTTCGATCTCATGCTTACCCGGCCATTTCACTACCTTGGTGAAAGTGCACCATACTAAGGTGCACTATGCATAGTGAAATTGCACTATACAAAGGTGCAAGTTGCCTTGCGAATGGTCAAAATACAAAATACCGAGGTTGACAATGAATATTGACAAGGCACTATAACATGGTATAACGTAAATGGTGCATAACGAAGTGCAACATACTAAGGTGAAAAGTACGAGGTGGATGGTGGGAGTCTCAATAGTGATATCGATTGAAATCTTAAAGTCCTATGGTTTTACAATTTTAGTGGCGTCGAACGATTATGATTCCACTCAAAATAGGAGTTTAGTGAAATCGGGGAAAAATTGCTCATTTGTCATTTTATTTCACTAATTTGGCATAGAATAAAAAACATCTAGGTATTATTAGTAATTTATTGATAGATTTTTCTTATTTGAGTTATAAGTGAATATTAAAATAATAACAATCGTATAAAACTAATGCATTTTCTTCTTTAAATTTATTATTATAAAAAGTCGTAGAATGTTACGAATTTATGATTCGATTCTACAATTACAAATTTAGTTCATTTTTCGATCTCATGCTTACCCGGCCATTTCACTACCTTGGTGAAACTGCACCATACTAAGGTGCACTATGCATAGTGAAATTGCACTGTACAAAGGTGCAAGTTGCCTTGCGAATGGTCAAAATACAAAATACCGAGGTTGACAATGAATATTGACAGTGCACTATAACATGGTATAACGTGAATGGTGCATAAGCGAAGTGCAACATACTAAGGTGAAAAGTACAAGGTGGATGGTTGGAGTCTCAATAGTGATATCGATTGAAATCTTAAAGTCCTATGGTTTTACAATTTTCGTGGTGTTGAACGATTATGATTCCACACAAAATCGGGGTTTAGTGAAATCGGGGAAAAATTGCCCATTTGTCATTTTCTTTCACTAATTTGGCATAGAATAAAAAACATCTAGGTACTATTAGTAATTTATTGATAGATTTTTCTTATTTGAGTAATAAGTGAAAAGTAAAATAATAACAATCGTATAAAACTAATGCATTTCTTCTTTAAATATATTATTATAAAAAGTCGTGAAATCTTACGAATTTAGGGTTCGATTCTACTATTACAAATTCAGTTCATTTTTCGATCTCATCCTGACTCGGCCATTTCACTACCTTTGTAAAAGTGCACCATACTAATGTGCACTATGCATAGTGGAATTGCACGGTACCAAGGTGCACGTTTCATTACAAATGGTCGAAATACAAAATATCGAGGTTGACAATGAATATTAATAGTGCACTGTAACACGGTAAAACTTGCATGGTGCATAATGGAAGTGCAACGTACTTAGGCAAATTGTGCATAGAGCATAATTAAAGTGAACCATACCATAGTGCACGGTGCATTGTGAATTGTGCAATTGCATCATTCTAATGTGCATGGTGCATAATGGAAATGCAACATACTAAGTTGAAAAGTACAAGGTGGATGGTGGGAGTCTCAATAGTGATATCGATTGTAATCTTAAAGTCCAATGGTTTTACAATTTTAGTGGTGTTGAACGATTATGATTCCACTCAAAATCGGTGTTTAGTGAAATCATGAAAAATTGCCCATTTGTCATTTTCTTTCATTAATTTGGCATAGAATAAAAAAAATCTAGGTACTATTAGTAATTTATTGATAGATTTTTCTTATTTGAGTTATAAGTGAATATTAAAATAATAACAATCGTATAAAACTAATGCATTTTCTTCTTTAAATTTATTATTATAAAAAGTCGTAGAATGTTACGAATTTATGATTCTATTCTACAATTACAAATTCAGTTCATTTTTCGATCTCATGCTTACCCGGCCATTTCACTACCTTGGTGAAAGTGCACCATACTAAGGTGCACTATGCATAGTGAAATTGCACTGTACAAAGGTGCAAGTTGCCTTGCGAATGGTCAAAATACAAAATACCGAGGTTGACAATGAATATTGACAGTGCACTATAACATGGTATAACGTGAATGGTGCATAACGGAAGTGCAACATACTAAGGTGAAAACTACAAGGTGGATGGTGGGAGTCTCAATAGTGATATCGATTGAAATCTTAAAGTCCTATGGTCTTACAATTTTCGTGGTGTTGAACGATTATGATTCCACTCAAAATAGGTGTTTAGTGAAATCAGGAAAAATTGCCCATTTGTCATTTTCTTTCATTAATTTGGCATAGAATAAAAAAAATATAGGTATTATTAGTAATTTATTGACAGATTTTTCTTATTTGAGTAATAAGTGAAAAGTAAAATAATAACAAACGTATAAAACTAATGCATTTCTTCTTTAAATATATTATTATAAAAAGTCGTGAAATCTTACGAATTTACGGTTCGATTCTATTATTACAAATTCAGTTCATTTTTCGATCTCATCCTGACTCGGCCATTTCACTACCTTGCTAAAAGTGCACCATACTAAGGTGCACTATGCATAGGGGAATTGCACGGTACCAAGGTGCACGTTGCATTGCAAATGGTCGAAATACAAAATATCGAGGTTGACAATGAGTATTAATAGTGCCGTAACACGGTACAACTTGCATGGTGCATAATGGAAGTGCAACGTACTTAGGCAAATTGTGCATAGAGCATAATTAAAGTGAACCATACCATAGTGCACGGTGCATTGTGAATTGGACAACTGCATCATTCTAATGTGCATGGTGCATAATGGAAGTGCAACATACTAAGGTGAAAAGTACAAGGTGGATGGTGGGAGTCTCAATAGTGATATCAATTGAAATCTTAAAGTCCTATGGTTTTACAATTTTAGTGGTGTTGAACGATTATGATTCCACCCAAAATCGGTGTTTACTGAAATCAGGAAAAATTGCCCATTTGTCATTTTCTTTCATTAATTTGGCATAGAATAAAAAAAATCTAGGTATTATTAGTAATTTATTGATAGATTTTTCTTATTTGAGTAAAAAGTGAAAAGTAAAATAATAACAATCGTATAAAACTAAAGCATTTCTTCTTTAAATATATTATTATAAAAAGTCGTGAAATCTTACGAATTTACGGTTCGATTCTACTATTACAAATTCAGTTCAATTTTCGATCTCATCCTGACTCGGCCATTTCACTACCTTGGTAAAAGTGCACCATACTAAGGTGCACTATGCATAGTGGAATTGCACGGTACCAAGGTGCACGTTTCATTGCAAATGGTCGAAATACAAAATATCGAGGTTGACAATGAGTATTAATAGTGCACTGTAACACGGTACAACTTGCATGGTGCATAATGGAAGTGCAACGTACTTAGGCAAATTGTGCATAGAGCATAATTAAAGTGAACCATACCATAGTGCACGGTGCATTGTGAATTGGACAAATGCATCATTCTTATGTGCATGGTGCATAATGGAAGTGCAACATACTAAGATGAAAAGTACAAGGTGGATGGTGGGAGTCTCAATAGTGATATCGATTGAAATCTTTAAGTCCTATGGTTTTACAATTTTAGTGGTGTTGAACGATTATGATTCCACCCAAAATCGGTGTTTACTGAAATCAGGAAAAATTGCCCATTTGTCATTTTCTTTCATTAATTTGGCATAGAATAAAAAAAATCTAGGTATTATTAGTAATTTATTGATAGATTTTTCTTATTTGAGTAATAAGTGAAAAGTAAAATAATAACAATCGTATAAAACTAATGCATTTCTTCTTTAAATATATTATTATAAAAAGTCGTGAAATGTTACGAATTTACGGTTCGATTCTACTATTACAAATTCAGTTCAATTTTCGATCTCATCCTAACTCGGCCATTTCACTACCTTGGTAAAAGTGCACCATACTAAGGTGCACTATGCATAGTGGAATTGCACGGTACCAAGGTGCACGTTTCATTGCAAATGGTCGAAATAGAAAATATCGAGGTTGACAATGAGTATTAATAGTGCACCGTAACACGGTACAACTTGCATGGTGCATAATGGAAGTGCAACGTACTTAGGCAAATTGTGCATAAAGCATAATTAAAGTGAACCATACCATAGTGCACGGTGCATTGTGAATTGGACAATTGCATCATTCTAATGTGCATGGTGCATAATGGAAGTGCAACATACTAAGATGAAAAGTACAAGGTGGATGGTGGGAGTCTCAATAGTGATATCGATTGAAATCTTAAAGTCCTATGGTTTTACAATTTTAGTGGTGTTGAACGATTATGATTCCACCCAAAATCGGTGTTTACTGAAATCAGGAAAAATTGCCCATTTGTCATTTTCTTTCATTAATTTGGCATAGAATAAAAAAAATCTAGGTATTATTAGTAATTTATTGATAGATTTTTCTTATTTGAGTAAAAAGTGAAAAGTAAAATAATAACAATCGTATAAAACTAATGCATTTCTTCTTTAAATATATTATTATAAAAAGTCGTGAAATCTTACGAATTTACGGTTCGATTCTACTATTACAAATTCAGTTCAATTTTCGATCTCATCCTGACTCGGCCATTTCACTACCTTGGTAAAAGTGCACCATACTAAGGTGCACTATGCATAGTGGAATTGCACGGTACCAAGGTGCACGTTTCATTGCAAATGGTCGAAATACAAAATATCAAGGTTGACAATGAGTATTAATAGTGCACTGTAACACGGTACAACTTGCATGGTGCATAATGGAAGTGCAACGTACTTAGGCAAATTGTGCATAGAGCATAATTAAAGTGAACCATACCGTAGTGCACGGTGCATTGTGAATTGGACAAATGCATCATTCTTATGTGCATGGTGCATAATGGAAGTGCAACATACTAAGATGAAAAGTACAAGGTGGATGGTGGGAGTCTCAATAGTGATATCGATTGAAATCTTTAAGTCCTATGGTTTTACAATTTTAGTGGTGTTGAACGATTATGATTCCACCCAAAATCGGTGTTTACTGAAATCGGGGAAAAATTGCCCATTTGTCATTTTCTTTCATTAATTTGGCATAGAATAAAAAAAATCTAGGTATTATTAGTAATTTATTGATAGATTTTTCTTATTTGAGTAATAAGTGAAAAGTAAAATAATAACAATCGTATAAAACTAATGCATTTCTTCTTTAAATATATTATTATAAAAAGTCGTGAAATGTTACGAATTTACGGTTCGATTCTACTATTACAAATTCAGTTCAATTTTCGATCTCATCCGACTCGGCCATTTCACTACCTTGGTAAAAGTGCACCATACTAAGGTGCACTATGCATAGTGGAATTGCACGGTACCAAGGTGCACGTTTCATTGCAAATGGTCGAAATAGAAAATATCGAGGTTGACAATGAGTATTAATAGTGCACTGTAACACGGTACAACTTGCATGGTGCATAATGGAAGTGCAACGTACTTAGGCAAATTGTGCATAAAGCATAATTAAAGTGAACCATACCATAGTGCACGGTGCATTGTGAATTGGACAACTGCATCATTCTAATGTGCATGGTGCATAATGGAAGTGCAACATACTAAGATGAAAAGTACAAGGTGGATGGTGGGAGTCTCAATAGTGATATCGATTGAAATCTTAAAGTCCTATGGTTTTACAATTTTAGTGGTGTTGAACGATTATGATTCCACCCAAAATCGGTGTTTACTGAAATCAGGAAAAATTGCCCATTTGTCATTTTCTTTCATTAATTTGGCATAGAATAAAAAAAATCTAGGTATTATTAGTAATTTATTGATAGATTTTTCTTATTTGAGTAAAAAGTGAAAAGTAAAATAATAACAATCGTATAAAACTAATGCATTTCTTCTTTAAATATATTATTATAAAAAGTCGTGAAATCTTACGAATTTACGGTTCGATTCTACTATTACAAATTCAGTTCAATTTTCGATCTCATCCTGACTCGGCCATTTCACTACCTTGGTAAAAGTGCACCATACTAAGGTGCACTATGCATAGTGGAATTGCACGGTACCAAGGTGCACGTTTCATTGCAAATGGTCGAAATACAAAATATCGAGGTTGACAATGAGTATTAATAGTGCACTGTAACACGGTACAACTTGCATGGTGCATAATGGAAGTGCAACGTACTTAGGCAAATTGTGCATAGAGCATAATTAAAGTGAACCATACCATAGTGCACGGTGCATTGTGAATTGGACAAATGCATCATTCTAATGTGCATGGTGCATAATGGAAGTGCAACATACTAAGATGAAAAGTACAAGGTGGATGGTGGGAGTCTCAATAGTGATATCGATTGAAATCTTAAAGTCCTATGGTTTTACAATTTTAGTGGTGTTGAACGATTATGATTCCACCCAAAATCGGTGTTTAGCGAAATCGGGAAAAATTGCCCATTTGTCATTTTCTTTCATTAATTTGGCATAGAATAAAAAAAATCTAGGTATTATTAGTAATTTATTGATAGATTTTTCTTATTTGAGTAATAAGTGAAAAGTAAAATAATAACAATCGTATAAAACTAATGCATTTCTTCTTTAAATATATTATTATAAAAAGTCGTGAAATCTTACGAATTTACGGTTCGATTCTACTATTACAAATTCAGTTCAATTTTCGATCTCATCCTGACTCGGCCATTTCACTACCTTGGTAAAAGTGCACCATACTAAGGTGCACTATGCATAGTGGAATTGCACGGTACCAAGGTGCACGTTTCATTGCAAATGGTCGAAATAGAAAATATCGAGGTTGACAATGAGTATTAATAGTGCACCGTAACACGGTACAACTTGCATGGTGCATAATGGAAGTGCAACGTACTTAGGCAAATTGTGCATAAAGCATAATTAAAGTGAACCATACCATAGTGCACGGTGCATTGTGAATTGGACAATTGCATCATTCTAATGTGCATGGTGCATAATGGAAGTGCAACATACTAAGATGAAAAGTACAAGGTGGATGGTGGGAGTCTCAATAGTGATATCGATTGAAATCTTAAAGTCCTATGGTTTTACAATTTTAGTGGTGTTGAACGATTATGATTCCACCCAAAATCGGTGTTTACTGAAATCAGGAAAAATTGCCCATTTGTCATTTTCTTTCATTAATTTGGCATAGAATAAAAAAAATCTAGGTATTATTAGTAATTTATTGATAGATTTTTCTTATTTGAGTAATAAGTGAAAAGTAAAATAATAACAATCGTATAAAACTAATGCATTTCTTCTTTAAATATATTATTATAAAAAGTCGTGAAATCTTACGAATTTACGGTTCGATTCTACTATTACAAATTCGGTTCAATTTTCGATCTCATCCTGACTCGGCCATTTCACTACCTTGGTAAAAGTGCACCATACTAAGGTGCACTATGCATAGTGGAATTGCACGGTACCAAGGTGCACGTTTCATTGCAAATGGTCGAAATACAAAATATCGAGGTTGACAATGAGTATTAATAGTGCACTGTAACACGGTACAACTTGCATGGTGCATAATGGAAGTGCAACGTACTTAGGCAAATTGTGCATAAAGCATAATTAAAGTGAACCATACCATAGTGCACGGTGCATTGTGAATTGGACAATTGCATCATTCTAATGTGCATGGTGCATAATGGAAGTGCAACATACTAAGATGAAAAGTACAAGGTGGATGGTGGGAGTCTCAATAGTGATATCGATTGAAATCTTAAAGTCCTATGGTTTTACAATTTTAGTGGTGTTGAACGATTATGATTCCACCCAAAATCGGTGTTTAGCGAAATCGGGAAAAATTGCCCATTTGTCATTTTCTTTCATTAATTTGGCATAGAATAAAAAAAATCTAGGTATTATTAGTAATTTATTGATAGATTTTTCTTATTTGAGTAATAAGTGAAAAGTAAAATAATAACAATCGTATAAAACTAATGCATTTCTTCTTTAAATATATTATTATAAAAAGTCGTGAAATCTTACGAATTTACGGTTCGATTCTACTATTACAAATTCGGTTCAATTTTCGATCTCATCCTGACTCGGCCATTTCACTACCTTGGTAAAAGTGCACCATACTAAGGTGCACTATGCATAGTGGAATTGCACGGTACCAAGGTGCACGTTTCATTGCAAATGGTCGAAATAGAAAATATCGAGGTTGACAATGAGTATTAATAGTGCACTGTAACACGGTATAACTTGCATGGTGCATAATGGAAGTGCAACGTACTTAGGCAAATTGTGCATAAAGCATAATTAAAGTGAACCATACCATAGTGCACGGTGCATTGTGAATTGGACAACTGCATCATTCTAATGTGCATGGTGCATAATGGAAGTGCAACATACTAAGATGAAAAGTACAAGGTGGATGGTGGGAGTCTCAATAGTGATATCGATTGAAATCTTAAAGTCCTATGGTTTTACAATTTTAGTGGTGTTGAACGATTATGATTCCACCCAAAATCGGTGTTTACTGAAATCAGGAAAAATTTCCCATTTGTCATTTTCTTTCATTAATTTGGCATAGAATAAAAAAAATCTAGGTATTATTAGTAATTTATTGCTAGATTTTTCTTATTTGAGTAATAAGTGAAAAGTAAAATAATAACAATCGTATAAAACTAATGCATTTCTTCTTTAAATATATTATTATAAAAAGTCGTGAAATCTTACGAATTTACGGTTCGATTCTACTATTACAAATTCAGTTCAATTTTCGATCTCATCCTGACTCGGCCATTTCACTACCTTGGTAAAAGTGCACCATACTAAGGTGCACTATGCATAGTGGAATTGCACGGTACCAAGGTGCACGTTTCATTACAAATGGTCGAAATACAAAATATCGAGGTTGACAATGAATATTAATAGTGCACTGTAACACGGTACAACTTGCATGGTGCATAATGGAAGTGCAACGTACTTAGGCAAATTGTGCATAGAGCATAATTAAAGTGAACCATACCATAGTGCACGGTGCATTGTGAATTGTGCAATTGCATCATTCTAATGTGCATGGTGCATAATGGAAGTGCAACATACTAAGGTGAAAAGTACAAGGTGGATGGTGGGAGTCTCAATAGTGATATCGATTGTAATCTTAAAGTCCTATGGTTTTACAATTTTAGTGGTGTTGAACGATTATGATTCCACTCAAAATCGGTGTTTAGTGAAATCAGGAAAAATTGCCCATTTGTCATTTTCTTTCATTAATTTGGCATAGAATAAAAAAAATCTAGGTATTATTAGTAATTTATTGATAGATTTTTCTTATTTGAGTAATAAGTGAAAAGTAAAATAATAACAATCGTATAAAACTAATGCATTTCTTCTTTAAATATATTATTATAAAAAGTCGTGAAATCTTACGAATTTACGGTTCGATTCTACTATTACAAATTCGGTTCAATTTTCGATCTCATCCTGACTCGGCCATTTCACTACCTTGGTAAAAGTGCACCATACTAAGGTGCACTATGCATAGTGGAATTGCACGGTACCAAGGTGCACGTTTCATTGCAAATGGTCGAAATAGAAAATATCGAGGTTGACAATGAGTATTAATAGTGCACTGTAACACGGTATAACTTGCATGGTGCATAATGGAAGTGCAACGTACTTAGGCAAATTGTGCATAAAGCATAATTAAAGTGAACCATACCATAGTGCACGGTGCATTGTGAATTGGACAACTGCATCATTCTAATGTGCATGGTGCATAATGGAAGTGCAACATACTAAGATGAAAAGTACAAGGTGGATGGTGGGAGTCTCAATAGTGATATCGATTGAAATCTTAAAGTCCTATGGTTTTACAATTTTAGTGGTGTTGAACGATTATGATTCCACCCAAAATCGGTGTTTAGCGAAATCGGGGAAAAATTGCCCATTTGTCATTTTCTTTCATTAATTTGGCATAGAATAAAAAAAATCTAGGTATTATTAGTAATTTATTGATAGATTTTTCTTATTTGAGTAATAAGTGAAAAGTAAAATAATAACAATCGTATAAAACTAATGCATTTCTTCTTTAAATATATTATTATAAAAAGTCGTGAAATCTTACGAATTTACGGTTCGATTCTACTATTACAAATTCAGTTCAATTTTCGATCTCATCGACTCGGCCATTTCACTACCTTGGTAAAAGTGCACCATACTAAGGTGCACTATGCATAGTGGAATTGCACGGTACCAAGGTGCACGTTTCATTACAAATGGTCGAAATACAAAATATCGAGGTTGACAATGAATATTAATAGTGCACTGTAACACGGTACAACTTGCATGGTGCATAATGGAAGTGCAACGTACTTAGGCAAATTGTGCATAGAGCATAATTAAAGTGAACCATACCATAGTGCACGGTGCATTGTGAATTGTGCAATTGCATCATTCTAATGTGCATGGTGCATAATGGAAGTGCAACATACTAAGGTGAAAAGTACAAGGTGGATGGTGGGAGTCTCAATAGTGATATCGATTGTAATCTTAAAGTCCTATGGTTTTACAATTTTAGTGGTGTTGAACGATTATGATTCCACTCAAAATCGGTGTTTAGTGAAATCGGGGAAAAATTGCCCATTTGTCATTTTCTTTCATTAATTTGGCATAGAATAAAAAAAATCTAGGTATTATTAGTAATTTATTGATAGATTTTTCTTATTTGAGTAATAAGTGAAAAGTAAAATAATAACAATCGTATAAAACTAATGCATTTCTTCTTTAAATATATTATTATAAAAAGTCGTGAAATCTTACGAATTTACGGTTCGATTCTACTATTACAAATTCGGTTCAATTTTCGATCTCATCGACTCGGCCATTTCACTACCTTGGTAAAAGTGCACCATACTAAGGTGCACTATGCATAGTGGAATTGCACGGTACCAAGGTGCACGTTTCATTGCAAATGGTCGAAATAGAAAATATCGAGGTTGACAATGAGTATTAATAGTGCACTGTAACACGGTACAACTTGCATGGTGCATAATGGAAGTGCAACGTACTTAGGCAAATTGTGCATAAAGCATAATTAAAGTGAACCATACCATAGTGCACGGTGCATTGTGAATTGGACAACTGCATCATTCTAATGTGCATGGTGCATAATGGAAGTGCAACATACTAAGATGAAAAGTACAAGGTGGATGGTGGGAGTCTCAATAGTGATATCGATTGAAATCTTAAAGTCCTATGGTTTTACAATTTTAGTGGTGTTGAACGATTATGATTCCACCCAAAATCGGTGTTTAGCGAAATCGGGAAAAATTGCCCATTTGTCATTTTCTTTCATTAATTTGGCATAGAATAAAAAAAATCTAGGTATTATTAGTAATTTATTGATAGATTTTTCTTATTTGAGTAATAAGTGAAAAGTAAAATAATAACAATCGTATAAAACTAATGCATTTCTTCTTTAAATATATTATTATAAAAAGTCGTGAAATCTTACGAATTTACGGTTCGATTCTACTATTACAAATTCAGTTCAATTTTCGATCTCATCCTGACTCGGCCATTTCACTACCTTGGTAAAAGTGCACCATACTAAGGTGCACTATGCATAGTGGAATTGCACGGTACCAAGGTGCACGTTTCATTACAAATGGTCGAAATACAAAATATCGAGGTTGACAATGAATATTAATAGTGCACTGTAACACGGTACAACTTGCATGGTGCATAATGGAAGTGCAACGTACTTAGGCAAATTGTGCATAGAGCATAATTAAAGTGAACCATACCATAGTGCACGGTGCATTGTGAATTGTGCAATTGCATCATTCTAATGTGCATGGTGCATAATGGAAGTGCAACATACTAAGGTGAAAAGTACAAGGTGGATGGTGGGAGTCTCAATAGTGATATCGATTGTAATCTTAAAGTCCTATGGTTTTACAATTTTAGTGGTGTTGAACGATTATGATTCCACTCAAAATCGGTGTTTAGTGTAATCAGGGAAAAATTGCCCATTTGTCATTTTCTTTCATTAATTTGGCATAGAATAAAAAAAATCTAGGTATTATTAGTAATTTATTGATAGATTTTTCTTATTTGAGTAAAAAGTGAAAAGTAAAATAATAACAATCGTATAAAACTAATGCATTTCTTCTTTAAATATATTATTATAAAAAGTCGTGAAATCTTACGAATTTACGGTTCGATTCTACTATTACAAATTCGGTTCAATTTTCGATCTCATCCTGACTCGGCCATTTCACTACCTTGGTAAAAGTGCACCATACTAAGGTGCACTATGCATAGTGGAATTGCACGGTACCAAGGTGCACGTTTCATTGCAAATGGTCGAAATAGAAAATATCGAGGTTGACAATGAGTATTAATAGTGCACTGTAACACGGTACAACTTGCATGGTGCATAATGGAAGTGCAACGTACTTAGGCAAATTGTGCATAAAGCATAATTAAAGTGAACCATACCATAGTGCACGGTGCATTGTGAATTGGACAACTGCATCATTCTAATGTGCATGGTGCATAATGGAAGTGCAACATACTAAGATGAAAAGTACAAGGTGGATGGTGGGAGTCTCAATAGTGATATCGATTGAAATCTTAAAGTCCTATGGTTTTACAATTTTAGTGGTGTTGAACGATTATGATTCCACCCAAAATCGGTGTTTACTGAAATCGGGGAAAAATTTCCCATTTGTCATTTTCTTTCATTAATTTGGCATAGAATAAAAAAAATCTAGGTATTATTAGTAATTTATTGCTAGATTTTTCTTATTTGAGTAATAAGTGAAAAGTAAAATAATAACAATCGTATAAAACTAATGCATTTCTTCTTTAAATATATTATTATAAAAAGTCGTGAAATCTTACGAATTTACGGTTCGATTCTACTATTACAAATTCAGTTCAATTTTCGATCTCATCCTGACTCGGCCATTTCACTACCTTGGTAAAAGTGCACCATACTAAGGTGCACTATGCATAGTGGAATTGCACGGTACCAAGGTGCACGTTTCATTACAAATGGTCGAAATACAAAATATCGAGGTTGACAATGAATATTAATAGTGCACTGTAACACGGTACAACTTGCATGGTGCATAATGGAAGTGCAACGTACTTAGGCAAATTGTGCATAGAGCATAATTAAAGTGAACCATACCATAGTGCACGGTGCATTGTGAATTGTGCAATTGCATCATTCTAATGTGCATGGTGCATAATGGAAGTGCAACATACTAAGGTGAAAAGTACAAGGTGGATGGTGGGAGTCTCAATAGTGATATCGATTGTAATCTTAAAGTCCTATGGTTTTACAATTTTAGTGGTGTTGAACGATTATGATTCCACTCAAAATCGCTGTTTAGTGAAATCGGGGAAAAATTGCCCATTTGTCATTTTCTTTCATTAATTTGGCATAGAATAAAAAAAATCTAGGTATTATTAGTAATTTATTGATAGATTTTTCTTATTTGAGTAATAAGTGAAAAGTAAAATAATAACAATCGTATAAAACTAATGCATTTCTTCTTTAAATATATTATTATAAAAAGTCGTGAAATCTTACGAATTTACGGTTCGATTCTACTATTACAAATTCGGTTCAATTTTCGATCTCATCCGACTCGGCCATTTCACTACCTTGGTAAAAGTGCACCATACTAAGGTGCACTATGCATAGTGGAATTGCACGGTACCAAGGTGCACGTTTCATTGCAAATGGTCGAAATAGAAAATATCGAGGTTGACAATGAGTATTAATAGTGCACCGTAACACGGTACAACTTGCATGGTGCATAATGGAAGTGCAACGTACTTAGGCAAATTGTGCATAAAGCATAATTAAAGTGAACCATACCATAGTGCACGGTGCATTGTGAATTGGACAATTGCATCATTCTAATGTGCATGGTGCATAATGGAAGTGCAACATACTAAGATGAAAAGTACAAGGTGGATGGTGGGAGTCTCAATAGTGATATCGATTGAAATCTTAAAGTCCTATGGTTTTACAATTTTAGTGGTGTTGAACGATTATGATTCCACCCAAAATCGGTGTTTACTGAAATCAGGAAAAATTTCCCATTTGTCATTTTCTTTCATTAATTTGGCATAGAATAAAAAAAATCTAGGTATTATTAGTAATTTATTGATAGATTTTTCTTATTTGAGTAATAAGTGAAAAGTAAAATAATAACAATCGTATAAAACTAATGCATTTCTTCTTTAAATATATTATTATAAAAAGTCGTGAAATCTTACGAATTTACGGTTCGATTCTACTATTACAAATTCGGTTCAATTTTCGATCTCATCCTGACTCGGCCATTTCACTACCTTGGTAAAAGTGCACCATACTAAGGTGCACTATGCATAGTGGAATTGCACGGTACCAAGGTGCACGTTTCATTGCAAATGGTCGAAATAGAAAATATCGAGGTTGACAATGAGTATTAATAGTGCACCGTAACACGGTACAACTTGCATGGTGCATAATGGAAGTGCAACGTACTTAGGCAAATTGTGCATAAAGCATAATTAAAGTGAACCATACCATAGTGCACGGTGCATTGTGAATTGGACAATTGCATCATTCTAATGTGCATGGTGCATAATGGAAGTGCAACATACTAAGATGAAAAGTACAAGGTGGATGGTGGGAGTCTCAATAGTGATATCGATTGAAATCTTAAAGTCCTATGGTTTTACAATTTTAGTGGTGTTGAACGATTATGATTCCACCCAAAATCGGTGTTTAGCGAAATCGGGAAAAATTGCCCATTTGTCATTTTCTTTCATTAATTTGGCATAGAATAAAAAAAATCTAGGTATTATTAGTAATTTATTGATAGATTTTTCTTATTTGAGTAATAAGTGAAAAGTAAAATAATAACAATCGTATAAAACTAATGCATTTCTTCTTTAAATATATTATTATAAAAAGTCGTGAAATCTTACGAATTTACGGTTCGATTCTACTATTACAAATTCAGTTCAATTTTCGATCTCATCCTGACTCGGCCATTTCACTACCTTGGTAAAAGTGCACCATACTAAGGTGCACTATGCATAGTGGAATTGCACGGTACCAAGGTGCACGTTTCATTACAAATGGTCGAAATACAAAATATCGAGGTTGACAATGAATATTAATAGTGCACTGTAACACGGTACAACTTGCATGGTGCATAATGGAAGTGCAACGTACTTAGGCAAATTGTGCATAGAGCATAATTAAAGTGAACCATACCATAGTGCACGGTGCATTGTGAATTGTGCAATTGCATCATTCTAATGTGCATGGTGCATAATGGAAGTGCAACATACTAAGGTGAAAAGTACAAGGTGGATGGTGGGAGTCTCAATAGTGATATCGATTGTAATCTTAAAGTCCTATGGTTTTACAATTTTAGTGGTGTTGAACGATTATGATTCCACTCAAAATCGGTGTTTAGTGAAATCATGAAAAATTGCCCATTTGTCATTTTCTTTCATTAATTTGGCATAGAATAAGAAAAATCTAGGTACTATTAGTAATTTATTGATAGATTTTTCTTATTTGAGTAATAAGTGAAAAGTAAAATAATAACAATCGTATAAAACTAATGCATTTCTTCTTTAAATATATTATTATAAAAAGTCGTGAAATCTTACGAATTTACGGTTCGATTCTACTATTACAAATTCAGTTCAATTTTCGATCTCATCCTGACTCGGCCATTTCACTACCTTGGTGAAAGTGCACCATACTAAGGTGCACTATGCATAGTGGAATTGCACGGTACCAAGGTGCACGTTTCATTGCAAATGGTCGAAATACAAAATATCGAGGTTGACAATGAATATTAATAGTGCACCGTAACACGGTACAACTTGCATGGTGCATAATGGAAGTGCAACGTACTTAGGCAAATTGTGCATAGAGCATAATTAAAGTGAACCATACCATAGTGCACGGTGCATTGTGAATTGTGCAATTGCATCATTCTAATGTGCATGGTGCATAATGGAAGTGCAACATACTAAGGTGAAAAGTACAAGGTGGATGGTGGGAGTCTCAATAGTAATATCGATTGAAATCTTAAAGTCCTATGGTTTTACAATTTTAGTGGTGTTGAATGATTATGATTCCACCCAAAATCGGTGTTTACTGAAATCAGGAAAAATTGCCCATTTGTCATTTTCTTTCATTAATTTGGCATAGAATAAAAAAAATCTAGGTATTATTAGTAATTTATTGATAGATTTTTCTTATTTGAGTAATAAGTGAAAAGTAAAATAATAACAATCGTATAAAACTAATGCATTTCTTCTTTAAATATATTATTATAAAAAGTCGTGAAATCTTACGAATTTACGGTTCGATTCTACTATTACAAATTCAGTTCAATTTTCGATCTCATCATGACTCGGCCATTTCACTACCTTGGTAAAAGTGCACCATACTAAGGTGCACTATGCATAGTGGAATTGCACGGTACCAAGGTGCACGTTTCATTGCAAATGGTCGAAATAGAAAATATCGAGGTTGACAATGAGTATTAATAGTGCACCGTAACACGGTACAACTTGCATGGTGCATAATGGAAGTGCAACGTACTTAGGCAAATTGTGCATAAAGCATAATTAAAGTGAACCATACCATAGTGCACGGTGCATTGTGAATTGGACAATTGCATCATTCTAATGTGCATGGTGCATAATGGAAGTGCAACATACTAAGATGAAAAGTACAAGGTGGATGGTGGGAGTCTCAATAGTGATATCGATTGAAATCTTAAAGTCCTATGGTTTTACAATTTTAGTGGTGTTGAACGATTATGATTCCACCCAAAATCGGTGTTTAGCGAAATCGGGAAAAATTGCCCATTTGTCATTTTCTTTCATTAATTTGGCATAGAATAAAAAAAATCTAGGTATTATTAGTAATTTATTGATAGATTTTTCTTATTTGAGTAATAAGTGAAAAGTAAAATAATAACAATCGTATAAAACTAATGCATTTCTTCTTTAAATATATTATTATAAAAAGTCGTGAAATCTTACGAATTTACGGTTCGATTCTACTATTACAAATTCAGTTCAATTTTCGATCTCATCCTGACTCGGCCATTTCACTACCTTGGTAAAAGTGCACCATACTAAGGTGCACTATGCATAGTGGAATTGCACGGTACCAAGGTGCACGTTTCATTGCAAATGGTCGAAATACAAAATATCGAGGTTGACAATGAATATTAATAGTGCACCGTAACACGGTACAACTTGCATGGTGCATAATGGAAGTGCAACGTACTTAGGCAAATTGTGCATAAAGCATAATTAAAGTGAACCATACCATAGTGCACGGTGCATTGTGAATTGTGACAATTGCATCATTCTAATGTGCATGGTGCATAATGGAAGTGCAACATACTAAGGTGAAAAGTACAAGGTGGATGGTGGGAGTCTCAATAGTGATATCGATTGAAATCTTAAAGTCCTATGGTTTTACAATTTTAGTGGTGTTGAACGATTATGATTCCACTCAAAATCGGTGTTTAGTGAAATCGGGAAAAATTGCCCATTTGTCATTTTCTTTCATTAATTTGGCATAGAATAAAAAAAATCTAGGTATTATTAGTAATTTATTGATAGATTTTTCTTATTTGAGTAATAAGTGAAAAGTAAAATAATAACAATCGTATAAAACTAATGCATTTCTTCTTTAAATATATTATTATAAAAAGTCGTGAAATGTTACGAATTTACGGTTCGATTCTACTATTACAAATTCAGTTCAATTTTCGATCTCATCCTGACTCGGCCATTTCACTACCTTGGTAAAAGTGCACCATACTAAGGTGCACTATGCATAGTGGAATTGCACGGTACCAAGGTGCACGTTTCATTGCAAATGGTCGAAATAGAAAATATCGAGGTTGACAATGAGTATTAATAGTGCACCGTAACACGGTACAACTTGCATGGTGCATAATGGAAGTGCAACGTACTTAGGCAAATTGTGCATAAAGCATAATTAAAGTGAACCATACCATAGTGCACGGTGCATTGTGAATTGGACAATTGCATCATTCTAATGTGCATGGTGCATAATGGAAGTGCAACATACTAAGATGAAAAGTACAAGGTGGATGGTGGGAGTCTCAATAGTGATATCGATTGAAATCTTAAAGTCCTATGGTTTTACAATTTTAGTGGTGTTGAACGATTATGATTCCACCCAAAATCGGTGTTTACTGAAATCAGGAAAAATTGCCCATTTGTCATTTTCTTTCATTAATTTGGCATAGAATAAAAAAAATCTAGGTATTATTAGTAATTTATTGATAGATTTTTCTTATTTGAGTAATAAGTGAAAAGTAAAATAATAACAATCGTATAAAACTAATGCATTTCTTCTTTAAATATATTATTATAAAAAGTCGTGAAATCTTACGAATTTACGGTTCGATTCTACTATTACAAATTCAGTTCAATTTTCGATCTCATCCTGACTCGGCCATTTCACTACCTTGGTGAAAGTGCACCATACTAAGGTGCACTATGCATAGTGGAATTGCACGGTACCAAGGTGCACGTTTCATTGCAAATGGTCGAAATACAAAATATCGAGGTTGACAATGAATATTAATAGTGCACCGTAACACGGTACAACTTGCATGGTGCATAATGGAAGTGCAACGTACTTAGGCAAATTGTGCATAGAGCATAATTAAAGTGAACCATACCATAGTGCACGGTGCATTGTGAATTGTGCAATTGCATCATTCTAATGTGCATGGTGCATAATGGAAGTGCAACATACTAAGGTGAAAAGTACAAGGTGGATGGTGGGAGTCTCAATAGTGATATCGATTGAAATCTTAAAGTCCTATGGTTTTACAATTTTAGTGGTGTTGAACGATTATGATTCCACTCAAAATCGGTGTTTAGTGAAATCGGGAAAATTGCCCATTTGTCATTTTCTTTCATTAATTTGGCATAGAATAAAAAAAATCTAGGTATTATTAGTAATTTATTGATAGATTTTTCTTATTTGAGTAATAAGTGAAAAGTAAAATAATAACAATCGTATAAAACTAATGCATTTCTTCTTTAAATATATTATTATAAAAAGTCGTGAAATCTTACGAATTTACGGTTCGATTCTACTATTACAAATTCAGTTCAATTTTCGATCTCATCCTGACTCGGCCATTTCACTACCTTGGTAAAAGTGCACCATACTAAGGTGCACTATGCATAGTGGAATTGCACGGTACCAAGGTGCACGTTTCATTGCAAATGGTCGAAATACAAAATATCGAGGTTGACAATGAATATTAATAGTGCACCGTAACACGGTACAACTTGCATGGTGCATAATGGAAGTGCAACGTACTTAGGCAAATTGTGCATAAAGCATAATTAAAGTGAACCATACCATAGTGCACGGTGCATTGTGAATTGTGCAATTGCATCATTCTAATGTGCATGGTGCATAATGGAAGTGCAACATACTAAGGTGAAAAGTACAAGGTGGATGGTGGGAGTCTCAATAGTGATATCGATTGAAATCTTAAAGTCCTATGGTTTTACAATTTTAGTGGTGTTGAACGATTATGATTCCACTCAAAATCGGTGTTTAGTGAAATCAGGAAAAATTGCCCATTTGTCATTTTCTTTCATTAATTTGGCATAGAATAAAAAAAATCTAGGTATTATTAGTAATTTATTGATAGATTTTTCTTATTTGAGTAATAAGTGAAAAGTAAAATAATAACAATCGTATAAAACTAATGCATTTCTTGTTTAAATATATTATTATAAAAAGTCGTGAAATCTTACGAATTTACGGTTCGATTCTACTATTACAAATTCAGTTCAATTTTCGATCTCATCCTGACTCGGCCATTTCACTACCTTGGTGAAAGTGCACCATACTAAGGTGCACTATGCATAGTGGAATTGCACGGTACCAAGGTGCACGTTTCATTGCAAATGGTCGAAATACAAAATATCGAGGTTGACAATGAATATTAATAGTGCACCGTAACACGGTACAACTTGCATGGTGCATAATGGAAGTGCAACGTACTTAGGCAAATTGTGCATAGAGCATAATTAAAGTGAACCATACCATAGTGCACGGTGCATTGTGAATTGTGCAATTGCATCATTCTAATGTGCATGGTGCATAATGGAAGTGCAACATACTAAGGTGAAAAGTACAAGGTGGATGGTGGGAGTCTCAATAGTGATATCGATTGTAATCTTAAAGTCCTATGGTTTTACAATTTTAGTGGTGTTGAACGATTATGATTCCACTCAAAATCGGAGTTTAGTGAAATCGGGAAAAATTGCCCATTTGTCATTTTCTTTCATTAATTTGGCATAGAATAAAAAAAATCTAGGTATTATTAGTAATTTATTGATAGATTTTTCTTATTTGAGTAATAAGTGAAAAGTAAAATAATAACAATCGTATAAAACTAATGCATTTCTTCTTTAAATATATTATTATAAAAAGTCGTGAAATCTTACGAATTTACGGTTCGATTCTACTATTACAAATTCAGTTCAATTTTCGATCTCATCCTGACTCGGCCATTTCACTACCTTGGTGAAAGTGCACGATACTAAGGTGCACTATGCATAGTGGAATTGCACGGTACCTAAGTGCACGTTTCATTGCAAATGGTCGAAATACAAAATATCGAGGTTGACAATGAATAGTGCACTGTAACACGGTACAACTTGCATGGTGCATAATGGAAGTGCAACGTACTTAGGCAAATTGTGCATAGAGCATAATTAAAGTGAACCATACCATAGTGCACGGTGCATTGTGAATTGTGCAATTGCATCATTCTAATGTGCATGGTGCATAATGGAAGTGCAACATACTAAGGTGAAAAGTACAAGGTGGATGGTGGGAGTCTCAATAGTGATATCGATTGTAATCTTAAAGTCCTATGGTTTTACAATTTTAGTGGTGTTGAACGATTATGATTCCACTCAAAATCGGAGTTTAGTGAAATCAAGGAAAAATTGCCCATTTGTCATTTTCTTTCATTAATTTGGCATAGAATAAAAAAAATCTAGGTATTATTAGTAATTTATTGATAGATTTTTCTTATTTGAGTAATAAGTGAAAAGTAAAATAATAACAATCGTATAAAACTAATGCATTTCTTCTTTAAATATATTATTATAAAAAGTCGTGAAATCTTACGAATTTACGGTTCGATTCTACTATTACAAATTCAGTTCAATTTTCGATCTCATCCTGACTCGGCCATTTCACTACCTTGGTGAAAGTGCACGATACTAAGGTGCACTATGCATAGTGGAATTGCACGGTACCTAGGTGCACGTTTCATTGCAAATGGTCGAAATACAAAATATCGAGGTTGACAATGAATAGTGCACCGTAACACGGTACAACTTGCATGGTGCATAATGGAAGTGCAACGTACTTAGGCAAATTGTGCATAGAGCATAATTAAAGTGAACCATACCATAGTGCACGGTGCATTGTGAATTGTGCAATTGCATCATTCTAATGTGCATGGTGCATAATGGAAGTGCAACATACTAAGGTGAAAAGTACAAGGTGGATGGTGGGAGTCTCAATAGTGATATCGATTGTAATCTTAAAGTCCTATGGTTTTACAATTTTAGTGGTGTTGAACGATTATGATTCCACTCAAAATCGGAGTTTAGTGAAATCAAGGAAAAAATTGCCCATTTGTCATTTTCTTTCATTAATTTGGCATAGAATAAAAAAAATCTAGGTATTATTAGTAATTTATTGATAGATTTTTCTTATTTGAGTAATAAGTGAAAAGTAAAATAATAACAATCGTATAAAACTAATGCATTTCTTCTTTAAATATATTATTATAAAAAGTCGTGAAATCTTACGAATTTACGGTTCGATTCTACTATTACAAATTCAGTTCAATTTTCGATCTCATCCTGACTCGGCCATTTCACTACCTTGGTGAAAGTGCACCATACTAAGGTGCACTATGCATAGTGGAATTGCACGGTACCTAGGTGCACGTTTCATTGCAAATGGTCGAAATACAAAATATCGAGGTTGACAATGAATAAGTGCACCGTAACACGGTACAACTTGCATGGTGCATAATGGAAGTGCAACGTACTTAGGCAAATTGTGCATAGAGCATAATTAAAGTGAACCATACCATAGTGCACGGTGCATTGTGAATTGTGCAATTGCATCATTCTAATGTGCATGGTGCATAATGGAAGTGCAACATACTAAGGTGAAAAGTACAAGGTGGATGGTGGGAGTCTCAATAGTGATATCGATTGTAATCTTAAAGTCCTATGGTTTTACAATTTTAGTGGTGTTGAACGATTATGATTCCACTCAAAATCGGAGTTTAGTGAAATCAGAAAAATTGCCCATTTGTCATTTTCTTTCATTAATTTGGCATAGAAATAAAAAATCTAGGTATTATTAGTAATTTATTGATAGATTTTTCTTATTTGAGTAATAAGTGAAAAGTAAAATAATAACAATCGTATAAAACTAATGCATTTCTTCTTTAAATATATTATTATAAAAAGTCGTGAAATCTTACGAATTTACGGTTCGATTCTACTATTACAAATTCAGTTCAATTTTCGATCTCATCCTGACTCGGCCATTTCACTACCTTGGTGAAAGTGCACCATACTAAGGTGCACTATGCATAGTGGAATTGCACGGTACCTAGGTGCACGTTTCATTGCAAATGGTCGAAATACAAAATATCGAGGTTGACAATGAATAGTGCACCGTAACACGGTACAACTTGCATGGTGCATAATGGAAGTGCAACGTACTTAGGCAAATTGTGCATAGAGCATAATTAAAGTGAACCATACCATAGTGCACGGTGCATTGTGAATTGTGCAATTGCATCATTCTAATGTGCATGGTGCATAATGGAAGTGCAACATACTAAGGTGAAAAGTACAAGGTGGATGGTGGGAGTCTCAATAGTGATATCGATTGTAATCTTAAAGTCCTATGGTTTTACAATTTTAGTGGTGTTGAACGATTATGATTCCACTCAAAATCGGAGTTTAGTGAAATCAGGGAAAAATTGCCCATTTGTCATTTTCTTTCATTAATTTGGCATAGAATAAAAAAAATCTAGGTATTATTAGTAATTTATTGATAGATTTTTCTTATTTGAGTAATAAGTGAAAAGTAAAATAATAACAATCGTATAAAACTAATGCATTTCTTCTTTAAATATATTATTATAAAAAGTCGTGAAATCTTACGAATTTACGGTTCGATTCTACTATTACAAATTCAGTTCAATTTTCGATCTCATCCTGACTCGGCCATTTCACTACCTTGGTGAAAGTGCACCATACTAAGGTGCACTATGCATAGTGGAATTGCACGGTACCTAGGTGCACGTTTCATTGCAAATGGTCGAAATACAAAATATCGAGGTTGACAATGAATAGTGCACCGTAACACGGTACAACTTGCATGGTGCATAATGGAAGTGCAACGTACTTAGGCAAATTGTGCATAGAGCATAATTAAAGTGAACCATACCATAGTGCACGGTGCATTGTGAATTGTGCAATTGCATCATTCTAATGTGCATGGTGCATAATGGAAGTGCAACATACTAAGGTGAAAAGTACAAGGTGGATGGTGGGAGTCTCAATAGTGATATCGATTGTAATCTTAAAGTCCTATGGTTTTACAATTTTAGTGGTGATGAACGATTATGATTCCACTCAAAATCGCTGTTTAGTGAAATCAGCAAAAAATTCCCCATTTGTCATTTTCTTTCATTAATTTGGCATAGAATAAAAAAAATCTAGGTATTATTAGTAATTTATTGATAGATTTTTCTTATTTGAGTAATAAGTGAAAAGTAAAATACTAACAATCGTATAAAACTAATGCATTTCTTCTTTAAATATATTATTATAAAAAGTCATGAAATCTTACGAATTTACGGTTCGATTCTACTATTACAAATTCAGTTCAATTTTCTATCTCATCCTGACTCGGCCATTTCACTACCTTGGTGAAAGTGCACCATACTAAGGTGCACTATGCATAGTGGAATTGCACGGTACCTAGGTGCACGTTTCATTGCAAATGGTCGAAATACAAAATATCGAGGTTGACAATGAATAGTGCACCGTAACACGGTACAACTTGCATGGTGCATAATGGAAGTGCAACGTACTTAGGCAAATTGTGCATAGAGCATAATTAAAGTGAACCATACCATAGTGCACGGTGCATTGTGAATTGTGCAATTGCATCATTCTAATGTGCATGGTGCATAATGGAAGTGCAACATACTAAGGTGAAAAGTACAAGGTGGATGGTGGGAGTCTCAATAGTGATATCGATTGTAATCTTAAAGTCCTATGGTTTTACAATTTTAGTGGTGTTGAACGATTATGATTCCACTCAAAATCGCTGTTTAGTGAAATCAAGAAAAATTCCCCATTTGTCATTTTCTTTCATTAATTTGGCATAGAATAAAAAAAATCTAGGTATTATTAGTAATTTATTGATAGATTTTTCTTATTTGAGTAATAAGTGAAAAGTAAAATAATAACAATCGTATAAAACTAATGCATTTCTTCTTTAAATATATTATTATAAAAAGTCGTGAAATCTTACGAATTTACGGTTCGATTCTACTATTACAAATTCAGTTCAATTTTCGATCTCATCCTGACTCGGCCATTTCACTACCTTGGTGAAAGTGCACCATACTAAGGTGCACTATGCATAGTGGAATTGCACGGTACCTAGGTGCACGTTTCATTGCAAATGGTCGAAATACAAAATATCGAGGTCGACAATGAATAGTGCACCGTAACACGGTACAACTTGCATGGTGCATAATGGAAGTGCAACGTACTTAGGCAAATTGTGCATAGAGCATAATTAAAGTGAACCATACCATAGTGCACGGTGCATTGTGAATTGTGCAATTGCATCATTCTAATGTGCATGGTGCATAATGGAAGTGCAAACATACTAAGGTGAAAAGTACAAGGTGGATGGTGGGAGTCTCAATAGTGATATCGATTGTAATCTTAAAGTCCTATGGTTTTACAATTTTAGTGGTGATGAACGATTATGATTCCACTCAAAATCGCTGTTTAGTGAAATCAGCAAAAAATTCCCCATTTGTCATTTTCTTTCATTAATTTGGCATAGAGTAAAAAAAATCTAGGTATTATTAGTAATTTATTGATAGATTTTTCTTATTTGAGTAATAAGTGAAAAGTAAAATACTAACAATCGTATAAAACTAATGCATTTCTTCTTTAAATATATTATTATAAAAAGTCATGAAATCTTACGAATTTACGGTTCGATTCTACTATTACAAATTCAGTTCAATTTTCTATCTCATCCTGACTCGGCCATTTCACTACCTTGGTGAAAGTGCACCATACTAAGGTGCACTATGCATAGTGGAATTGCATCGGTACCTAGTGCACGTTTCATTGCAAATGGTCGAAATACAAAATATCGAGGTTGACAATGAATAGTGCACCGTAACACGGTACAACTTGCATGGTGCATAA